>CM069133.1:76498662-76706162 GCA_035221665.1 Okamejei kenojei | reverse complement strand
TCTCCCTTCTCGAATACCCACGATCCTTAGGATCTGTCTTCGCTGGCATCCTTCCAACTCGGTACATTTATCAGTTATTTTGCCCAGTAAATTAGACAAACGTTGATTTTCTTTAAGGAGTGTTTTCGTTGTCTGAGCACTTGTTTCAGCTAGTTCTTCAAGGTTCTTTATGGCTGTCGACTGCTCCTTGATTTCTTCCACCACGGGTTCCATCTCTGTTTCCACCTTATTTTCGATTTTATCATTAATCTCATCTTCTATATCTGCAGATTGATCCGTTAATATTTCTGCAATTTCCTTTCACAGTTTGTCAGATAATTCCATGGCCGAGATATTGATTTCAGACTTCATCTCTTCCTTGATTTTTTTAATTTCTTCCTTAAAATTCATTTTTGCCAATTCAGTCTTTAATTCCAACTTTATTTATTTCTTTAACTCTGCCATTTCTTGTACAAAAAAAACTTTAAGTTCTTCAATTTCCGATTTTTTTTTCTTCGTTTTTTTCGACACAACTTCTTGGTATAGTGTCCTACCTGAGCCCGAGGCTTCAGTCAGGCCATGTTCTTGTTCTGCCGTTTTCAGCCTTGTATACCGGAGTTTTGTTTTATCCACGGGTGGGCTGCGCTGTGTTGACATTACGAGTCGCACGCCTGATGACGTCATTCATGGCAGCCGTGCAGAAACAGCAGGCAGCAGGTAGGTCTTTTCTTCCCGGTATTTCCTCATTTTTTTTCACGGAGCTGGCTGTCGTTGCTCTCTGTCCTCCATGGCGCCACCGGAAGTCTATAGTGGAATGTTACAGTAACTGGACTCATTGATATAATGAGGGATCTTGGAGTACACATCCATAGTTTACTGAAAGCAGCAACATATAACCATATAACCATATAACAATTACAGCACGGTAACAGGCCCTCTCGGCCCTTCCAGTCCGTGCCGACCATTTGTTTTCCCCTAGTCCCATCTACCTGCACTCAGACCATACCCCTCCATTCCCTTCACGTCCATATACCTATCCACTTTACTCTTAAATGTTAAAATCGATCTTGCCTCCACCACTTCTGCTGGAAGCTGATTCCACACAGCCACCACCCTCTGAGTAAAGAAGTTCCCCCTCACGTTACCCTGAAACCTCTGTCCCTTAA
Source organism: Okamejei kenojei (assembly GCA_035221665.1). Lineage (NCBI taxonomy): Eukaryota > Metazoa > Chordata > Chondrichthyes > Rajiformes > Rajidae > Okamejei > Okamejei kenojei. The sequence continues at coordinate 76,705,017 of CM069133.1, read as the reverse complement.
TTCTCATGTCATGCCCTCTTGTTTGAATCTTCCCTACCCTCAATGGGAAAAACGTATCCACGCCAATTCTGTCTATCCCTTTCATCATTTTAAAGACCTCGATCAAGTCCCCCCTTAACCTTCTGCGCTCCAAAGAATAAAGACCTAACTTGTTCAACCTTTTATCTGTAACATAGTTGCTGGAACCCTGGCAACATTCTAGTAAATCTCCTCTGTACTCTCTCTATTTTGTTGACATCCTTCCTATAACTCAAAATTGTACACCATACTCCAGAATTGGTCTTACCAATGCTTGTACAATTTTAACATTACTTCCCTACTCCTATATTCATTGCTCTGATTTATGCTTTCTTTACCACCCTATCTCATGTGATTCCACCTTCAGGGAACTATGCACAGTTATTCCTAGATCCCTCTGTTCCACAGCATTCCTCAATTCCCTACCATTTACCATGTACGTCCTATTTTGATTTGTCCTGCCAGATGTAGCACTTCACACTTATCAGCATTAAACTCCATCTGCCATCTTTCAGCCCACTTTTCCAAATGGCCCAAATCTCTCTGTAGACTTTGAAAATCTACTTCATTATCCACAACATACCTATCTTAGTATCATCTGCATACTTACTTATCCAATTTTCCACCCCATCATCCAGATCATTGATGTACATGACAAACAACAGTGGACCCAACACAGATCCCCGAGGCACCCCACTGGTCACCGGCTTCCAACCTGATAAACAGCCATCCACCATTACTCTCTGACATCTCCCATTCAGCCACTGTTGAATCCATCTTGCTACTCCGCCATTAACACCCAAAGATTGAACCTTCTTAACCAACCTTCCATGGGGAACCTTGTCAAAGGCCTTACTGAAATCCATATAGACAACATCTACTGCTTTACCCTCATCAATTTCCCTAGTTACCGCTTCAAAAAATTCATGAAGGTTTGTCAAACATGACCTTCCCGGCACAAATCCATGTTGACTGTTCCTGATCAGACTCTGTTTATCCAGATGCTTATATATATTATCTCACTATGTAGACACATTGGTAATGAAAACAGAAAGCATACTTGCGATCCTTGGTGGGTTATTGAGTATAAGAGTTAGGAAGTCATATTGCTGCTGTGTAAAACTTTGGTTAGGCCGCATGTGCAGTATTATGTACAGTTCTAATTGTCACATTACAGAAAGGATGTGGAGGCTTTGGAGAGGGCACAGAAGAGGTTTACCAGTGGAATGTTGCCTGGATTAGAGTGTGTTAGCAATAGGGAGATGATTGTTTTCTCCGTAGCATCAGAGATTGATTTATGACCTCTTAGAAATATTTAAAATTATGAGAGGTATGGATGGGATAAATAAAGTCATTTTCCCAGGATGTAAGTGCTAATTGTTGGTCGCCATAGCTTTAGCGGGCAACATTTTCAAGGAGATTAAGAAGCATTTTTTTTTTACATAAAGATTGGTAGGTGCCTGGAATGTACTGCCAGGGAAAGTGGTGAAAGCAGATGTGATTAGAGCATTTAGGAATCATTTAGATACACACAAGAACAGGTAGATGATGGAAGATTGCAGACCCCATGCAGGCAAAGGTGAAGTTTTAATTGACATAATGGTTGGCACATTATGCCAATTAAATGGCCAGTGCAATACTATATGAAACAAGTGCAGCAATTTGACAGAATCCTGCAATATCACATCATGGAAATATCAATTCTTCGGTCTACCAACCCACCTCCTCCTCTGACCACGAATTTTTGGTCACTTCCTGTTCCTCTCTGACCCTCATAAGTTCAACTACAGCTGATCTTGCACCCCAACACCAATTATATTAAACATCAATACAACCTTTACAACCTTTCCATATTTCCAAGCTTTTATAAAAATATATCACCACAGTTCTCTAACCAATCATTCTCCTAATAACCTTGTTGCAAATCTCTAAGTCATTTTAAATACCAGGCATCCTTGCATGGTTAACAGATGGTGTTGGGTGAATTGTCGTGGCCCAATTTGAGAGAGCTGTCCTTGTCAGCACGGTACTGGGATTGATTACACCAACTGCCTACTCTACATACTCACAGCATGTGCAAGTGATGCATTCTCTGCCATGCTATCAAATTTGCTGAGTAGTGTGAATCACACTGTAAAATGTGCCTGTGATTTCCAATTGAAAATGAAAGCACATCTGTACTTCTATTGGCTAAATTAAAACTCAATCTTCCCAAGTATTTTCCAGTTTCACTCTGTTGTTTGCAATCTAGCTATAGCCTAAAAATATCTTGATAAAAGTCACATTGTTTTTAAAGTTAAATTTGTGCAACTCTTGTGCAACTCTATTGCAACTCCCTGTGAATATTTACAAAGCAATTAGAAACCTAGGATAACATGGCATAGCTTTTCCATGCTGAAATCCCATCAACGATTTCTATAAAAAAAACAAAAGCCTAACTGGACCAGCTACATAATACTATGGCTAAAAGAGCAGGTCAAAGGCTGGACATACAGTGGTAGTTGACTCATCTTCTGACATCTCAAAGCTTTTGCAATCAAAGACGGTAGGAATGTAATGGAATACTGTCCATTATCTTGGATGAGCATTGTGTTAATAACTCTGAATAAACCCAATCTCTATGGCAAAACACCCAGCTTGATTGGAACTTTGCCCACCACCCCAAACAGTCCTTCCATGGTATGGTGTATCAATCTGCAACATCCATTGTGGTTACCTGCCAAGGCTAATCCAACAGCACCTTTCAAAACTACAATCTTGGCCAACATGTAAAACCAAGGAAACACATGCATAGAAACACATCCACCTGCATTTATTCCTTTGCATTTTATCCCATCTTGATTTGAACATATTTTGTCTATCCTCCATCATTGGTTGGTTTAAATTCTGGAATTCCTGAACCATTTTTACCAACGGGTGGCGCTTCGATGGCAGCCTAGCCAACTTTTTTGTCTATACTTGGTTATTTTTAATGTGTTTAAAAAGTATGTGTTAATGTTCTTTGCAGCCTAACATCGTGGAGCTGGAGGCCTTGCTCGAGACTGACTTTGAGCCCTACCACGTGGCGTGGACATACCATCAGAGCCGATTCCTTACCTGGAATCAATGTGGATTTTAACATCAAGGAGCTCGCAGTCCCGAGTTGAGACCAACGTCGGGAAGCTCCAAAAGCCAAATGACATTCAACTAGACCCGACCCGGGGTAGATCACCCGGCGCTGGGAAGCTGAGATTCCCCCACGATGCAGGAGCATGATCGCCCCGACGAGGAGGCCCGACGCCGGCTACGGGAGTCAAGATCATCCCATCAACGGAAGGTTAGACGCCCCAAACCACTGGAGGACAAAGAAGGGAGAGATTTAACTTTTTTTCGCCTCCCATCACAGTGAGGAATATGGAGGAGTTACTGTGGTGGATGTTTATGTTAAAATGTATTTTGAGTGTCTGTTGATTTTTATTGGTATGACTGTATGGCAAATCAAATTCCTCGTATGTTTTGGTGTTTTTATTGTGCCTGTAAAGCTGCAGCAAGTAAGAATATCATTGTTCTGGTGTATGGTGCACATGACAATTAAACATTTTGCTCATGAAGAAGGTGGTTTCCCACCTTCAATAGCAACACGGGATGGACAATGCTGGGATGTGTAGGAAGAAACTGCAGTTGCTGGTTGAAACCAAAGATAGACACAAAATGCTGGAGTAACCTAGCGGGACATCTGAAGAAGGGTTTCAACCTGAAATGTCACCCATTCTTTGGAATTGAGGAATGCTGTGGAACATATGGAAGGAGCTACCAGAGAAGTAGTAGGAGATGGTACACTATCATTTCATATATAATGTACAACTCTGTGTGTGTGTGTGTGTGTGTGTGTGTGTGTGTGTAAAATTTAGTGTGCGATTCACATCTCCTCAATAACCCGACATGGTAACGGTGACATTTTTACGTATTCCGGTAGAGATTTACCTCATTATTTCAAAATCCTTAAATCTATTTGTAAATCTCTTTGAAATGATTTCAAAATCTCTAAATTTGATTCATTATTTCCTGAGTTTTTTTACTAAAATTGTTCACCAATCTAACATTTTTCAAATCTAACTGCTTAAGCGAGCTGATGATGTCACAGTGCCTTTGCTCGTAGTCCAGCCGCCCGCCCACCCCCCGGCTATGGATTAAAGCACCTGTCTAGTTAACCCCCGCCACCCAACTCAGTCATGTTGTTGCCTCCCGACTCGCTGTGCTGTCGACGAGCACTCGCCCGGCCATCCACGGCGCAGTGCCCAGCCCCACCCAGCAGCTCAGCACGAAGTATGCTCGCACTTCGGCTTGGCAGCCGTTATCATCATGCGGGCGCGGGGCAGTGCAATGGAAAGGTGGCCCTGGCGACCATTACTCCCTCTGGGAGAGGCCATCTATGGAGAACTGTGATTCCTCCGTTGATCGTAGGGACACGGGGAATCATCACGCCTTTTCCTCGCTGGTGATCCAGATCCCACCTCTCTGTGTGTCCCCCCCTCCGTGCGCCCCCCCTCCGTGCGCCCCCCCCCTCCGTGCCCCCCCCCCCCCCCCCCGTGCCCCCCCTCGTGCCCCCCCCCTCCGTGCCCCCTCCGTGCCCCCCCCCCCCTCCGTGCCCCCCTCCGTGCCCCCCCTCCGCACCGTGCCCCCCCCCCCCCCCCTCCGTGCCCCCACCCCCCCCCCCCCCCCCCCCCCCCCGTGCCCCCCTCCGTGCGCCCCCCCTCCCCCCCCCTCCGTGCGCCCCCCCGCCCATCTGTGCCCCCCCTCTCTCTATCCCCCTACCTCTCTAGCCGCACCTGCGAGTTGGGGGCTATGCGTGAGTGGATAGGGTGGGGCATGAGGTAAAAGCAGCGAATGAATAATATTAATATATCAATTGTGGTGGTTAGCGTGTGTGTGGGGGGGCGGGGGGTGGTTAGTGTATGTGTGTGAGAGGTTGATTAGTGTGTGTGTGTGTGTAAACGCCGCAGGCCGCCCCCTTGCAACCGCATGTTGAGGGGACGGGACCCAACGGGTCCCACTTGGTCTAGTGTTATTTAAAAGACACTTGGATAGGTACACGGATGAGAGTTTCGAAGGATATGGACCAGGCAAGTGGGCTAGCCTGGTTAAGTCACTTGGTCTGCATGGACAAGATGGCTGAAGGATTTTTTTCAAAGTTATTTGGCTCCATGACTCTCTGAGAGGCTATGTGCAGATAGCGAAGATGTGCCAAAGGGCTGGAAGACTGCAAATGATGTACTTTTTACAAAACGAAAAGGGAGATTACTGAATAATCAGAGTACAATCACTCTAAATCTTTGTGGTCAATACATTGGAATAGACAATTTGAGAAATAAATTATCAATTGAAAAAAAAATCAAAAATTGATAGTAAGCATTGATTGGTTAAAACAATAAATCACTCTACACTAATTTGATCAGAATTTTGATGTCAAAACAGCAGTTTTGTTGACATGATTGACATTTTGTTACGTATCTAAGTCATCTGCTGTTGGTGTTAAACATATAATAGTAACATTGGAATGCAATTTCAGAAGTGGATTGCAAAGGACGGCTGTTACGAGATAGTGTATTTAATAGTATTGATCAGAGATGGATTCTCAAAAGTCCGCTGATACCTCGTAATGCAATTGTTAGCAAAATATGTACTCATGGGATTAAAGGTCAGTGGCTTGTGCAGTAACAAAATTGAACAAGAAACAAATTTGAACAAGAAAATTAAGATGTGTTCATATTTCACATCCTCATAACTTCTAAATATCCCAAACTACATTATAGGCAAATGTGTATCTTCTTTATGTGTTACTACTGTTATATTTGAAGGACAATCCAGCCATGTTGCAATTTCCCATAAACCACCATATCAGCATTGTAAAAATAAGCAAATAACATTTTTTCAAGATAATATTGATTGAGGGAAAACAGGCACACTCCTATTTAATTTTCACCTGGAGAAGCGTGAAAATCACTCTTCCGGTCGGCTTCTGTCATGGCCGGACTTTCTCACACGGACGGTCCGCATCTCTCGCGGGGCCGGGCTTTTTCTGCTCACAGCTGGGCTGACTGATCCCGGCCAGCAGGAGACTCGGTTGTCGGTGGCGATCACCGGACCTGTCCGTGGGCTACACGGTATTAGGCCCTCACCCGACGTCGGTGGCGACTGCACAGCCCTGGAAAATGTTCCAGGTAAGTGTCCTGCTGGTTAGGCTTCTAGCTTCCAGCTGCACTCTTCAGTGACACTTAATGCCCCACTTGTTTTCCTTGCACTCTTGCTTCCTGTTCCGACCTTTCTTTTTCTTTTTGCATGGAGAGTGGTCCCGGAGGCTTGACTTCCTCTATTTTTTTACTTTGACACCATGTAATGTTCTCTGTAAGGCCCTGTTGTGAGTAGCACAATGAATACATGTCTGCCGTCTTGTAAGATAGGTTTAATCTGCCATGACTGAAACTTCCAGAAGGTCACTTGACCTCAGTCACGAGTACAGGTACATTTGCCAGCTTCTGCTTTTGGCCTCAAGGGGCACTGGCATTTACATTATATATTACATTGCATATACATCACAAATTCCATTCTGATACATTCAATGATAGTACATTACAAATACATACAATGCCAATGTTTCAAAACTAAATAAATACAAATATAAAAGGTTTACAGATTACTTGAATATCTAGTAACCAGTGAGTAACCAACTTGGTGAAATGTGCAAAAACCTGAGAGGGACAACTTTAGAATGAAGTTTAAATTGAGTCAAAGGGGACTAAATTGGATGGAGTTCAAAATTATGCCCAGAGATTCAATTTGCATAGTTACCATGTGCCTGTTTATTGAAGTGCAGGCAGTATGCCAGGTTGGTGCTAACTGCTGATTCACATCACTGCTGTCTGCTGTCAGAGCCAATTGCACTTTCATTACTGCATTTATCTGTGGTTGGCCCAAGATCATACTTGTATTAGTTAATGTTAACTATATTGCTTAAAGCTTTTAAAAGTGGAGGCACAATTCAGCCACTACAGATGATGGGAGCCACTCAGGAAGTAATTTATCCTGTGCAATGATGAGCAAATGTAAATGCAGTGATTTTCAGATGCTGCCCCAGAGGTTTTGATGGAAAAGGTGGAAAATGGAAGAGAAATCCCATAACTGCTGGAGCCAAGAATTCGTCCAAGAAGATTTTGAGTTTATGAAGGTCTTGTGTAAAGAGTAAAGCCCTGAAGTATTGATGTAATACCAAAAAATAATCAGTCACCTTGCATAAGTACTAAAGATCTATGATTGCTTTTCTGGATCTTACCAACATCACCAGCTTCAGCAATTGCTCCATGGAACACAGTTGCATGTTTTACCTACTAACAATACTCCTTTTGTCAGTATATATCATTTAAATGCTTAATTTTAACTTAACGCTTAGCGTTGCTGTGGGTTTTACAGTCCCGATTTTTGCCAAGGTAACTATGACCCTCAGATCAATTCACATGTCTTTCAACTGAGGGAGTTGTCCTGGCCCTGACTTTTGTCCCGGGTGGTTCTAAAAAGCCACTGGCACTATTTTAAAGAAGAGCAGAGTTATCTCCGGTCTAGAGGTCAATTCCTAGCTCTAAATAAATTACCTTATCATTATCACATTGTTATTTCCTGCATAAATATGTTAACTGCATTTCAAAAAAGTATTCAGTGGCCATTAAAGTGCATTGGGGATTTCTTAAAACAAAAAGAGCCCTGCATGTAAATGGTATCTTTCATTTAAGGAAATTGCAAAACAGATCAAAGCAAACTAATGCCGACTGATTGTAGGAAATGTGGCAGCCAAATTCTATGCAGCAAACCCACACAAGTATCAACACAATTACCTATTTTAATGATTCAAAGGTACATATGTGGCAACACATCAAAGATTACTTCATTCAGAAGAACCTCACCACATATTCCACCTGGGTGGTCTACAACCCAACATGGGAACATTCAGTTTTCCAATTTCTCATAACCCACACTCTTCGAACTCTTTTCTCTCCCCTTTTGTTTTTCCTTCACTAGTCCCCATCAGTTTCTGTGCTCTCCCCTACCTGGTTCCATCCGCCCACCATTGCTCCTGTAACTGGTTACACTTCCCCTCTTCCTCCTGATCAGGTTCCAACATCTGTCTCCTATTGTAGTTTCACACATCACCTCCCACCCATTGTCTATATTCTCCCTTCCCCTCACCGGTCTCCTTGTGCCATTTCTCTCTCTCCTCCTTCTCTGAATACACCTAAACCTATCACCTACCAGCCACTGTTTCTCACTTCACCCCTCTACCTAATCCATTTGCCTCCATCTGCACATCATCTCCCTTCTCATCTTGTTTCACCTTTTGCCAGCCAGCCCCTGCCTCACCCCTTTCTCTCCCCTTTTTATGCTGGCCATCTCTCCTCCTCGGTCTCTATCCTGATGCAGAACCTTGATACCTTTGCCGCAAAAGATACTGCCTAACCCACTGAGATTCTCTTGTAGTTTGTTGCTGAAAGATAAATTCCCTATTTAAGATCATCTTCCAAGGCCATCTCTCGTTTGCTGAAAGATGAAAGTTCTGTGGCTGTTCCAATTTCTTCCCACATTCCAAAGATGTGTGGGTTCAGAAGTTAAATGGCATTTGTAAATTGTCCCTAATATATGTGGAGTGGATACAAAAGTGGAATAACATATAACTAGTGTGAAAAGGTAATCAGTGGTCAGCGTGGACTTGGTAGGCCAAAGGGCCCGTTTCCAAACTGTACCTTTCAATTAATCAATAATGGCGATAAGCATTATGTAGCAGCCCATGATGACATTTAAAACCTATTTGATGGAATCCCCTAGAGAAAACTATAACAAGCTGACTCAGCTGCATGTGTATGCATGGGTTGCAAATGAAAATGGTGAGCCACTATCAACCAGTCATTACTGTGATAAGATATCTGATATGCAAACACGTACAAAATTAATATATCATCTAAAGGTCTGAATTCCAGATGAGAATATAACTTTTCAGCCTCCCATTCTCCTGCATAAGAGGCATAAAATGCAGGTGAGGCTTATATTCATTGTGGAGAGGAATTTGCTCCAAAGATCCTTGGATCGTTGATTTCCTCGGACTGCTACTCAGACCGCTACTCGGACCATGATGCTGAAAATCCGTTCTACGCGAATAAAAATGCCTTCAATGCCTTCACCATGCACCTTCACGGATCGCAAGTGCAGGACAAATCAAAAGGTATGTAGTTTATTTAACCCTTTTCTACGCCAAATCTCGCTGCCGCACCGGGCCTACCCATCTCCCTGCCGCACCGGGGGTCTACCCACCTCCTCGCCGCACCAGGGGTCCACACGCCTCCCCGCCACACTGGGGGCCAACCTACCTCCCCGCCACACTGTGGGCCTACCTGCCTCCCCACCACACTGTGGGCCTACCCACCTCCATGCCGCACCGGGATGCCTACCCACCTCCCGGCCGCACCGGGCCTACCCACCTCTCTGCCACACCGGAGGACTACCCACCGCCACACTGCACTGGGGGCCTACCCACCTCCTCACCGCACTGGGCCTACCCACCTTCTTGATGCACCAGGGGCCTACCCACCTCCCTGCCACACCAGGGGCCTACCCCCCTTCCCACCTCAGCGGGCCCACCCACCTCTCTGCCTCACCGGGGGCCTACCCACATCCCCACTGCACCGGAACTCTCCGCTGCACCAGGAGCCTACCCACCTCCCCCCACACTGGGCCTACACACCTCCCCGCTGCACCGGGGGCCTACCCACCTCCCCATCGCACTGGGGGCCTACCCACCTCCCCGTCGCACCGGGGGCATACTAACCTCCCCACCGCACCGGGGGCCTGCTCACCTCGCTGCCTTCCATACCCATTGAACCTCGCCGCCCCTCCAACCATCTGCCCACTGGAACCTCCCACGCTTTGCCCGCTGACCCTCGCCACTCCACCGCCCTCCAGCAGCCTGCAGCCATCGCCTTACCTGCAGCCTGGACTCAGCGCCGGGCCTGAAGTTTCCACGCTGCAGACTCCAAGTGCCCTGGGTTTAACTGCGTTGGTCCCCCCAACCATGGTAACATCAGTGGCTGTTCCACTGGGTCTTCCCCATTCCCCTCAAACCATGTGACCCCAGCACTTCCGCACCCACACTAGAGTCTTCATACCCCCCTACCCCCCCCCCCACCCCCCCCCCCCCCCCCCCCCCCCCCCCCACCAGACATCACCCTCAGCCTCAGTCCACTCACTTGCCTTCCTCCGGCCCAAACCCCCATCCCTGCCATGTGTTCACCATCCCCCCTGACCGCCCCTTCCCAGATACCGAATGGTCTGACTTCAGCAGAGGCCTCAACTTTGCCCACTCCGTCCCCACCTCAATGAGTTCCGCGCCCGCCACGATTTGGAGATCTTCTTCTGTCGCCTCCGCCTCACCATTCTTCCATGGGAAGGAATCCTCGCCTCCATTGATGAACCCTTTTCCCATCTCCAATGGACCCCCTCTTCTTGGAACCCCCCTCAAGGCCACCTTCCGGCTTTAGAGCATTTTATTTTAAACTGCCGGCGGGACATCAACCGCCTCAACAGTATATAATACCATGTAATTCTGTGTTCAGGGAAGTGGAGAGATGACAGCCAAGTGTCTGTGTGGCCACTTCCATTGGCCGATAATTAGTAAAGTTTGAATTGGTATACCAAACCGCTTTGTGAGTTGTCTGTTTATTAAGAAGTGAACGTGTTTGTTTAGTTTAAGTTAGCCTTATAATGAAAGATTTTCACAATACTATCAAAAACTTTACTCAACTAAAGTGACAGAACAATCAACAGGAATGGAAGAATTTTTAAAGAAATGTAAACTTACAGGTTTAGATTTGCAAGAGCGAGAACTACTAGGTGCTGAAATAACAAAAGATATTGAAGAGTTAATAAGATCTTTAAAAAATGGAACTGCCGCAGTCCCTGATGGCCTAAGCTCTGAATTTTATTAAAAAAATTATGATCTGATTTCCCCATGTTTACAGACACTGTATAAACACGTTTATACTCAACAGAAGCTCCCAGAACTTTAAACAAATCTACAATAATAATTATACTAAAACTGATAAGGATCTGGAAGATCCAGGTTCATATAGAGCAATAGCTCTCTTAAATACTGATCAGAAATATTAACTAAAATCCTATCTCATAGATTGAGTTTAGTGATTAACAAATTAATACACCCAGACCAAACAAGTTTTATTCCAAAACGTTATTCATTTTACAATTTGAGATGACTATTTAATATTACATACTCAAATAGAATTGCTAATGCAAATCTGAGTATTATTTCACTAGATGCTGAAAAAGTATTTGATCAGGTAGTTTGGTCATATTTATTTTCGGTGATGGAATCTTTTCAATTGGGAGAGAAGTACTGTACATGGGTTAATTCTAACCCAACAGCTAGAATACTAACAAACCAAATGTTATCAACTAAATTTAATCTTTCTAGAGGTTATAGACAAGGATGCCCGCTATCCCCATTATTATTCGCTCTTGCAATTGAACCAATAGCAGAAAGTGTCAGAGGTCATCCTGAAATACACAGGTATAATACTAAAGACACAATGAATAAAATCTCCTTATTTGCAGATAATATATTAATATATATTACAAAGCCAGAAACTAGTATTCCAAATCTATTAAATCTAATAACTCAATTTGGCCAGTTTTCAGGATATAGAATTAATTGGAATAAAAGTGAAACATGCCGATAACAGAAATCAATTTACATACACTATAACAATCCCCTTTTAAACTAGTTGAGGGAAAATTTAAATATTTAGGAATTTATGTAAATAAGACATATACTTCTTTATTTAAATCAAACTTCCCACCTTTACTGAATAAACTAAATATGAATATCCAGCATTGGAAAACACTCCCCATTTCCATGTTTGGTAGAATTAATGCTGTAAAAATGATCTTTTTTCCGCAATTACTGTATTTATTTCAGTCAATCCTGATATATATCCCAAAATCATTTTTTTTTTACTCCACTGTTACAAGTTTCATTTGGGATTATAAGAATCATAGAATAAGCAAAAAACATTTATGTAAACTAAAGACTAATGGATGTTTAGTTTTACCAAATTTTATGTTTTATTTATGGGCAGTCCATATTAAAAACATGAATTTCTGGCTGGAAGAAATGGATCAGCAACCAGACTGGTTAAGGGTGGAAAAGGAAGATCGTCTACCTTTTGAAATCGGTTTGATTATGTTTGCACCAACAAAATTGCACAAAAAAACCTGTAGGGAAAACCCTATAATACACAGTGGTATACGAATCTGGAAACAATTAAAAAAGGCTTTAAAATTGAATAATATATCACTCTGTCTCCCCATTGTAAACACTTCCTTATTCAAACCATCCATACTGGATAACGGTTTCACACAATGAAAAAATTACGGAATTAAAAAGATGGGACATCTTTATAAGAAAGGCACTTATCTTTTATTTCAGGAGTTACAACAGATTTATGGACTACACTCAAATACATTTTTAGATATCTACAAGTTGGAGATTATGTTAAATCCAATACACAAGATTATAGGAATAGGGAACCAGAAATCCTTGATGAATGTTTGAATAAACATCCTAATACAGAAAAATTAACAACTTATATTTATAGTACCCTTTTAGATAGTGAGGTCCCATCGACGGAATCATATAGACATACATGGGAAAATGAATTAGGCCAACCCATAACGAAAGATATTTGGGACATATGTTTACAATATACACATCAATGCTCATTAAATGCCAGACATGCTTTAATACAATTTAAAGTATTACACAGATTACACTACTCTAAAGTAAAACTAAATAGAATGTTCCCACATATCTCACCTATCTGCGATAAATGTCAGCATCTAGAGGCTAACAACACATACTTTTGCAAATTGTATAAAAATCAAAAAAATTCTCGATTGATATTCTTAGAATAATTTCTGAAGTTGTTAATACTAAACTGCATCCCAACTCAAAACTAATAATGCTTGGAATATCAGAACAAAGTCTAACACTCACAACAAGCCAAATAAGCTTTCTAGACTACAGTATAATAATTGGGAAGAAATTAATATTAAGATTTTGGAAAGGTCCTATAACCCCCACAATTAAAATGTGGATTATAGACATGTCGGAGACCCTATACCTGGAAAGAATCAGATTTGTCTTAATGGACAAACAAGAACTTTTTGTTAGAATGTGGTCTTCATTCATCGATTATTTGAAAGGGTAGATTGTTTCGGCACGGGAACCTAACTGAAACTTGGACTCAAGATCAAATTAAAAGTTATACTTTATACTCTTCGAACCTCTTTCCAATGATTAGTAAATCATTCCATTCTTTTTTTTTATCTTGACATTTATGGGTTTTTTTTCTCTCTTTCTTACTTTCTATCTAAGTAAGTCTCGAAGCATCTCCATAGTTAAGGGGGTGCTTAGAGACACAAGGTTCTGCATCGGTGACGACCGAATACCAACAGTGTCTGGGCAGCCAGTAAAAAGCCTGGGCAGATGGTACAACGCAAGTCTCAAGGACAAAGAGCAGGTGCAACAACTAAGGCAAGAAATTGTCAACGGCCTGGAGAACATTAATCAGACCCTACTGACCCTACAGTTTGGACTCCTTCCTCGGACAATGTGGCCACTGACCGTTTATGAAGCCCCAATAACAACTGTGGAGAAGATGGAGCGAACCATAACTTCATATGCGAAGCAATGGCTCGGTGTCCCACGATGTCTAACTAACATCGGCCTCTATGGCAAAGGGGTCCTGGAACTACCTCTCACTAGTCTAACAGAGGAATACAAGTGTTCCAAAGTAAGACTCCAAATGACACTGAGGGACTCTAGAGACAAGACCATCAGTGCTGTTGCGCCGCTCCTAGTAACTGGCCGGAAGTGGACACCATCTGATGCAGTACAGCAAGCTTCATTAGCCCTGAGGCACACAGACGTCGTGGGGCAAGTGCAGCAGGGAAGAGGAGGCTTTGGCCTTATGACAAGTAAACCAACTTGGCGAAAGGCCACAACATCAGAGCAGAGGACATTGGTGGTTGAGGAGGTGCGGCGACAGGAGGAGGCCGCAAGAAGTGCAAAGGCGGTCTCTCTTGCCAAACAGGGGCAATGGATGCAGTGGGAAGGTGTGGAGTGGAGAAAGATCAGCTGGAAAGAACTATGGGAAATGGAATCAAGCAAGATCAGCTTCATCATCAGAGCGACATACGATGTCCTTCCATCACCAAAGAACCTCAATCAGTGGTACGGCGAGGATCCAACCTGTGCCCTCTGCCCAACTCCAGCGACCCTCAAACACATCATGGTAGGCTGCAAAACTAGCCTCACGCAAGGGAGATACACGTGGCGGCATAATCAGGTATTAAAAAGCCTGGCAACAGCCCTTGAGAACAGGCGGTGTGCGACCAACTCCTTGCCTCCGAGAGCAAGCAACCCCTCCCACTTAAGGGCGACAGCCTTTGTCCGAGAAGGACAGAAAACACCTAAACATCCTTCCACTAGATCAGAAGAAGGAAACCTATGCAGGGCCCGTGACTGGAGGAAGCTGGCGGACATCGGCCGACAACTAATCTTTCCACCTGAAATTGCTTCAACCAACCTCAGGCCAGATTTGGTGTTCTGGTCCCTTTCACAGAAGACTGCTTACATCATAGAGCTCACAGTTCCATGGGAGAACTCTGTTGTGGGGGCCTATGAGCATAAGAAGCTGCGCTACACAGAGCTTGCAGCAGAGGCAACGCAGTGTGGCTGGAACATCAACGTTTATCCAGTTGAAGTAGGATGCAGAGGATTTGTTGCGTCATCTACCATCAGACTGCTGAAGGAGCTTGGAATCCACGGTCAGGCTCTGCGGAAGACCATAAGATCACTCTCAGACGCGGCTGAAAGAAGCAGCCGTTAGATTTGGCTCAAGCGGAAAGACCCATGCTGGGCCCCAAATATGTCATGGTGAATCTTTGAGGCAGTTTGACACGGGACACGTGCTGAGGGCTGATCATCCTGCAGCGGGCCGCCCTTGTGGAGGGTGTATAGTGTTAAAAGGCCGAAACACCCAGTGATGCAAGGGTACACTACTGATGATGTGTCCTGTGCCCAACTGTCCTGAAGGTTACCCAGGCCAAGATATACGTATACGTACGCCCACCCCCGCCCCCCCTGATGTTGAGCATCTACCACTCTCAGCAATCAATGAATGTCGTGAAAAGCTCCCCACCTACTAGCACAAGGGACTTCTTAACATCTAGTCCTGTGTATTTGATTCTATATTTAAAAAATAATATTAGAAGCAGAATGAATCGTCAATTGATAATATTAATAATGTATGATTGATACACATGAAATGTTTTCACCATAATATGTGTTTGCTTCTAATAAAAATATATTAAAAAGAAATAATAAGTTAGCCTTTTTCAGGCAAATTTGATTCAGATATGATTCAGGTTTTGCAATATAATTGTCAATAAGGAACAATTCTTTAAAAATATTTCCCAAATATTATACAGATTTTTTTTCCTTCACTCAAGCGGACTGCATTATATGAGAATGCCCCTTCGTGTTTTCCTTTCTAATAACTGATGAAGATTCATTTTTATTTTTATTTTCAGTTTCTAAGCTGAGCATGAGTAAAACATATGAAAGTGGTGCTAGCAAGCGAAAAAGAAAGAGACTTGAAAATGATATGGTAATGGCGCTAACAGTGGAGTAGGGTGAGTGCCAGCTAGCTCCATGTGAAAAAACCAAAAAAGAACTGACCTGCAGAAATCGCTCCGGCAGCCTGCATGAAGCAGCATACCAGAGGACTGGGAGAAATTCAGAGACCAGCAGAGGAGGACAAAGGGCTTAATTAGGAAAGGAAAAATAGATTATGAAAGGAAACTGGCAGGGAACATAAAAAACTGACTGCAAAAGTTTTTATAGATATGTGAAGAGAAAGAGGTTAGATGTAGGTCCCTTGCAGTCAGAAACAGGTGAGTTGATCATGGGGAACAAGGATATGGCGGACCAATGAATAACTACTTTGGTTCCGTCTTCACTAAGGAAGACATAAATAATCTGCCTGAAATAGCAGGGACTGTGGGTCAAAGGAGGAATTGAGTGAAATCCAGGTCAGTCGGGAAGTGGTGTTGGGTAAATTGAATAGATTAAAGGCCGATAAATCCCCAGGGCCAGATAGGCTGCATCCCAGAGTACTTAAGGAAGTAGCTCAGGAAATAGTGGATGCATTAGTGATAATCTTTCAAACTCTTTAGATTCTGGAGTAGTTCCTGAGGATTGGCGGGTAGCAAATGTAACCCCTCTTTTTAAGAAGGGAGGGAGAGAGAAAACGGGGAATTACAGACCAGTTAGTCTAACATCGGTAGTGGGGAAACTGCTAGAGTCAGTTATTAAAGATGGGATAGCAGCACATTTGGAAAGTGGTGAAATCATTGGACAAAGTCAGCATGGATTTACGAAAGGTAAATCATGTCTGACGAATCTTGTGGAATTTTTCGAGGATGTAACTAGTAGCGTGGATAAGGGAGAACCAGTGGATGTGGTATATCTGGACTTCCAGAAGGCTTTCGACAAGGTCCCACATAAGAGATTAGTATACAAACTTAAAGCATACGGTATTAGGGGTTCAGTATTGATGTGGATAGAGAACTGGCTGGCAAACAGGAAGCAAAGAGTAGGAGTAAACGGTCCTTTTCACAATGACAGGCAGTAACTAGTGGGGTACCGCAGGGCTCAGTGCTGGGACCCCAGCTATTTACAATATATATTAATGATCTGGATGAGGGAATTGAAGGCAATATCTCCAAGTTTGCGGATGACACTAAGCTGGGGGGCAGTGTTCGCTGTGAGGAGGATGCTAGGAGACTGCAAGGTGACTTGGATAGGTTGGGTGAGTGGGCAAATGTTTGGCAGATGCAGTATAATGTGGATAAATGTGAGGTTATCCACTTTGGTGGCAAAAACAGGAAAGCAGACTATTATTTAAATGGTGGCCGATTAGGAAAGGGGAGATGCAGCGAGACCTGGGTGTCATGGTACACCAGTCATTGAAAGTAGGCATGCAGGTGCAGCAGGCAGTGAAAAAAGCAAATGGTATGTTAGCTTTCATAGCAAAAGGATTTGAGTACAGGAGCAGGGAGGTTCTACTTCAGTTGTACAGGGTCTTGGTGAGACCACACCTGGAGTATTGCGTACAGTTTTGGTCTCCAAATCTGAGGAAGGACATTATTGCCATAGAGGGAGTGAAGGTTCACCAGACTGATTCCTGGGATGTCAGGACTGTCTTATGAAGAAAGACTGGATAGACTTGGTTTATACTCTCTGGAATTTAGGAGATTGGGAGGGGATCTTATAGAAACTTACAAAATTCTTAAGGGGTTGGACAGGCTAGATGCAGGAAGATTGTTCCCGATGTTGGGGAAGTCCAGGACAAGGGGTCACAGCTTAAGGATAAGGGGGAAATCCTTTAAGACCGAGATGAGAAAGACTTTTTTCACACAGAGAGTGGTGAGTCTCTGGAACTTTCTGCCACAGAGGGTAGTTGAGGCCAGTTCATTGGCTATATTTAAGAGTGAGTTGGATGTGGCCCTTGTGGCTAAGGGGATCAGAGGGTATGGAGAGAAGGCAGGTACGGGATACTGAGTTGGATGATCAGCCATGATCATATTGAATGGCGGTGCAGGCTCGAAGGGCTGAATGGCCTACTCCTGCACCTAATTTCTATGTTTCTATGTTTCTATGACGTCATCAGACTGCGACTAAGGAGATCTAATGTCGGTAATGCGCTCCCCCAGAAAGGAACCAACTAAAAACACTACAAAAGGAAAACAACCGAAGGAGGAAGTAGGCCCGACTGAAGCCTCGGGCTCAGTTTTAACGTCGTCCCAGGAGGATGTCTCAATGGCCCAGAAGACAAAGATAAAGAAAAATGAAATGGACGAACTTCGCAACTTCATCACAAGGGAAATTGCAAGTATAAAAGAAGAGTTGATAAGCTTTAAAAATGAATTGAATATTAAAGAAATACTGAAAAGCCTTAAAAAAGAGATTAAAGAAGATTTGAAAATAAAATGACTAATCTTGTGCGTATGAAACTGACTAATAAGAAGGAGGAAATGTCAGTAACTTTAGACTTACAAATCAATGAAGTAAATGAGAAAATTAAGTCGAATGAAACCAACTTTAATGATAAGCTGGAGTCGACCTTCACTACAATGCATCAACAACTGGGGCAGCAAGCTGACGCCATAACTCACTTGGAAGAAACTACAGAGACACTCCTTGCCGTTCATCAGATTTACTGCATGAAGTAACTGAAAAATGTATTGTCTTGGAGGGCCGTCAGACGACAGAATTTAAGAATTGTGGGCGTTCGTGAGGGTAAAGAAGGAAATAAAGATCTCGTGACTTTGCCGCCCGAACGCCCCACCCCCCCACCCCACCCCCCTCCAATCCGATCATGTTTTGGAGGATATCATGAAAAAATTGCTGGCACAATAAATCTAATGCTTGATGGAGACAAAATAAGCATATTTCGAGATTACCCTGCAGAGGTGGTCAGAAGGAGCGTGTTATTCAATGAGACAAGAGGGATTCTAAAGAAGATAGACAACTTGAAATATGGATTGCTGTACCCTGCAAGATTGAGAGTCGCTTATCTGCAGAAGGAACAGTTTTTCACTGATCACAAGAAAGCATTGGCGTATGCCCAGAAGATTGTGGGTTCGAGTGAGGACTGAATAACATTCATATAATATCGTCATCTTGCTGAGAATAAATTGAACTTTAATTCGCTTTATTCAAGGACTAATGAAAGCTGATAATAACAAGTGTGCAGTCCCTCCTGTTATGGACATATTCTAATATTTTAGTACTAACTTTTACTAACAATTACTAATCATTAAAAACATTTATTATTATTAATGGAATAATTAGTTAAAAAACATGAAATGTAAAAAAAGGTATAACTTAGATATCTTATTAATTGGAATTTGTTATGTTCATCCTTTATTTACATCAGACTAACACTTGACTAATAATTAACTAAGAGAGTAATAGTCTCTCACTATATGATAACTAACACTCTGGACCAAAATAGTTTTAATTTAATCCCGTAAATTACTTATATTCAATTTTTTTTTTAATGAGTGGAGCTAGGAATAATTGTTTTTAAAAATCTACAGAAGTCCTTAGATGGTAAGCCACGTTAGTGTGGCTAGCAGTAACTACACTGAATTTAGATGTAGTTTCTTTTTTCTTCTTACACTTTATTATTTTTTTATTTTTTTACTTTTTGTATTTTTTACTTAATAACTATTGTAAACTTGAATGAATTTACAAATATTATTTGTGGAGATGTGTCCATGAGGATGATTTATTTGAATTAGATTTACAACTCATCTGTCCTGTGTTCGGGTGGAATGTCGGGTTCACGGTGCTGAGCTATCTGCTCTTTTATAGACCACCCTAACCACAAGATGCAAGAAGTAAATAGAAAAAAACGGGGGTCAAGGAATTACTTTTTGTAAGTGGAATGTTAAGGGAATTAATGAGTCAATCAAGAGAGGGAAGGTATTAGCACACTTAAAATCACTCAAAGCAACCATAACATTTCTTCAAGAGAAATGTTCACCTTAAAAATGACGCACAACATAGATTGAAAGCAAAATGGATCACTGAAACACATCAGTCTTCATTCTCTCATAAGGCCAGAGGTGTCGCAATTTTAATTCGTAAAGGTATACCTTTTAAACACATATCAACTATAGCGGACACCAATGGTAGATATATTATACTAGTGGGTGAATTATATTAAAAAAAAGTTATTTTTCTCAATGTCTATGGACCAAATTTTGATAATCCTATGTTTTTTAAGAATATACTTAATACTATCCCGGAGCTCACACAACATAATTTGATAATCGGTGGAGATTTAAATTGTACATTAGATTCCTCTCTTGATAGATCATCAAGACAAAGAAAAGCAAAATCCAAGACAAGTGAATTATTAAACTCATACATCAATACTACCAATATCAAGGATGTTTGGAGAATTGAAAACCCATCTGGAAGGGAATACTCATTTTACTCATCAGTACATACAACTTATTCAAGGAGAGACTACTTTTTAGTAGATTCTAAACTTATCCCATTTACTTATAATTCAAAATATCATAATATTATAATTTCGGACCATGCTCCTTTAACATTCATGATCAAACTAAGTGGTATGATTGACAAGCAGACACAATGGAGACTTAATCCTCAAATTTTAAATGATAAAGCATGTTACGAATATCTTATCAAACAGATAAATATGTTTTTTGAGACAAATGATTGCCCTGACGTTTCTGCCTCCCTTCTTTGGGAAACATTTAAAGCATTTATACGAGGAGCATTAATCTCCGCACAAGCCTTTCGTAATAAAGAGAACCGCGCTAAACAACTGGTATTGGAAATGGAAATAAGGCAATTAGATATGGAAAATGCAATTGCGCCTTCTATGATAATACATAATAAAATTGCTGCACTCAAATATAAGTTAAACCAAATATACTCAGACCAAATCATAAAATTTTATCAAAAGACTAAACAATTACACTTTGAATTTGGTGATAAACCACAAAAATTACTGGCACGCCAACACCGGAAACAGGAAGGGGAAAAAAAAACCAATATATAAAATTAAATCAGATACGGGAGAAATATTAACACTACCCAAGGATATTAATGATAGATTCTCTCACTACTATCAAACACTTTACTCAACAAAAACGGCAGTGGGTTCTGCAGGAATGGAATTATTCTTACAGAATTGTAACCTTACTGGTTTAGACTTGAAAGAGAGGGAATTATTAGGGGCCGAAATATCAATAAAAGATATTGAAGAATCTATTAGTTCTTTAAAAAAAGGAAAGGCCACTGGCCCAGATGGTTTAAATAGTGAATTTTATAAAAAAATTCATGATTTGATCTCGCCAGGCCTACAGACATTATATACTCAAGCATTCATGCAACAGAAACTCCCAGAAACTTTAAATGAATCAACAATAATACTTATACCAAAAATGGATAAGGACCTTGAAGATCCAGGTTCATATAGAGCAATTGCTTTCTTAAACACCGATCAGAAAATATTGACCAAAATTTTAGCATATAGATTAAGCTGATTCATAAATTAATACACCCCGATCAAACTGGCTTCATTCCAAAACGTTATTCATATTATAATCTGAGACGATTATTTAACATTATATACTCAAATCGAATAGATAATGTAGATTTAGCAATCATTTCACTAGATGCTGAGAAAGCATTCGATCAAGTTGAATGGCACTATTTTTTTCGGTGATGGAAAAATTTCAATTAGGTGAGAAGTTTTGTACTTGAGTTAAGCATCTATATACCAACCCAACAGCCAGAATAATGACAAATCAAATGTTATCAAAAAAAAAAAGATTTATCTAAAGGTTGTAGACAAGGATGCCCGCTATACCCATTACTATTCGCCCTTGCTATTGAACCACTAGCAGAAAGAGTTCGAGCACAGCCAGAAATATATGGGTATAATACTAAAAATACAGTTAATAAAATATCTCTATATGCAGATGATGTATAACTATATATTACAAATCCAGAAATTAGCATCCCTAACCTGTTAAATCTTATAACTCAATTTGGTTTATTCTCGGGATACAGAATCAATTGGAATAAGAGTGAGATTATGCCAATAATGGAACCTAATTTATATATATTGCAACAATCACCTTTTAAAATAGTGAATGAAAAATGTAAATACTTAGGGATTTATGTGACCAAGAAATATACTTCTCTCGACATTCGGTGACACCATGTTTTGGTAACAGTCGTCACACATAGCTCCGCTCCTGAAAATATGTGATTTTTCACATTAAAACTGGGTCTACAGATCGGGACCGATTAATTTTTTTTACCGGAGCCTCTGAATGCTGTGCTGATGATGTCATCAGTAAGTGCTGTGCATTAAACTGTGGATTTAACCCTTTAAATGCAAAATCTGGTTTCTGCTCAGAGTCCTCAGAGAAGCATTTCAAAACTTTACTGGAGCACTGAGAAAGAGTCTGAACAGCTTGAAGAATCAACTTTTGAAGGGGCTCTTGAAGGAAAACTGCCTTCCAAAATGTCTACAAGAGCTAAGGCAGATAAGGCAGATAAGGAGAAAGATTTGGAGGACTTAAAGCAAACGGTAAGAAAACTGAAAGATGAAAAGTTCAACGGAACGCACATGGAAAAAATGATGAAAGATATGATGGATCAGCTAATGCTGAATACGAACATGGGCAATTTGAACATTATTGAGTCTGTACACGATTCGATCGGCACCGTAAATAAAAGAATTGAAGATGTGAGAGTTGAAGTATTGGAGAGAATGAACAAGGGGGAAGAAGACACTGCTAAGAAGTTTGTTGCAGTGCATGAGACTGTCTCCTCATATGTGAAAACAATGAAAGAGATGGAGGAAGAGATGGGATGAATGGCCGAGGATATGAAGAAAATGAAGATACAGCACTACCTCACTGCAAAACAGCTGGCAAAATGTTCAGATAAGTGCTTAGACTTGGAAGCTCGTTCGAGATGCTTTAATCTAAGATTTGTAGGAGTACCCGAGGAAGCCGAGGGAGATAACCCTCGGGAGTTTGCTGTGGATCTAATTAAAGAAGCTCTCAATCTTCCTAACCTTCCGAAAATTGAAGCGGCACATCGAGTCCCGAGATTCAAACAAATATCCCAAACAGGCTCAGAATACACACGTCAGATCATTGTGAAATTCCGGGACATTTCTGGCGTGGAAGAGGTTATGAGTAATATTAAATATGGAGTGACACTGAAATATGAGCAGACAACCTTTAAAATATTTAGGGATTATCCCTATGAAGTTGTGCAGAAACAAAATCAGTTCTCTAAGGTAAAGCAAGCTCTCCAAGGCGTGAAGAGGGAGTCAGATATGGAGGTTACTTTCCCACGAGAATGTGCATTTCTTACAAGGATCAGCAAAAATCATTTACAAATCTGGAGAGCACATATAAATATGCCTTAACCATCGTGGGAGAGAATTACTAACTTGAAAAGCTGAACTGTATGGATATTCTTTCTCTTTATTATTTCACCATGAAATGTGTTCACCAGAAGATGGAACTCTCCTTGTGTTTTGACTCGACGGCTTATCGAGGAATGTTAATTCAAGGACATACTGGGTTCCAAGTGAAGCTGAAAAAGATAAACACTAAATACAGAGCTTTACAATATAATCTGAGCAGAGCGATTATCGTGGTTTAAGAATTTAACTGAATAACATAATGTTATAGAAGTAACACATTTCACACTTAAAACATAGAATACTATCATATAAATTGTATGAATATTAACCAGATCAGTAGTAAGGGGCTGATTTACAAACTAACACGTATAACTTAATATCTTAATAAGTTTTAAGCAGATTTATAACCGGGTTGTGAGGGGGATGACGGGCTCCTGGCTCAGATCCAGAAGCCTGCCCTAGGTAGCCCCTTCAACCAACAGCTGATTATTATCAAGGTATAAACTGATGCTTAATACTTTGTAGATAAAACAGTTAGATATATCTGGGAATACATATGAAATGGATATATATACTGCATTAGGTACTATATTGTTGATTTTGAACCGGCTCCGCTCTAGTATGGATATGTTATGACTAATTGAGGGAACGGAGCTATTTGTTTATTAACATGGACAACGGAAGTCGATATAATGTTTTCTCCCACCAACAGGTGGGCCACTTATTACAGTGCCGACAAGCTCAGTCACTGTATTTTCACTTTTACCATTTTTTTTTACTATCACAATTAATCACATGTGTGTTTTTTTTATTCAGAGAGAATCGCAAAAGGAATCCACAAATTGAACTTGGTTGGTTGAATGTTCCCCCATTACATAAGACCTGTGGTACAGATGCACCACAAGATATATGGGTACTAATCATAGCCAAAATGCAAGACACTAAACGAAATAAACCGGGAGGAATCTCATTTTGCAGTTGGTATATTAGGGGGGCTAACAAACGTATTAAAAGGGGTAAGATTTTAGCACAGCTGAAAGCATTTAATTCAGATGTTATTTTCCTCCAAGAAACGCATCTTAAAGTTCAAGATCAAGTTAGGTTGAGGGCCAACTGGATAGGTCAAACTTTTCATTCATCATACACATCAAAATCCAGAGGCACGTCCATCATGATTCGCAAAGGTATACCATTTAAACAGAAAAATACCTTAACAGATAAGGATAGGAGATATTTGATAGTTACCGGTCCATTCCATCCCAATCACATTGGTAAATATATATGAGCCTAACTTTGATAATCCGCATTTTTAAAATAAAATTTTGAATATAATCGCAGAATATAATTACCAGAATGTTATAATTGGGGGAGAGTTTAACTGTGTTTTAGATCCTTATTTAGATAAATCCAATCAAAAACAGCGAGGTAATAAGAAATCTAAAACTAGTGAACTTTTAAACACATATATATATAAAATACAAATATAACCGACGTTTGGAGGATTGTAAATCCGACCAAAAGGAATATTCATTCTATTCATCGGTACACAAGACTTATTCACGTATAGATTATTTCCTGGTAGACACAAAATTAATTCTGTATACTCTAAATCCAAAATACCATACAAATACGATTTCAGATCATTCCCCCCTAACTTTTTTTTAAAAAATAGAAGGAATGTCTAAAAATACATCGTTCTGGAGGTATAACCTCCAAATATTAAAAGACCCACAAGGGAGTATACATATCTAAGACAGCAAATGGATCTTTTTTTCAAAATAAATGACACGCCAGACACATCAGCAACATTACTATGGGAATCTTTCAAAGCTTTTATTAGAGGTGTTTTAATCTCATACCAAGCCTTTCAGAATAAAAAAAATTAAGAATGAACAACGGCACCTAGAGGAACAAATTAGACAATTGGATATAGATAATGCTAAAGACCCGTCCATAGATAAACATAATAAAATATTAAAAATCAAATTTAAATTTAATAAATTACTATCAGAGAAAGTTATAAGATTATTCCAAATTACAAGACAGGAACAGTTTGAATTTGGGGGATAAGCCCCATAAACTTCTCGCACACCAGTTAAAAAAACGAGAAAAGGAACACACAATTTCAAAGATAAAATCAGATAGAGGGGAAGTATTAACATTACCGAATGAAATTAATAAAAGATTTGTGCAATTTTATGAGAATTTGTATACATCCAAAACAACAACGGACACCAACATAGTCACTGAGTTTCTGGATAATTGCAATCTTACAATAATTGCAAACTAGAACTACAGGAACAAGAGGAATTGGGAGTACAAATCTCAAATAAGGAAATAGAAGAAACAATATTCTCATTAAAAAATGGAAAAACACCAGGTCCCGACGGATTCAGTAGTGAATTCTATATAAGTTTTTACGATATATTTAGTCCTCGTCTACAGAAAATGTACACACACGCTTTCAGAGAACAAATATTTCCTGATACATTAGCAGAATCTACGATTACATTAATACTTAAGAAAGATAAAGATGAGGAAGAACCTGGATCTTATAGAGCTATCACATTGTTAAATACAGATCAAATAATATTAGCAAAAATATTAGCAAGAAGCTTAAGTAACTACACCATTAAACTAATACATCCGGATCAAATGGGATTTATCCCTAAGAGACATTCACTTAAAAATTTGAGACGTCTGCTTAACATAATGCACTCACACGAAACTAAAGATCCAAATCTCGCAATTATTTCGCTGGATGCAGAGAAAGCATTCGATCAGGTTGCATGGAAGTATATGGTTAAGGTATTGCAAAAATTTCAACTGGGAGAGAATTTAATTCAATGAATTAAATTAATATATAATAAGCCAACAGCCAGAATATTAACTAATAATATTTTATCCACAAAATTTCAACAGTCAAGGGGTAATAGGCAAGGTTGTTCATTACCACCATTGTTATTTGCCTTCATGATTGAACCACTAGCGGAAAGTATTAGAACTCATCCGAATATCCATGGATATTTAAAAATATTCAAACAATAAAATATCATTATACGCTGATGATGTACATTTGTACATCACAAAGCCTCATATCAATATACCCAACATTTTAAATTTAATTGAGGATTTCGGTTCATTTTCAGGTTATAGAATAAACTGGAATAAAAGTGAAATCATGTCAATAAAACCGAAAGATTCTACACATCTCATACAATTTCCTTTTAAAATAGCTGTGGAAAAATTTAAATACTTGGGTATTGAAATTACTAGAAGATATCAAGACATGTTTAAAGCAAACGATAACCCTGTACTTAAGAAACTACATAATTTAATTAAGTTCTGGAAAACGCTTCCGATGTCCTTAATAGGTCGAATAAACACCATGAAAATGATTTTTCTTCCACAAATTCTACACTTGTTCCAATCAATCCCATTATATCTACCCAAAAAGTTTTTTTTTTATTTTTTTTTTTTTTTTTTAATTGGACTCAGATATTACAAATTTTATTTGGTATTATAAGTCCCACAGAATACGAAGACCACACCTGAATAAACCCAAAGTAGTAGGGGGATTAGCACTCCCTAAATTTATGTATTATTATTGGTCAGTAAATATTAGAAATATGATTAAATTGGTGGATAATACTCTTCATCAACCGGAATGAATCATTATGGAGAAAGATGACGGCTCCCCTTTTAATATTGGTGCAATCCTTCTTTCACCAAAGACGGTGAATAATACAAACTACAACAAAAACCCAATTATACATAGTACAATCAGAATTTGGAAACAAATAAAATGCAATTTAAAATTAAGAAACTTATCTCTCCTATCTCCTTTTGCTAAAAACCCTCTGTTTAAACCCTCAATTATAGACAAAGCATTTATGCAATGGGAAAGAGCAGGGATTAAAACTTTGGGAGATTTGTATGTTACAGGAAACTATTATCATTTAAACAATTACAAGTAAAATTTAAGCTGGGTAACAATCAGTATTTTAAATATTTGCAAATATGTAATTATCTGAAAAAACATGCACAAGAATTTCACAACATGCCATTAGACTTACTAGATGAAGTAATGAATACAAAGGCGGAATCAGCAAATTTAATTTCATATATATATAATATTATACTAAATGCAGTAATACCAACAACGGAAGGTATCAGAGGTAGAAACATAGAAATATCGAAAAATAGGTGCAGGAGTAGGCCATTCGGCCCTTCGAGCCTGCACCGCCATTCAATATGATCATGGCTGATCATCCAACTCAGTATCCCATATCTGCCTTCTCTCCATACCCCCTGATCCCTTTAGCCACAAGAGCCACATCCAACTCCCTCTTGAATATAGCCAATGAACTGGCCTCAACGACCTTCTGTGGCAGAGAATTCCAGAGACTAACCACTCTCTGTGTAAAGAATGTTTTCCGCATCTCGGTCCTAAAGGAATTCTCCCTTATCCTTAGACTGTCATCCCTTGTCTGGACTCCCCCAACATCGGGAACAATCTTCCTGCATCTAGCTTGTCCAACCCATTAAGAATTTTGTAAATTTCTATAAGACTCCCCCTCAATCTTCTAAATTCCAGTGAGTACAAGCCAAGTCTATCAAGTCTTTCTTCATATGAAAGTCCCAACATCACTGAAATCAGTCTGGTGAACCTTCTCTGAACCCCCTATATGGCAAGAATGTTTTTCCTCAGATTTGGGGACCAAAACTGTATGCAATACTCCAGGTGTGGTCTCACCAAAACCCTGTACAACTGCAGTAGAACCTCCCTGCTCCTACACTCAAATCCTTTTTGCTATGAATGCTAACATACCATTCGCTTTCTTCACAGCCAGCTGCACCTGCATGCCTACTTTCAACGACTGGTGTACCATGACACCCAGGTCTCGTTGCATCTCTCCTTTTCCTAATCTGCCACCATTCAGATAATAGTCTACCCTCATGTTTTTGCCTCCAAAGTGGATAACCTCACATTTATCCACATTATACTGCATCTGCCATGCGTCTGCCCATTCACTCAGCCTATCCAAATCACCCTGCAGCCTCCTAGCATCCTCATCACACCTAACTATACCCCCCAGCTTGGTGTCACTGCAAATTTGGAGATGTTGCATTCAATTCTCTCGTCCAAATCATTAATGTATATTGTAAATAGCTGGGGTCCCAGCACTGAGCCTTGCGGTACCCCACTACTCACTGCCTGCCATTCTGAAAAGGACCCGTTTACTCCTACCCTTTGCTTCCTGTCTGCCAGCCAGTTCTCTATCCACATCATTATTGAACTACCAATACCGTGTGCTTTAAGTTTATATACTAATCTCTTATGTGGGACCTTGTTGAAAGCCTTCTGAAAGTCCAGATGTAACACATCCACTGGTTCTCCCTTATCCACTCTACTAGTTACATCCTTGAAAAATTCTATAAGATTCGTCAGACATGATTTACCTTTTATAAAGCCATGCTGACTTTGTCCAATGATTTCACCACTTTCCAAATGCGCTGCTATCCCATCTTTAATAACTGACTCTAGCATTTTCCCCACTACCGATGTTAGACTAACTGGTCTGTAATTCCCCGCTTTCTCTCTCCCTCCTTTTTTAAAAAGTGGGGTTACATTAGCTATCCTCCAATCCTCAGGAACTACTCCAGAATCTAAGGAGTTTTGAAAAATTATCACTAATTCATCCACTATTTCCGTGGCTACCTCCTTGAGCACTCTGGGATGCAGACCATCAGAACCTGGGGATTTATGGGCCTTTAATCCGTTCAATTTACCCAACACCACTTCCCGGCTAACCTGGATTTCACTCAGTTCCACCATCTTATTTGACCTCCTGTCCACTCCTATTTTCCGGCACATTATTTGTCTTCCTTAGTGAAGACAGAACCAAAGTAATTATTCAATTGGTCTGCCATGTCCTTGTTCCCCATGATCAATTCACCTGCTTCTGACTGCAAGCGGCCAGCATTTGTTCTAACTAGTCTCTTTCTCTTCACATATCTATAAAAACTTTTGCAGTCAGTTTTTATGTTCCCTGTCAGTTTCCTTTCGTGATCTATTTTACCTTTCCTAATTAAGCCCTTTTTCCTCTGCTGGATTATGAAGTTCTCCCAGTCCTCTGGTAGGCTGTTTTTTTTGGCCAATTTGTATGCCTCATCTTTAGTTTTTATACTATCCCTGATTTCCCTCGTTATCCATGGATGCACCACCTTCCCTGATTTATTCTTTTGCCAAACTGGTATGAATAATTTTTGTACTTCATCCATGCAGTCTTTAAATACCTTCCATTGCACATCCACTGTCAACCCTTTAAGACTCACCTGCCAGTCTATCGTGGCCAATTCACGGTTCATACCTTCAAAGTTACCTTTGTTAAAGTTCTGAACCCTTGTTTCTGACTTACACTCTCCATCCTAATGAAGAACTCAATCATATTATGGTCACTCTTGCCCAATGGGCCACGCACAACAAGACTGCTAACTAACCCTTCCTCATTACATAGGTGAGTGGGAAAATGAACTATGCATAAAAATTTCTAATGAAAGGTGGAAAGAGTACTTATTAAACGTGCACAAATGCTCAATTAACATGAGACACACTTTAATACAACTTAAAATTTTACACAGATTATACTATTCAAAAACAAAATTAAATACATTTTTCCCTAACATTTCACCAATTTGTGATAAATGCCAGTGTCAAGAAGCTACTATAGTGCACTCATTCATCTTCTGTACAAAAATTCAAAGATTTTGGATTGAAATCTTTGAAATGACACCAAAGCCAGAATGGATTATTTTCGGAATGACAGAAGGTAGTTCGGAATTAAATGTGTAACAAAAGAGTCTATTTGATTACGGCTTAATAACAGGAAAAAAGCTAATCTTAAAATTCTAGAAAAATGCTCCTGTAGCAACATTATATATGTGGATTTCAACTATGTTTGAAACATTACATCTGGAAGATATGAGACTCTGCCTGGCAGGAAAATCAGAACGCTTCTTACAGACGTGGTCTGCATTTATAGAATTGCTGCAAAGATAGGGTGCAGGAGTACCTCGGGCCTTGGTAGGGGGGGATGAAAACCTATCGAGTTTGTGAATTCCTTTTGCGTGATATATATAATATAGTAACTGGCTTTTTTTTCCTTTTCACTCTCTTTGTTTCTCTTCTTTCCTTTTCTTGTCAAGGGTCTATCTCTTAACCCCCTTTCTCTAATTCTTTGACCAAGGGTTTCTTCTCCCCTTTGGCACGCTCTTTCACTTTCACATCTCTTTTCACCTACTTCACTCTTTCTTTCTATTCTTTTTCTTTAAAAGCCATAAAATTATGAAGTACAAATGATTGATGTACATTGATGTATTTGCCTCTAATAAATAAAATTATTTAAAAAAAAAAGAAATATACTTATTGTCACATGTTATTTACTCAAAGTAAAGCAACATTAAATTAGCATGGTGAAGGAAGCGATGTGTGTGTGTGTGTGTGTTCCACTCTGACAGTCGCCGTTCCTGTTGTCGGTTTTTCAGGCGATTGCCGGCAACATGACAGTCGCCGGCAGTCGCCTGAAAAATGGCCTAAGTGGGACAGGCCCATTAAAGACTGAAATTTCTCACATGTTTATCTTTGGCCATTCAGTGATAATTAACTGAACACTCTTCCAAAGGAGCACTGCCCCTGTAAAATGGCTGTTCTAAGTTTGAATTTGTGATTCTCCTGCATGCGTTTAATGCTCTCGGTAGAAATAACTCTGGAGCATTTGAACAATGTAAGGGAAAATGGCCATGTGCTCCACAGCCCAACTTGCCCCTTCATTCCTGCCAGTAACTGTCTCTAAAATGCATTGCTCCATAAAGGTGCTCACCTTGAAATGTGATCTGTTGGCAAAACGATTTCAGGAAGCTAGGAGTCACGAATAAATATGTATCAGACATTCATTCTGTTGAAAATCATGTGAATTGATTAAAACTATGGATGTTAAGTTTTAATGGCAACTGAGCGATAGAGGAGGTCAATTGTGAACTGCCGGAAGAATTACTTGGCACTTCAGGCCATGATTCAGAAAGTCAAAGCGAAAGAAGGAAAGAAACAGCGATCTAGATTACTTGTGCTGTGTTTTTATTATAATGAAGAAAGAAATTGCTGGAATCATTCATAAGGTCAGGCAGAGAAACAGTAAACATTTTTGTTTACTGACCTTGGAAGATTATGAACTTCTTTCTAGGAAGGAACTTCAGATGCTGGTTTAAACCGAAGATAGACACAAAATGCTGGAGTCTTCTTCTTCTTGCGTTTGAGGCAACAGAAGTCCGCAGCAGGGTGATGCCATCCGGTTCGACATCCGTAGGTGCCCGCCCTAAAAAGGGCGCTTGCTTCGGGTTGGCGCCAAGCTACGGCGCTGCTGCTGTCTCCGTTCGTTGTCGTTCGCTTGACTGAAGTCAGTTGACAGGGCTCACCACGGGGAGGTCGACAACATGAGCCCCAATGCTGGAGTAACTAGACAGGACAGGCAGCATCAATGGAGAGAAGGAATGGGTGACATTTTGGGTTGAGCCTCTTCTTCAGACCCAATTCAGTCTGCAGAAGGATCTTAAGAGATGCTGACTGTCCCACTGAGTTACTACCATATAACCATATAACAATTACAGCACGGAAACAGGCCCTCTCGGCCCTTCCAGTCCGTGCCGACCATTTGTTTTCCCCTAGTCCCATCTACCTGCACTCAGACCATACCCCTCCATTCCCTTCACGTCCATATACCTATCCACTTTACTTTTAAATGTTAAAATCGATCCTGCCTCCACCACTTCTGCTGGAAGCTCATTCCACACAGCCACCACCCTCTGAGTAAACAAGATCCCCCTCAAGTTACCCCTAAACTTCTGTCCCTTAATTCTCATGTCATGCCCTCTTGTTTGAATCTTCCCTACCCTCAATGGGAAAAGCTTATCCACGTCAACTCTGTCTATCCCTTTCATCATTTTAAAGACCTCAATCAAGTCCCCCCTTAACCTTCTGCGCTCCAAAGAATAAAGACCTAACTTGTTCAACCTTTCTCTGTAACATAGTTGCTGGAACCCTGTAACATTCTAGTAAATCTCCTCTGTACTCTCTCTATTTTGTTGACATCCTTCCTATAATTAGGCGACCAAAATTGTACACCATACTCCAGAATTGGTCTTACCAATGCCTTGTACAATTTTAACATGACTTCCCTACTCCTATATTCAATGCTCTGATTTATAAATGCCAGCACACCAAAGGCTTTCTTTACCACCCTATCTACATGCGATTCCACCTTCAGGGAACTATGCACAGTTATTCCTAGATCCCTCTGTTCCACAGCATTCCTCAATTCTCTACCATTTACTATGTACGTCCTATTTTGATTTGTCCTGCCAAGATGTAGCACTTCACACTTAACAGCATTAAACTCCATCTGCCATCTTTCAGCCCACTTTTCCAAATGGCCCAAATCTCTCTGTAGACTTTGAAAATCTACTTCATTATCCACAACACCACCTATCTTAGTATCATCTGCATACTTACTTATCCAATTTTCCACCCCATCATTCATATCATTGATGTACATGACAAACAACAGTGGACCCATCACAGATCCCTGAGGCACCCCACTGGTCACCGGCTTCCAACCTGTCAAACAGCCATCCACCATTACTCTCTGACATCTCCCATTCAGCCACTGTTGAATCCATCTTGCTACTCCACCATTAACACCCAAAGATTGAACTTCTTAACCAACCTTCCATGGGGAACCTTGTCAAAGGCCTTACTGAAATCCATATAGACAACATCCACTGCTTTACCCTCATCAATTTCCCTAGTTACCGCTTCAAAAAATTCAAGAAGGTTTGTCAAACATGACCTTCCAGGTACAAATCCATGTTGACTGTTCCTGATCAGACCCTGTTTATCCAGATGCTTATATATATTATCTCTAAGTATCCTTTCCATTAATTTGCCCACCACTGAAGTCAAACTAATAGGTCTATAATTGGTAGGTTTATTCTTTGAACCCTTTTTAAACAATGGAACAACCTGCGCAGTACGCCAATCGTCCGGCACTATTCCCGTTTCTAATGACATTTGAAATATTTCTGTCATAGCTCCTGCTATTTCTACACTAACTTCCCTCAATGTCCTAGGGAATATCCTGTCAGGACCTGGAGACTTATCCACTTTTATATTTTTCAAAATTGTCAGTACTTCCTCCTCTTTGAATCTCATAGTTTCCATAGCTACTCTGCTTTTTTTCCTTACCTCACAGTGTTCAATATCCTTCTCCTTGGTGAATACCGAAGAAAATAAATTGTTCAATATCTCCCCCATCTCTTTTGGCTCTGCAGATAGCTGTCCATTCTGGTTCTCTAATGGTCCAATTTTATCCCTCGTTATCCTTTTGCTATTAATATAGCTGTAGAAACCCTTTGGATTTACTTTCACCTTTCTTGCCAAAGCAACCTCATATCTTCTTTTAGCCTTCCTAATTTCTTTCTTAAGATTCTTTTTACATTCTTTATACTCCTCTCGCACCTCATTTACTCCATGCCTCCTATAATTATTGTAGATATCTCTCTTTTTTCGAAACAAGTGTCCAATTTCCCTTGAAAACCATGGCTCTTTCCAATTTTTACTATTTCCTTTCAACCTAACAGGGACATAAAGATTCTGTACTCTTACAATTTCCCCTTTAAATGTCCTCCATTTCGCTTCTACATCCTTCCCATGAAACAAAGTGTCCCAATTCACTCCTTTAAAATCCTTACGCATTCCCTCAAAGTTAGCCTTTCTCCAATCAAAAATCTCCACCCTAGGTCCAGTTCTGACTCTCTCCATAATTATATTGAAACGAATGGTATTGTGATCACTGGTCCCGAAGTGCTCACCAACGCATACCTCCGTCACCAGACCTGCCTCATTTCCTAACAGGAGGTCCAGCACTGCCCCTTCTCTGGTTGATACCTCTATGTACTGCTGCAAAAAACTATCCTGCACACATTTTGCAAACTCCAAACCATCCAGCCCATTTACAGAATGTGTTTCCCAGTCTATTTTTGGAAAATTGAAATCTCCCACAATCACTACCTTGTGCTTACTACTAATATCTGCTATCTCCTTACATATTTGCTCTTCCAATTCTCGCTCCCCATTTGGCGGTCTATAGTACACCCCTAAAAGTGTTGCTACACCGTTCCCACTTCTCAGTTCCACCCAAATAGCCTCCTAGACGAGCCCTCTAATCTATCCTGCCAAAGCACTGCTGTAATATCTTCTCTGACAAGCAATGCAACACCTCCCCCTCTGGTCCCTCCAAATTCTATCACACCTGAAGCAACGACATCCTGGAATATTTAGTTTCCAATCACAACCCTCCTGCAACCATGTTTCACTGATTGCCACAACATCATATTTCCAGGTGTCAATCCAGGCTCTAAGTTCATCCACCTTACTTACAATGCTCCTAGCATTAAAATATACACATTTTAGAAACCCACCATCCCTTATTCTCTGTCTATTATCTTTTTCATCTTTCTCACCTACATTTTGGGTCCGAGTGCTTCCCTTCTCTGTCTCTTGCCCCACACCCTGACCCCTAGCCCCCTCTACCCGTGTCCCTCCCCCCAGCCTTTCTAGTTTAAAGTCTCCCCAGTAGCCTTTGCAAATCTCCCTGCCTGGATATTGGTCCCCCTCGGGTTCAAGTGCAACCGTCCTTTGTGTACAGATCATGCCTTCCCCAAAAGAGGTCCCAGTGATCAAGAAACTTGAATCCCTGCCCACTGCACCAGTCCCTCAGCCACGCATTTATCCTCCACCTCATTTCATTCCTACTCTCACTGTCAACGCGGCACAGGCAGTAATCCTGAAATCGTTACCCTTTTGGTCCTTCTCCTTAACTTTCCCCCCAACTCCCTAAATTCTCCCTTCAGGACCTCGTCACTTTTTCTGCCTATGCCATTGGTACCTATGTGTACCACAACATCAGGCTCCTCTCCCTCCCTTATCAGAATCTTTTGGACACGTTCTGACACGTGCATGACCCTGGCACCCGGGAGGCAAACTACCATCCGGGTCTCCCGACTGCGTCCACAGAATCGCCTATCCGACCCCCTAACTATAGAGTCCCCTATTACAATTGCCCTCCTCTTTTTGCTACCCTTCTGAGCATCAGGGACGGTCTCTGTGCCGGAGGCCCGGCCGCTGTTGCTGCCCCCAGCTAGGCTGTCCCCTCCAATCGTACTCAAACCCGAGTACCTATTTTCCAGGTGTACGGTCACAGGGGTAGTCTCTAGCTCCTCCCCCTCCTTCTCTTCCAACGGCTCCTGTGGGCCTCTGAAAAAATAAGCCCCGTGCTTGATTTTAAAGCTT
The DNA here is from genome assembly GCA_035221665.1 of Okamejei kenojei. NCBI lineage: Eukaryota > Metazoa > Chordata > Chondrichthyes > Rajiformes > Rajidae > Okamejei > Okamejei kenojei. The sequence continues at coordinate 76,669,440 of CM069133.1, read as the reverse complement.
ACCGGTCGGGTGTCGCTCCTCCCCCTCCTTCTCTTCCAACGGCTCCTGTGGGCCTCATTCAACTCATTAATTCAACTCAAGGCAAAAAAAGTTAAGGATGCAATTCTGGCTGACTTGAAAAAGGCTGGATATTTCAGCATGTCAGTGGATTCCATCCCTAACATTTCACATACTGATCAGTTGACTTTAATTATCAGATATGTATCACCTGAAGACGGTTTACCAAATGAGAGATTTTTAACTTTCCCTGAGCTGAAATACCACTCGGGCGAAAGCAAGGCTGATTTTTTTGTTTAACTATCTCACTACTGAGCTTGAAATTGACTTTATAAAATGCCGAGGGCAGTCTTATGACAATGCTGCCAACATGGCTGGTAGGTACCAAGGGTATTCAGCAAAAAATCCTATAAATAAATAAATTTGCAAGATTTATTCCATTCGCTGCTCACTCATTAAATTTGTTGGGCCGTTGGGCTGTTGATTGCTGCCTTGATGCAGTGAACTGTTTTGGAATTATCAATGAAATTAATACCTTCTTTTCATCCTCCACAAAGAGATGGGCAGTTCTAAAATCATTTTTGCAACCTCAGTCAAAAGTGCCTAAATATTTGTCAGACACTAGGTGGGAGGAACATGCAAAATCCACAGAAGTTATTTTGGAAAGTTACAGCGCTATCACTGATGCCCTCAGTCATTTGTACTCTGATGTTAATGTGAAGGGTGATAACAGGCTTCAAGCTAACAACTTTTTGTAGAAAATGGAAGAACTGGAATTTGTGTTCATGCTGCATTTTTGGACCCATCTGTTAGGTCATTTCCACAAGGTCAACAAAGCCATTCAGAAATCCAAACTGTTTTTGAGTACTTGTGCAAGTTTGTACAGTTCATGTCAGGGTTTTGTAAGCAAAATTAGAGAAGATTTTGATGAACTTGAGCAACAAGCAAAGGCCACCAGTGTAAGGAAATGGCAAGGAAATTATGGAAGTGCACCTGGTCCTGATGCTTTAGATAAACTCACTTCAAGAGATAAGTTTAGGATAAAATCCTTTATTCCTATATTAGATGCACTTGAAACCAATGTAAAAAAAGAGGTACTGTGAAGTTGCACAACAGTTTTCCTTTCTTGCTAATCTGACTGCATCTAAGCAAGAAATTCAGCAAAGTGTTGAACTGTTGATGGAAGCATACCCAGAAGATGTTGACCTGAAACTTACTGATGAGCTTTTGCACTTTCACTTGTATGTGAGACAAAGCTATAGGCATACAGAAGAGCACTCTCTGTCTCATACAGACTGTTATCAAATAATATACAAGGAAATAATTCAGATGGCCTTCCCTAATGTGGAAGCAATCTTGCAGCTCTTTCTTAGCTTAATGGTCACCAACTGCTCGGGAGAGAGGTATTTTTCAAGACTCAAAAGAATTAAGAATGAATTAAGGTCCACAATGTCTCAAGAGAGGTTGTCTACACTGAGCATTCTGTGCATTGAGAGTGACAAACTTAGACAAACAGATCTTGGTGAACTTCTGGATGATTTTGCTATGAAGAAGGTGAGAAAAAAAAATAAATTGTTCTTAGTGTATTTGTAGTTTCTTTATTTCTTAATATTCAAGATCCAATTCAAGAGATGACACTTATTTTCACATGCACCAATTGGTACAATGAAATCTGCGGGTCACCGTATGACATCGGAACGGGAGAACATTCTCAGCAGCAAGGACTTCGGAATCGGCCACTTCCTACCGGAGACTGCAGCTGCCGAAGTCCACAGGCTGAGCTGGGCAGAGATTCACTCGGTTGGCGATGTTGAATCATGGCCGAGGCGAACTCCGCAAACCACAGCTCCATGATTGCCCAACACTAGCTTCGATCCAGGTAAGGCACGGTGAATCTAATATGTATTTTAAAACCAACTGTTTAATGACAACATACAATAGGATTTAAAAGTGTCACACTGTCGCTGTCGGGTAGTCATTGTCCTCTAGTCATGGGGGTGGGGGATTGGGAGGGGGGCTCACAAGTGAAATAGCTTATGGCCTCTCTTCATCTAAATCCGGCCCTGGTGGCATCTTCAGTAGTAAAGAATACCACACACTCATGTCTTTCAGAAATCTATCAGTGCGGAATAATCAATAAGATGTAAGTAAAGAGACATGGGATGGGTAAGTAGGAGCTATTCCTTCTGCTTAATGTGCTTAGTGTGGAAGATTAGTTTGAGCATGGAACTTCAAAATGGCAGCAAAGGTGTCATACCAAAGTTCGTCACAGGGCCATGCCCTTAATGCACAGTTATTTGCGTCCACTCACACCTTCATTTACATAGTGCCTTCATTACACACCTTCATTTACATGTTATCCACACCAAAAATGTCCTCCTGGTTATTGCACAGTGCCCGGTGTGCACATGTTATAGGCATAGCTGCATCCAATTTCACTGCTACGGTTTACAAAACCCAAGTAGTAAGGCTAAACTTTTATTAAATCAACTGGGTCTTAGTATTGCACCCAGTTCTGAGCAACACACTTTAGAAAGGGTTATGAAGCTCAAGAGTAGCTCAAAAAATATCTACATAAATACTGCCAAGCGCACAAAGCGAGTGGAGAGACGAGAGAACCTGAAAATTTAATGCAGGTGTTTCAGATCTTACGAAATATTAATATATCATAAGAGAAGAAACTCTTTCTAGGTGTCAAACATTGTTTTGTGGTGATTGGTAAAAGACTGCGAAGAATCAGAAGATTATTACTGCACAAGAACTCTCTAAACTGGAATTAGTTATCTGAAAGAATGGTAGAGGAAGATTCAATCATAACTTCCAAAAGCTAACTGGATAATAGTTAGAAAGGGTCAATCTTCAGATCGAGGGGGAAGAGCCGGTGAAAAGGAGCAAGTGGTCAGCAAAGAACTGCATTCACACATTAAACTGACCGACCTTCTCCTGGGTCAAATTATTCTGCAATTTCTCTCTACAGCTGTTTCTTTTTATTTATACTGTTTGATTTATTGTCTGTTCTCTTCATGTAATGTCATTGTTGAAGATTTTCTCTTCACATTCAGAATGATTTCTGTTTGTCCCTTTCAAAAACTAAGTACATCTTATTTATATAGCGTTGCTACAGAAATAAAGGTTCTTCAACACTCAGGGTAATGCATGGTGGTGCAGTGGTAAAGTTGCTGCTGTACAGCACCAGAGACCCAGGTTCTATCCTGACTACGTGTGCTGTCTGCACGGAGTTTGTACGTTCTCCCTGTTGCTGTGTGTGTTTTTTCTGGGTGTTCTGATTTCCTCCCACACTCTAAAGATGTGCAGGTTTGTAGGTTAATTGGCTTCAGTAAAAATTGTAAATTGTCTCTAGTATGTAGAATAGTGCGAGTGTGTGGAGATTGCTGGTCTGTGCAGATTCGGTGGGACAAAGGGCCTGTTTCCGTGCTGTATCTCTCTAAACTCTAAGCTATAACCTCCAAACTCCAAACATCCCAGAAGGACATTCGGTAATAGATTTTAAGATTGTATAATTTTTAAACAATGTCAAATTAACAAATAAAACATAATTCTGGAGAATCTTATTATTCAATGTTTTGGTATTCTTCACATACATATATGTCTTTTGGGGGAAGATGTTTTGCTTACTCATTATAAAAATAATTTGTCTTGTGCAGCTGTGGTTATATTAGTGGCACTTTCACCTCTGAGTCAGAAGGCCATGGTTCAATTCCCACTGCAGAGACTTGACCAGAGAAATATACTGTATGCTGACTCTGCAGTGCAGTTTCCAGCTAATTCTATACTATTGGAGGTTCCATCTTTTAATTGAGATGGACAGAATCATTTTCCCAGGGTGGAAATATCAGAGGTTAGACGGCATACCTTCTAAGATGAGAAGGGTGAAGTTTAAAGGATATCTGTGGGGGGCAGTGTTTTACACACAGCGTGGTGAGTGCCTGGAAAGCGGGGTTGATGGTGGAGCCAGATACAGTATGGTCGTGGCATTTAAGAGGATTTTGGATAGGCACATGGTTACACACACAACTGTAACCACCTGTCATTCACCAGGCTTTGTCCTGCCCCTCCTCTCTTCCAGCTTTCTTCGCCTCATTGGCCCAATCATTCTGAAGGAGGGTCCTGACCTGAATCATCACCTATTCATGTTCTCCAGAGATGCTGTCTAACCCGCTGAGCTGCTCCAGCAATTTGTGTCTTTCTTTGTAAATGAGCATTTGTAGTTCCTTGTGTCTATGTTTTATTGCAAATGCAACAGCAAGCCAGGATCTGCAGTATCTTTTTTCTATATTATTTCATTCGGTGGAAATACTGGTACAAAACATACAGAATAAAGCTATGAGGAGTAACCTTAGCTAATATTAGAAAGTAGACATCAAAAAATGCAGATGTTGGTTTACAAATTAATGCACAAAGTACTGGAGTAACTCAGCAGGTCAGGCAGCATTTGTGAAATAAATGGCTTTTGGATCAGGAGCCTTCATCAGACTGATTGTAATAGAGGGAAGAAAGTTTGAAAATCAGTGGCAAAGCCTGCCAGGTGATAGGTGGATGCAGGTGAGGGGATTTGATTGCCAGGTTAGTGGACAGGGGCTCAAGATGTGGATAAATAAAGAAGAGGAGTGAAGTGTAAAGCCAGAGGGAAGGATATAGGTGGAAGGGGAGGAGGGAGGAATGGGAGAAGGAGGCAGGATAGTGGGATAAATGGGTGCACACATGGGTAGGGCACAGGAAAGAAGGTGGGGAGGCTTTACTAAAAGTGGAGAATTCAATTTTCAGTTCATACTGTCGGGTTGTAAGATACCTAAGTGGAATTGAAGATTCTGTTCCTTTTGTTTGTGTGTGGCCTCACTCCAACAACGGAGTAGGTCCAAAGCAGAAATGTCTGTATGGGAATGGGATGGATAGTTAAAAATGGTTAGCAACTGGGAGATCCAGCAGACCTACAGGGTAGGTGGACCGAGTGCAAGTGTTTGGTGAAATGGTCAAGTTGTCTCTTAAGACCACGCTTGGTCTCAACAACGTATAGGAGACCACATCACAAACATCAAATGCAGTAGATGAGGTTAGATGAGATGCACATGCGTTTTTAAATTATTTGAATGTATTTTAGCAGTTGACATATCAAGAATGATGAGGAGAAGTGAATAACAGCTCACAGGTATTGATGCATGACGTTTTTAATCCCAAAGCATCCAGTTATTTGGCTGAAGTACTGGGCCAAGGAATTAATTGGTGACTGATGAATTAATGAGCTGTAGTCTAAATTGATTAACATACTGTTCTGGTGATGCTGACCAACAGAAGAGCCTGTTGTGCATTAATATCATTGCTTTCTGGTCCCTCTTTTCCTCTCCCTGATGGTTTATTTTTGCAGCAAAAACACAATTAACTTTTGATCCCCTTGTTGAGCTATATTGGAATACTCTTCCACTTTGTCCAAGGAATTGATTGCTGCTTTTGTTTGCTCAAATCCTGTTCCGCTTGGCTCCTGGTAGACTCACGAACACCATACCTGTAATTTGCCATTATTTACAAAAAATAAAACTGTGACATACGCCATGATTGCATATCTTCCAGTAGTTGTTCCAAGAGTTCTCATTCTTCAAACAATGCGAGTACTATTGACAATTTGAGGATGATGGAATCAAGCAGCATGCCAGGAACACGTATTTTCTGTCTGCAGTCTGCCAATACCTTTAGGGAATGGGACATGTGTTACGTCCATGAGTGCAATCAATTATAACCTATATCTGTGCAATTCTGGTTATTGGAGAAATGGAGGCCCGTGTCTGGCTGCTGTCCACAGGAGAAAATGTGAAACTCACGAACCTTGACTGATGAACTGTCAGTAACCAGTTGGATGCAATTATAGAGTGAAGTCTGAGATCTGCTACAATTTCCTGGAAAGACTGAACCATGTAACAGGTAACGGCTGCTGTAACCTTGACTGATGCTGACAGACTTTCCTTTTTACTGGAACTACAGGAATGTGAATATTGTTGGCCTCCAAACAGCCCGTAAGTGACGGAAGACAATGGGCAGATCCAGATATTAGAAATTGAACTTGTTCTCCCAATTGGTGCCAGAACGTGTGCTCTACTGCTGTTAAAACCAATCAAGACATTTTGCTAACATCCTTTGTCTAGAGGCATTGTCACAGAGAAAAGATCTATTGCGTGTGGATAGATCCCTAAAGACCGTGATCGGGGTGCAAAATATCCTGTGATGGATCCACCATTCATTATAAAGTCATTATCATTAAACTTTAGAAATGTTGAAATTGTTGTTGCCCCACAAAGTCAAAATTCACCTTAAATGTACCTCAATGATAAGGATTTAATTTAAAGGAATGAATCTCCATTTCCATGTTCATTATTACAGCTGCATATTAGATAATTAAATTGCATTATAGAGAGCATTTATCATTTAAATGAAATGTGGCTCTTTTCACGAGTCCATTGCAGAGGCTCTGTGTGTCCAAAGCGTTTAATAATTTTAAATGATATGTGTGTTTGACACAGAATAATTTTCAATGCTGCATACATGATTAAAAGAGTGATCTAGCACCAAGGTGTTCAGGTGATTTTGGACCGTATTGGCTCACAAGGTTAACAAAATCCCTCTTATCAAATTTATGTTCCCTGACTCCTTCCATCTTCCTATAATTTACAAGCACTTAAAATTAAAGCTCTGTGTCATTTAATCACAACTTCCTGATTTATACAGCCCTCATGATCTCATATGTTATATGAGCTACATCATCTGTTTTTCCCCCAAAGTGACTGTACATGGCATTCCTCTTAGTGAATTTGATTACATTGAGATTTATGAATTCAAGGATCATAGCACCACATAATGACACTACACCTTCTGGATCACTAACATCTCCTTTCACCCATGTTGCTGTGACAGATCATTTCAGCATTCTTAGTCTGCTGCTGTAGATTAAGCAAAAGCAACAAATTCAAACCTGAAAAAAAAAATAGCCACAGACTGTAACATTCAAATGGGACGAATACCCGGGGGTAATTTTAAGGTAATAGTTCAATCTTGGATTTCACTGACATTTATAAACTGATCATAGTTTGTGATATCATTAGAATAATTCTATTATTTACTGCACTAAAAACCATTTATTTGCCTGTAAAATTGATTAAAATATACATTGATTTGTACTTACCTGCAGACCTGTTTCTCCCCATTGGATTGCAACCTTGTAATGGTCGGGAATCTTGTGTGTCTCAGTGATCCCGAAAGCTATGCCAGTGGGAGATTCGTCTAAGAAGTAAAGTAGATGAGCTTGAGGCTCAGTTAGAGGTTCGTAGATATGACATTGTCGGGATTACTGAGACGTGGCTGCAGGAGGATCGAGCCTGGGAACTAAACATTCAGGGTTATACATACTATATAAAGGACAGGCAGAGAAGGGGGTTAGCTCTGCTGATGAGGGATGGAATTCAGTCCCTTGCGAGGGACTGATGAGATAGAGTCACTGTGGATTGAGTTGAGGAATTGTAAAGGCAAGAAGACACTAATTGGTGTTATCTACAGACCCCCAAATAGTAGTCCGGATGTAGGGTGTAAGTTGCAGCAGGAGTTAAAACTGGCATGTAACAAAGGTAATGCCACTGATGGGGGATTTCAATATGCAGGTAGACTGGGAAAATCCGGTTGGTTCAGGACCCCAAGAAAGAGAGTTTGTAGAGTGCCTCCGAAATGGATTCTTAGAGCAGCTTGTAATGGAGCCGATCAGAGAAAAGGCAATTCTGGATTTAGTGTTGCCTAATGAACCAGATATGATAAGAGAACTCGAGGTAAAGGAACCGCTTGGAGGTAGTGATCATAATATGATAAGTTTTAATCTGCAATTTGAGAAGGAGAAGGTTAAATCGGAAGTGTCAGTGATGCAGTTGAACAAAGGGAGCTATGAAGGCATGAGAGGGGAGCTGGCCAAGGTAGACTGGAAAGGGATCCTAGCAGGAATGATGGTGGAACAGCAATGGCAGGAATTTCTGGACATTATCTGGAAGACGCAGAATCATTTCATTCCAAAAAGGAAGAAAGATTCTAAGGGAAGGAGGAGGCAACCGTGGCTGACAAGAGAAGTTAGGGATAGAATAAAACTAAAAGAAAAGATGTATAACACAGCAAAGAGTAGCCGGAAGCGAGAGGATTGGGAAACTTTCATAGGACAACAGAAGGAAACAAAACGGGCAATAAGGGCTGAAAAGATGAAGTACAAAGGGAAGCTGGCCAGGAATATAAAGAAGGACAATAAAAGCTTCTTTAGATATGTTAAGGGAAAAAGAGTAGCAAAGTCAAATGCGGGTGCCTTGAAGGTTGACAAGGGTGAAATTATTATGGGCAACAAGGAAATGGCAGAAAGGTTAAATAGGTACTTCAGATCTGTCTTCACTGAGGAAGACACAAACAATCTCCCAGATGTACTATAGGACAGAGGATCTGAGGGGATAGAGGAACTGAAATAAATTTTCATTAGGCGAGAAATAGTATTGGGTAGGCTAGTGGGACTGAAGAATGATAAATCCCCTGGGCCTGATGGTCTGCATCCCAGGGTCCTCAGGGAGGTGGCTCTAGATATAGTGGACGCATTGGTAATAATTTTCCAATGTTCAATAGATTCAGGATCAGTTCCTATGGATTGGAGGCAAGCTAATGTTATCCCACTTTTCAAGAAAGGAGCAAGAGAGAAAACAGGGAATTACAGACCAGTTAGCGTGACTTCGGTGGTGGGAAAGATGCTGGAGTCAATTATTAAAGAGGTAATAATCGGGCATTTGGATAGCAGTAAAAGGATCAGTCCAAGTCAACATTGATTTATGAAAGGGAAATCATGCTTGAATAATCTTCTGGAATTTTTTGAGAATGTGACGAGTAAAATGGATGAAGGGGTGCCAGTGGATGTAGTGTAATTAGACTTTCAGAAAGCCTTCATAAGGTCCCGCACGGGAGATAGGTGACTAAAATTAGAGCACATGGTATTGGGGGTAGGGTGTTGACATGGATACAAAATTGGTTGGCAGACCGGAAGCAAAGAGTAGGAGTGAACGGGTCCTTTTCAGAATGGCAGGCAGTGGCGAGTGGAGTGCCGCAAGGCTTGGTGTTGTGGCCACAACTGTTTACCATATATATTAATGATTTGAAAGAGGCAATTAGGAGCAACACTAGCAAGTTTGTGGATGACACAAAGCTGGGTGGCAGTGTGAACTGTGAAGAGGATGTTAAGAGGTTGCAGGGTGACCTGGACAGGTTGAGTGAGTGGGCAGATGCGTGGCAGATGCAGTATAATATAGATAAATGTGAGTTTATCCACTTTGGCAGGAAAAACAAGGGGGCAGATTATTATCTCAATGAGGTTAGGTTAGGTGATGGGGGAGGTGCAACGAGACCTGGGTGTTCTTGTACACTGGTCACTGAATGTTGGCTTACAGGTACAGCAGGCAGTGAAGAAAGCTAATGAATTGTTGGCCTTCATAACAAGCAGATTTCAGTTTTGGAGTAAAGAGATTCTTCTGCAGTTGTATAGAGCTCTGGTGAGACCACATCTGTAGTATTGTGTACAGTTTTGGTCTCCTAATTTGAGGAAGGACATCCTTGTGATTGAGGCAGTGCAGCGTAGGTTCACGAGATTGATCCCTGGGATGGCGGGACTGTCATATGAGGAAAGATTTAAAAGACTAGGCTTGTATTCACTGCAGTTTAGAAGGATGAGGGGGGTTCTTATAGAAACATATAAAATTATAAAAGGACTGGACAAGCTAGATGCAGGAAAAATATACCCAATGTTGGGTGAGTCCAGAACCAGGGGGCACAGTCTTAGAATAAAGGGAAGGTCATTTAAGACTGAGCTGAGAAATAACTTTTTCACCCAGAGAGTTGTGAATTTATGGAATTCCCTGCCACAGAGGACAGTAGAGGCAAAGTCACTGGGTGGATTTAAGAGAGTGTTAGATAGGGGCTAGTGGAGTCAAGGAATATGGGGAGAAGACAGGCACAGGTTATTGATTGGGGACAATCAGCCATGATCACAATGAATGGTGGTGCTGGCTCAAAGGGCCGAATGGCCTCCTCCTGCACCTATTTTCTATGTTTCTATGTAGAGGAGGAAATGAAAACAATGGACCTGACCTGGGATAGTGTCCAGAAGCTTGCCCAGAACAGGAGTGGAGGACCTTTGTTTCTGCCCTACATGCCAGGAGGCATAATAGGCAGTAGGTAAGTAAGTAAGTAAGCAGTCTGAGCCAGAAACATAGAGGTGCAGGAGTAGGCCACAGCCCTTCGAGCCTGCACCGCCATTCAATATGATCATGGTGTCAGTATCCGTACCTGCCTTTCTTCCATACCCTCTGATCCCCTTAGCCACAAGGGTATAGCCAATGACCTCAACTACCCTCTGTGGCAGAGAGTCCAGAGACCCCACATCTCGGTCTTAAAGGATTTCCCCCCTTATCATAAGCACCCCTTGTCCTGGAGTTTCGGGAACAATCTTCTGCATTTAGCCTGTCCAACCCCCCTTAAGAATTTTTGTAAGTTTCTATAAGCAGAGAGTATAAAACCAGAGTCTCAGTCAGTCTTTCCTTCATAAGACAGTCCTGACATCCCAGGAATCAGTCTGGTGAACCTTTCTCTGCACTCCCTCTATGGCAATAATGTCCTTCCTCAGATTTGGGAAAACCCCAAAACTGCACGCAATAAGGTGTGGTCTCACCAAGACCCTGTACAACTGAAGTAAACCCTTCCCTTGAATCCTTTTGCTATGAAAGCATATTCTTCGCTTTTTTCACTGCCTGTTTCATGCCTACTTTCAATGACTGGTGTACCATGACACCCAAATGGCCACCATCCTGTTTTTGCCACCAAAGTGGATAACCTCACATTTATCACATTATACTGCATCTGCCAAACATTTGCCCACTCACCCCAGCCTATCCAAGTCACCTTGCATATGCCACCCCAGCTTAGTGTCATCCGCCACTTGGAGATATTGTCAGCTTCCCAGCACTGAGCCCTGCGGTCTAGTTACTGCCTGCCATTGTGAAAAGGACCTCTTTGCTTCCTGTTTGCCAGCCAGCTATCCACTATCCCCACCCGAATACTGAAGAAGAAACCCCTAATACCGTATGCTTTATGTTTGTAAATCTCACACCTTTTGGCTTCTCATCTCTGGCCTTTTTCCCACCATCTGCCTGTCAAACCCCATGCCCCCCCCCCCCCCCCCCCCCCCCCCACCTGTAACCATATATCATTAACCAGGATTTGTCCTGCCCATTCTATCTTCTAGCTCAGTCTGAAGAAGGATCCAAACCCTAAACGTCACCGATCCATGTCCTTCAGAAATCCCGCCTGCCCCGTCGAGTTACTCCAATGCTTCATGTCTTTTTTTCATATCAAGTAATGTTGGACTCAAAGAATGGTAAGCTGTAGGTCGGAAAAGTCTCATCTCTAATCACGTTGTATAATATTGATAAACCACATCATTCTACTTATGTCAACAAAATAGAGAGAATACAGAAGAGATTTACTAGAATGTTGCCAGGGTTCCAGCAACTATATTACAGAGAAAGGTTGAACAAGTTAGGTCTTTATTCTTTGGAGCGCAGAAGGTTAAGGGGAGACTTGATTGAGGTCTTTAAAATGATGAAAGGGATAGACGGAGTTGACGTGGATTAGCGTTTCCCATTGAGGGTAGGGAAGATTCAAACAAGAGGTAATGACATGAGAATTAAGGGACATAAGTTTAGGGGTAACGTGAGGGGGAACTTCTTTACTCAGAGGGTGATGGCTGTGTGGAATGAGCTTCCAGCAGAAGTGGTGGAGGCAGGATCGATTTTAACATTTAAAAGTAAAATGGATAGGTATATGGACGTGAAGGGAATGGAGGGGTATGGTCTGAGTGCAAGTAGTTGGGACTAGAGGAAAACAAATGGTTGGCACGGACTGGAAGGGCCGAGAGGGCTGTAATTGTTATATGGTTATATGGTTACTTCTTCTTCTTCTTGTATATGGCGTGCAATTTGTTCTATTTGATCTTATTTGATTGTGCACGCCAGGTTGATTGCATTTGTCGAAACAGGGCGGCCCACGTGAAGGTTGCAATCTTCCACCCCACCACATCATTCATTGAAATAAATAGCTATTTAAATGAAGCATTTTAGTGCTGTGAGATAATTTAGTCATTTTCTATTTTCCTATAACATCTAATCTCCCTTACCACATGAATTAATTTGTAAATTGATTAGTTGATGGAGTAAAACATTGAACCAATTAATCAGAATTTGCAGCTAATCAAATTTCTGTTGGATGAAATCTTTAGATAAATGGAATATTTGCTCTTTCATGTAACTATTTTCAAAAGGAACTGAGGCAAAAGGGAAACTGTAATGGAGTAAAATCTGCCTTTGTCAGCTATAAATTGCTTTGGTTTGTTCTCATTCAAGATTTTGGAAATGTTGAAAATATAATCCGGATATCAATATATTGATGGCCTTTTTCTGCTCATTATTTGCAGAAAATATTAAGTCAATTAAAAAATAAACCCAAGCATTTTGCAGCAGTGTTTTTGCAAGGGAAGTTAAAGTGAACAATCTAGAGTGACTTTAATTGTCATATGCAGATACACAGGAACTGAAATTCATAATTGCTGCAGCTATGCCAGCATGTGAAATGCAGCAACATATATGTACAATACATTATCAGTTATTCTAGATCAATCAGATCATGATAAGGCAAGCCAAAGTACATAGTGCATTGTTGGTAGTGCAAAGTTCATACTAGTCCTGTGCTGAGGTGGGGTTATAGTTTAGATTGTGCAGCGTGGTTCGGAAGCCTGGTCGTTGATGTGAGGAAGCTATTCTTGAACCGGGAGGAAACGTTTGTCATGCTCCTGTACCACCTTCCTGGTGGTAGCAGTGAGATGAGAGTGAGTCTAGGGTGGTGTAGCTCTTTGATGATATTAGATGTATTTTTGTTAGAAGTTTTACTACCAGGTTTCAGCATTTGTCGGCTATTTGTCTTGGGTACGCACTCTTTCACTTCCTGTAAAAGGTTGCCTCTCCTTTCCCCTTTCTGCTCATTTAATGGAGCCCATTATCTGCTTTCTTCACTGAACTCTCTCACTCTCCTTCTCCCTCGAGTTTTAGAAACCAGATTGTTTATCCATCTCTTTTGTTTTCTTTTGGAGGTTTGTTGTTTTCTTCTCACCCCCTGCAGCCTCTTTCATTTGGTAATTTTAATTAAACTGAAAGTAAACTGTATCTGAAGGATAGAGACGATAACTTCCAAGTGGCTTATTGTGAGTCTCCTGAAGTTTCTATTCAGTGAGCAGATGGTTTGCAAAGCTAAGCAAAGATTTATATCTTTGAGGAACATCCTTAATCCAAAATCCCCATTCATTTTGTGCAGGATTACAGCAACTATCATTGACTTAATTCCATAACTGGTAACTAACATTTTACAAAGTTCCCGACTTAAACAACCATACGGCAGATGCACTTTAATTAAATGTATTCTCAGTGGGGCACTAACTAATTTAGGGATACATGAACCAAAATGAAATTCCTAAAAAATTAAAGGTTAGGAATAAACTGTTTGCTGTAATACCTTTTATATAATATATTTCTTGTAGAAGATTGGCAGCTCCCTCTGCTGTTTTTATCTTCAGAAAACAGCTGGGATTCCAAGTGCTGAACAACTCTTTCTACCTGATTGCTTTACTTAATTAGTTTTCCCATTAACTTGTGTCCTCTTGTTTTGCTTCTGTTAATTACAGGATTTAATCTAACAGATTTCTGCAGAGGGCATTTTAGTTTTCTCCAGAGATTATCCAGCATCTTTCTCTTCTGCAGATTTCATTTCCCCTTGATCATTATTAGTTTGGGTGTTGTGTGGTCCTGATGAAACATATATTGAGCTGGATGTCCCTAGCTGCATTGCCATCGGCAGGTCTATGAGAACGGCAATTGACATATTCCATTATTCACAATAATGGGCTGGGTCATATTGACAGCCACATAGTGAGTTGCAAGAGAACCACTGGTTACCTACAGTGTGTGTGCCACAGCATGTACCAAACGACTGCACCTGCACTCTGCAACACAAAGGTATGGAACGCTGATCATCAGGTGCAGATGCATTTGACCTCTCTGACCATGTGTTTGTCTCCTCAGTCTTTTTTCAATGCTGCCAGAAACCTTCATTAAAAATGTTTAATTAGTGCAAATTTGAATCAAGTTTTTCCATGTTCATTGTGTTTTAAATAAATTGATTACAATGTTTTTAACATTTTACATCATTTATCAACATTTATTTGGAATATTGCCTGCAGTTTTGGTCATCCCATTACAGGAAGGAAGTGGAGACTTTGGAGAGGGTACAGAACAGGTTTGCCAGGATGCTGCCTGGATTTGAGCGTATCAGCTCTAACGGATTTGGATTGTTTTATCTGGAGCATCAGGGACTGAGGGAAGGTATATAAAATCATGGGAGGCATGGATAGGATAGATAATGAGACCCTAATTCCCCAGGAAGGGAAATGTCAAAGACTAGAGGGCATGGCGTTAATGTTGAGAGGGCCAAAGTTTAAAGGAGATGTGCAGAGCAAATTATTTTTTGCACAGTGTGGTGGATGCCTGGAAAACACTGCCAAGGTTGATGGAGGAAGCAGATATAATAGCGTAATTTAATAGGCTTTTGGACAGGCACATGTACATGCTGGAATTGTGGGATATGGAGACAGAGGAGATTAGTTTAACTTGGGATAACTCAACGGGTCAGGCAGCACCTTTGGCAAAATCGGAAGGATGACATTTTGGGTTGGGACCATTTTTCAGAACCCTTCTTCAACTTGACATTATATTCAGTGCAGAAACTGTGGAATGAATAGCCTGTTCCGGTGCTGCACTGTTCTATGTTCTAGGTACATTTCTAAATATCTCTAATACACTACTTTCAGATTGACGTGCTCCTCATTTTATTGAGAGCATCAACAAAGAAACAAAAGTTGGAACCATCTTACCCAATTCCAGTCTTCCAGTCATTAAAGTGAATCATGCATGTCGATTGAATCATCACATGTGCAAAACTGCGACAGATAAATAAAAAGGCCCTTTTGCAGCATGAACCTATCAGAGCAGTCCTTGGGCAGGGAAGGGGAGTGGGCACAGTTTGTGCTGCCTGTGGTTGATAAGGTATGGGCCAAGTTCGCGCAATTGCTTTATATATCAAATCCCGTGGATTAGGTAAGAGAATTCTCGGAAATCAGGCAATATAATCTTTCTTACAAAGAAAATGATTTATTTAAAGATTATTTCAGCCTTGCAATCAGAGCAATTGTCCTGTTGTCGAATGGAATTTATTTGAAAAATGGCTTAACAATTTATAATTTTATAATGAAAATACAACACCAGCACCTCTGTAAAGAACAGTGTCTGGGAATACCAAATACCATGGACCACCCTAGATCTTGGGATGTAATTTGTCCGTTCCTTAGTCAAGGGGATCATCTCTAGGTAAAATATGTGCGACTACCTCTCTCCACCCAACTTTTGTCCCTACCCACTTCCTTTCCTCTCACTTCCCTCATCTCCATGGCAGTCTGTGAGTCAGTGTGTGAACAATGCCCAAGAAGTCCCACCTACTTCTCCTCTCCCCATCCCCTTGCACCAACATTACTTCCACTAGCTTTACAATTTGCATCTCTTCAATCCTTTTGTCTCACTTCTTGAGTCAAAAACCACCCTCACCTGTATGAACCTCTTACCTGCCACACCTTGTCCTGCCCCTCACTTCCAGCATTCTGCTTCCCTTCCCCACACACAATCCATTCGACCAAGGGTTCTGACCCAAAATGTCACCTCTCCATGTGCTGCCTGACCTGCTGAGTTACTCCAGCACTTTGTGTCTGTTTTGTACACATTTTGTATTTCTCCAGTACTTAGAGCTTTGGTGGATGAATGTATGGCCACCTGTTATAGACAAATAAATTAGGGTTAACATGGTTTCTTTTTATTGATTTAAAACGAAAGAAAAATTGCCAATAAATGAAATGTAAAAAATTGTAGATGTTGGAAATGTAACATTAAAAAAAGAACATGCTGGAAACACTCAACAGTTTGGCAGCATCTGTTGAGAAAAGAAACTGAATTTACATTTCAGGTCAAAGGGCATTTCCACAACTTATGTTTTAAATATAGTTAATAGGTGCTTTGTTTTGACTTTTTCAACCTACTCATTGTAACAGTAATGCTCTGGGGATAATATTTAGATTTCAAATTATCAAATGTGACATAATATTAGCCCCAATACATCCATAAAAAGACTAATGGAACCCTTCCATCATAATTAATTCCTTAGACGGCCTTAGCTTCACATTATTTCATTAAACCTTTTCAAGGAAGCTTCATTAATAATTTCAATGTTGAGAAATACTTTTGAGTATTACTGATGGCATTACAAATCCTGAAACCATTTCATTAATCCCCTCAGCTTAACTTTAAAGGATGACCTTCTTCTTTGATTATTTATTCCATTAATTTGCATCACCAGTGTGGTCTGTTGTATGTCATCCCATGCGAGAAGGCCTGAAGTATTGCACAATTAGTCGCTGCACGACTTAATGGTCTGGTCGAGGGGAGTTCCCTCCGCCAAGGGTACCATGTAATCCCGTGCTACCTGCTCCATGGTTGGATAGTCGGCGACTAAACCGTTTCCTCCACCTGGTTTGCCAGGTGAGGAGGGGGCTGTGGACCCCGAGCAGGACCACCATCAAGACCCTGTCAAAGGGCGAATGAGCTTCTAGCCAGCCAACGGCCATCCACACTTCAGTAGAACTTGTGATCATTGTTGCACATAGCAACGTCCTGGAGCAAATAAGACTACAAAAAGTTGTGACCACTGCCCAGTCCATCACCGGCTTTGACCTCCCCACCGTTGAAGGGATCTATCATAGTCGCTGCCACAAAAAGGCAGCCAAAATCATCAAGGGCCAACACCATCCTGGCTACACACTTATCTCACCACTGCCATCAGGAAGAAGGTACAAGAGCCAGAAGACTGCAACGTCCAGGTTCAGGAATAATATCTTCCCCACAGCCATGTGTTGTGCTGCAGCAAGTAAGAATTTCACTGTCCCATCCGGAACATATGACAATAAAACACTCTTGACTTGTCTTGACTTGTAAGGAATGATGATAAAGCACACACACCAAAATCTTATACTTCCAGTGGCTGAAGTCTGCAGGAACTGGAGGACAGAGATGTGTGGTGCGTCTGTCACCATTCCCGTCGGAAACCAGCACCACTGCGTCGCTAATGTTTTCAATGATGATGAATGACTACTTTAAACTGAACACAGCCCTGGCAAGGAAGTCTATCTTTGGGCTCATGAAGCACACTGGGTGTAGTTTAATATACGAAGTGGCCAAAATGTGAGCATAATATAAATATTTTGCAATTGTTTTTATTACTCATATCATTTGATAGTTGATGTTACATTTTGAGAATTCCTGCTGACACATATTGCTGAAAACAAAATGCGTCCTGTGAGACAATCATTTAAGAAGAAAATGATTGTGCGCTGGTAATTGCTTTCTCAGTCTTTAGTTCAGAATATCTGAAGGCTTGTAACACCCCATGGTTCATTCTTTGTTTTGCACAATGTTGTCCTTGTTTATGGAATTCTGTATATGTACAGCACTGTGCGTTTACTGAGAGTTTTGCATCTTCTGCTATCACCCAACAAAGCTATATTAAAACAAATGGGAAAATACGTCTTACACTATACTTGTTTTAAGACGTGCAACTGATTTTATGTAATTTCATATTTGTAAAAAAGGTGGACATATATTTTCATTTTATGCAGTGTAAACCACCACTTTGATCACATCTTCTGACTTTTATACCAATTCCAGATTCATGTCCTATTTCTCTCCCACTAGTAATTTTGCTGTTTTTGCGAGGTTTTTCAACACACCTTTAATGAAGTAGCACTTATCCAATGGGAAACCCATGAAGGCTTTCTAGTTGTGGAAATGTAAGGGGACTTTCAGTGCCATTTGGATTCTGAAGGGGACAAAGAAGGATGAACAAGCATAAGATCAAAAAAGAAAATAATCTAAAAATCATTAACTTTCAATGTTTTCATACATTAAAACAAGAATTTAGTTAAGCATCATTTGTATTTTTTCAATGACTATAATGTTAGACAACATTTAATATGCAGTTATAGGTGTATAGCAGTTCAATAACATGAAAGGTGGGTAGCTTTATTCTACATCAGACATCATTGAGAGAATGCAATTAGAATTAATGGGCACTTTACAGGACAATAATCTTACCACAACACATTTGCTCAATTATAAGTCAGCTAGCTGAGCTTTGCTGACAGGTGTGATAGATCTTCAGCAATCCAGCGCAATAGTTTTCTTCACCCTCCTTCATTTTACAGGTTATCATTAATAACTTTGTGACCCATTGCTGCCAAGTGAGAAATGACTTGTTATTATATTTGCAAATATTCATCTCTATTGACTGGAAAGACAGCTCTGTCGCGTAGGCGCTGTGAGCACGTTGGAATATCGTTTCATTCACAGTAATTTCTCACTGCCCTCAAGGAATGTTTTCAGAGATTCAAACTATTTATGAGCCTTATAAATACCTGGTTACACTAATTAATGGTCATGGCACCAAGTCGGGTAGAAATGTCAAAGGCACGTTGGCATAGCTTTAAGGGAAGAGGGACAACATTTAAAAGAGATGTGAGGAGCAAGCTTTTTACACATAGGGTGGCAGTTGCCTGGAACTGCTGTGGGTGGCGATGGACAGATATGATCGCAGCATTGAAGAGGCTTTTAGATAGACATAAGGATATGCAGAGGATGAAGGGATATCGATCATGTGTAGGCAGAGGAGATTAGTTGAACCTGGCAATATGTTTGGCAAGGACTTTGTGGGTCAACGGGCCTGCTTCTATGCTGTACTCTTCAATGTTCTCACCGAAGTGTCTCCATAACTTTTCTGCCATTTGCTCACTGCTGTGTTGGGGAATGGCCAATTATTTAAATTTGCAATGCGTTTCATTAATAAAGCGACTTGGAAGCAATCAACGTTTCTCTGCTGTGTACCTACAATCACACTGGCAAGCAGCCTCTCCCTTGAGACAGATTTTCTGGGACCTTCTTCCCCAAGAATGTTGTAATGAATACACAGAAAACAGCTGTCATATGATTTGATTCTTAAAGTGGAACCAGTCAAAATCACATACGATATGTTGCATGAAAGTCTTTACCACAAATTGCTACTGGTTATAGTGGTGGCTGGAATTCTTGTTCTGATATCTTCTACTTCTATCGTGGCAATCTCTAAATATGGACAGACTCGGTACATGGTAAAATAACAAATCAGCTGCCTGCAGCTTAAAATGTAATCATTTTGTAGAACCTCACTGATGGTCTAGTTGTTCAATTATTTTTCTTAGAAACATGCAGTCATATGGTTAGCCTCCAACAGAGAATAACATTCAGTGTTAGTAATGAGTGGCAGTTCCAGATGTACCAGTTCAGCTGCACCTTAACGATAAAAAGGAAAGTGCGCTCAACTATTATCGGTCAATAATCACCTTCTGTCCAGGGCCAGTAATTTGACAACAAGACTTCTGTTCCTGGCTTTCTGTTATGTTTGAACTCAATGTAGACACAAGAAGCTGCAGATGGTGGTTTGTAAATAAAGACACAAAACGCTGGAGTAACTCAGTGGGTCAGGCAGCATCTCTGAAGAACGTGAACAGGCATTGTTTAGAAAGGTCCCGATCTGAAATGTTGCTTGTCCATATTGTTGATGCTGCCTTACCAGCTAACTTACTCTAGCACATTGTGTCTCTTTTTGTTAATTTGCACCACAGCCTTCCTTTGCACCCAGTGTCCTAAATTCCTGCAGCTGCATTAACGGTCGCATTATTCACAGATTTGGGCGACTGTTGACTCTTTGGATTCTACATTTTTAACATAGTACTCTGCAGACAGCTCAGCCAACACAAAATAAACTGAGGTCACTATCGCCCCGGGCACACTCTGAACAAAATTGGCCAGGATATATCAATTTTCCTCTCAATGTCTACTTATGAATGGAATTCTCTTAAATCAATAAAACTTTTCCTCATTGTTATTTTGAAAGTTGAGTTGATTCGCCAATCATGTTTTACCATGTTGTATTCCACCTTTATTCCTGTGAGACTTGAGTTTGAAAACCAGTTTATCAACATCTTATCTTCTTTATTACTGACATTTTCCAAACGGTATTGATCTTGGGCATCACAGTCAAATTAATATGCAGTCCTTTTACTTCTTCTGATTTCTATGCTATTCATTGCATTAAAATTGTCTCAGTCAAAGTTGTCAGCGCTTTTTCAACCACAATGTACTTTCCTTCCTTGCTCTATCAGCTCATCCAGGAGATCATGTTCAAATGGTACAACTCCTATCTGATTCAACATAGCCATCACATCTCAATTAATCACTCTTCACTAGGGACGCTGCACTGACAGCATACTCTGCCTGCAGCCCGTTTGTTTTTCCATCTTTTTTTTATAGTCAGTTTAAAGTCTGTTTTTGGGGGAAACTTTAACTTTTAATGTGGGGGAGGGGGGCAGGGTAAGGGGGAAAATAACTCCCAGTCGCTTCCTGGTGGGGACGCGACTATTTCTCCGAGTCACTTCCTCGGCCCCCACCTCGTGGCCTACCTCCTGGATTGGAGTGCCCTTTCCTGCCAGGGACCGGGAACCGGACCAGAGCTGCAACAGCGGCGGCGCTGGAGTCACCGCAGAGCGGGCGATACCTACCTGGGTCGCCATTTGGAGCTCACGCAGCATTGGGCTGCTGCTCCAACATCGTGGAGCTCTGGTTTGGGGAGAGCTTCCAACGCGGGCGGCGCTGAACTACTCCGTGGAGTCCTGGGGCCCTTTGCCGAGGGCTGCCAGTGTTGTAACTCCACCCGGCATGCCCTGCGGAATTTGGGAGCTGCGGACTCCGGTAGAAGGGGGCGACTCGGGGTCCAGGCCGCTGAGGACATCCCCCAGCTCCAACGTTGGACATACATCACCCTGGCAAGGGGGCCTGAACATCGGGCCGCCCGTAGCGGCGACTGCGGAGGGCTCGGGGTGGCCGCAACCATGGGTGAACAGTGGGGAACATCGGGAAGAGACTTTGGTGCCTTCCCTCACAGTGGGAATCTTTGATCCTGCTGTGTGGGGATGTGTTATGTTGAATTCCATCTATTCTATGTTGTGTTCTTTATTTTTGTTACTGTATGGCTGTATGGTGATTTCATTTCACTGTGCCAATTGGCACACATGACAAATAAAATGTATCTGTATCTGTATCTGTATCATTTCCCTTTATATCTTCACACATTCTTCAACAAATTGTAATTTGACTTTTCTTTGCATTCATTTGTTTGTTGAATCTTAGCATTGCCACCTAAAGATTAATTTTTTCGAGAATTTATTTTATTAGGAGCAATTGTACAAGGATAAGACGATTGATATAATGGTTATACAATTATTGTACAGCTTCATTTTTAACCTTATAACCTGAATTCTTTTTTAAGAAAAAAATGGGAAAACAAAGAAAGAAAAAACGAAAAGTATGAAGAAAAAAAAGTAAAATACAAAAGAGCAGGAAAAAGTCTCCTAAGCTACCAAAGAAGTGCAGGAGAAAAGATAAGATGGAGATATACCTCCCCCCCCCCCCCCCCCCCCCCCCCCCCCCCCCCCCCCCCCCCCCCCCCCCACCCTCATCCATCTCTGGCATCAGATTTAAATATAAATTTGTGTTTAACCATTCTGTTGTTGCAGAAATTCAGTAAAAGATAACCATGTCTTAAGAAATTGATATGTTTTTCCACCAAGACAAGCCTAATTGGACATATCCGTAATCCACATCTTCACTGTAGGGACTGTTGTCTGTTTCTAAAAATGTGAGTATTAATGTTTTTGCCATTATTAGCCCATATTTGAGGAAATGTCTTTGAAATATCATTAGCTTAGAGCAGGCCTCTGACATACCTAATGTGATCAGATTTATATCTGGTTCCAATTTAATTTAAGTGTTTTGGAGAAGGTATCAAATATTCCCCTCCAGAAGTTTTGTAACGTTATACAGGAAGTGAAATAATGGGTTATAGTCGCTTCTTGGAGGAGACATCGCAAATAGGAGAGACGTTTGGGAAGATCTTGTTCAATTTGGTCTTTGAATAGTAGAGTCTGTACAGTATTTTAAATTGTGTCAGGGAGTGCCTAACATTGAGAGAGCAGTAGTGTATGTATAGAAGGCTTTCCTCCCAGCTATCCTTTGAGATTAATAAACCCAATTCATCTTCCCAAGCTCGCCTATGCATTTCAGAAGATGGGATGTGTACAATTAAAAGAGCATTGTTAATGTATGATATTAACTTACTTGTATCTGCCAGTCTATTCATGTATTAGTCTAATATATCTGGACCCCTAGAATGACAGTCTTGTGTATGTGTTTTCACATACTCAGATTTGAAGATGTCTAAAAAAATGACTTGCTTTCAAATGGTATTTCACCTGTAATTCTTGAAACTAGATGAAAATCCCCTTATCGTAGAGATCTCCCATCGTTTTAATTCCTGATTTTTTCCATTGTGCAAACGCCTTATCTAAAGTAGATGGTTTAAGCAAGGGATTGATAACGATTGGTAAAAGGAGAGAGAAATTTCTCAGTTTGAGGCTTGATTTCAACTGTTTCCAAATTCGTAGCGTGCTATGTATTAGCAGATTTTGCTCATACGTTGATTTATTCATATGTTGGAGAAAGAAGAATCGCACCTATATTAAAAGGCAAACAATCTTCCCTCTCCATTTTTAACTAGTTTACCTGTTGACATGTATCATCCATCCAGTAGATTACGTTTTAAAAATTAGTCGCCCAGCAATAGAAAAGGAAATTGGGGAGAGCTAATCCTCCATTTTCTTTAGATTTACATAAGTGTCGTTTATGTATTCTATGGGTTTTTTAATCCCAAATAACATTTGTGATAATTTAAAAAAAAAACCTTTAGGGAGATAAATCGATATTGATTGTAATAGTTATCGGAGTTGTGGAAGGAAAATCATCTTTATGGCATTTTCTCTACCTATAAGGGAAATAAGGAGTGTTTTCCAAAATTGGAATGAGGGCATTTAATTTAGCAATTAATGGTGGGAAATTTGTTTGAAATAGTGAGGTATATTTTCTAGTCACGTTGACTCCAAGGTATGTACATTTTTCAGTGACAATTCTGAAGGGAAATATTTGGAGATGTAAAGGGTCTTAAGTTTTATTGGCATAAATTCACTTTTATTCCAGTTTAGTCTATATCCTGAGAAGGAACCAAATTATTCTATAAGGTTTAAGATATTTGGGATACTGGCTTGAGAGTTGGTGATATATAAAAGTATGTCGTCTGCGTATAACAAAATCTTGTTATTGGTATGTTTAGTATTGTATACATGAATGTTAGGATGCACACTTATAATTTCTGCTAAGGGTTCTATGACTAAGGCAAATAACACTGGTGACGGAGCACATCCTTGTCTATTACCCCTGGATAATTGAAATTTAGGTGAAAGAATTTGATTAGTCAATATTCTGGCAGTCAGATTGTTATATAACAGCTTTATCCATGAGATCAAATTTTCTCCTAGTTGGAATTTTTCCAACACTGCAAAGAGTTGGCCCATTCTACTTGGTCAAATGCTTTTTCTGCGTCTAAAGAAATAATTGTTATGTCTTCATTTATCGTTCTGTGTGAATACATTATATTAAACAGGTGAATACATTATATTAAACAGGCGTCTCAAATTATGAAACGAATGTCTGGATGTTCTGGATGTTAATACATCCAGATAGTTTGGTCTGGATGCATTAATTTACTAATGTATAAACTTAGTCTTTTTGCCAAATTCTTAGCTAATATTTTCTGATATATATTTAGAAGAGCTATTGCTCTGTATGATAGAGGCGCTTCAAGATTTCTGTCTTTTTTAGAAACATAGAAACATAGAAAATAGGTGCAGGAGGAAGCCATTCGGCCCTTCGAGCCAGCACCGCAATTCATTGTGATCATGGCTGATCGTCCCCTATCAATAACCCGTGCCTGCCTTCACCCCATATCACTTGACTCCACTAGCCCCTAGAGCTCTATCTAACTCGAGGCATCAATGTAATGGTTGATTTGGCTAGGGTTTGTGGTAAGGTCTGTTCTTTAAAAGCATGTATATAAAGGGCTCGTAGGCGTGGGGAAATTAAGTTATTAATTTTTTTATAGAATTCATTACTGAACCCATCTGGACCTGGTGTTTTCCCATTATTCAGTGATTTGATAGTCTCTTCAATTTCTTTTATTGTAATCTCAGATCCTAATCATTCTTGTTCCTCCTCATTAATTGATGGGAGGTTGCCATTGTCAAGACTGTTTTTAATCTTTGCAGAGTCGGCTGATGTTTTTGATGCATATAAATTTTGATAGAATTTTAGGAATCTCGTTAATATCTTTGGTAAGTGTAAGCAGCCCACCTTTTCCTGATCTGATTTTTTGATCGTTTTCCATTTTACTCAGCTGGCGTGCCAGAAGTTTATGCGGTTTATCAACAAATTCGAAAATGTTTTGCTTAGTGTATTGAAATAACTTAACAACTTTTGCGGAGAGGATCTGGTTTAACTTGAATTTTAATGCTGCTATTTGTTATGTTGAACAGTAGATGGTCCAATCGCATTTTCTGAATCAAGTTGTTTAATCTGTTTTTCTAATTCCAATTGTTCCGACCTGTTTTTTTTTATTTGATAAGCTTGATATGAAATAATGGAGCCTCTGATAAAGGCCTTGAAAGATTCCCACAATGAAGTAGCCAAAATACCAGGTGTGTCATTTGTCTCATAAAATAATTCCATCTATTGCTTCAGAAAATCACAGCAACCTGGGTCAGTTAATATTTGTGGATTAAATCTCCAAAAGTTTTTTTGTTATGTATTCCTTCTAGTTTTAAGGAGAAGGTCAGAAATTATGTTATTGTGATATTTAGGATTGAATGTAAAAGGGATCAGTTTTGTGTCCACCAGAAAGTAATCAATTTGTGTATACATTTTGTGAACACATGAATGAAAAGAGTATTCTCTTCCGGATGGGTTGGCAATCCTCCATACATCGGTTATGTTTGTGTTTTTTATGTAAGTATTTTAAAGTTCACTGGCAATGTTCAAGGACTCGGCAACGGACTTGAACGAATACGCCACAGTCGTTACAGACTTCATTAAAAAATGCGTGGAGGACTGCATTCCTACAAAAACCTTCCGAGTGTTTCCCAATCAAAAACCTTGGATCAACTTTGAGATCTGCACTCTTCTGAAGACCAGACAGCGGGCATTCATGTCTGATGATACAGTGGTCTATAAGAAGTTCAGATACAACCTTGGCAAGGCCATCAAAAACGCCAAATGGGACTTCTGCTCCAAGCTGGAGGATGAGACAGATGATCGACAGCTGTGGTGGGCCCTGAATGCAATCACCTCTTACAAGGCAAAATCAGGAGGCAGCTCGAATATCGGCAAAACATCACTCCCTGATTAGCTCAATGCGTTTTACGCACGTTTTGACAGGGAGAACACCAATGTGCCTTCCCGAGCCCCCATTCGCTGTGAAGGTATTTCAGTCTCAGTCACAGAGGCCGACGTCAGGAAATCCTTTGGAGGGGTGAACCCTTGAAAAGCGCCTGGACCTGTTGGTATACCTGGTCGTGTTCTAAAAACCAGTGCGGACCAACTGGCTGGAGTTTTTACAGATATTTTCAACCTATCACTTCTGAGGTCTGAGGTTCCCACCTGCTTCAAAAAGGCATGAATTATACCAGTGCCCAAGAAGAGCAAGGTGACATGCCTCAATAACTATCAACCTGTAGCAGTAACGCCTGTGGTGACAAAGTGCTTTGAGAGGTTGATCATGGCGCAAATCAACTCCTACCTTGACAAAAACCTGGACCCACTGCAGTTCGTTTACCGCCACAACAGATCAATGGTGGATGCGATCTCGCTGGCTCTCCACTCCACTCTGGACCACTTGGACAACAAAAACTCATACGTCAGGCTGTTATTCATCGATTACAGCTCGGCATTTAATACTATCATCCCCTCCAAGCTGGTTACCAAACTCGCAGAACTGGGTCTCTGCGCATCCCTCTGCAATTGGAACCTCGATTTCCTCATTCACAGGCCACAGTCTGTTCGTATTGGTGGAAATGTGTCAGACTCGATAACAATCAGCACGAGAGCACCTCAAGGCTGCATGCCCAGCCCCCTGTTGTACTCTCTCTATACTCATGGCTGCATGGCCAGTCACAGTGCGAACTCCATCATCAAGTTTGCTGACGACACCACTGTTGTGGGTCGAATCACTGATGGGGATGAGTCGGAGTACGGGAGATCGAGCAACTGTCCATATGGTGGCAGCACAATAACCTGGCCCTCAACACCAGCAAAACCAAGGAACTGATTGTGGACTTTGGAAGGAGTAGGATGGGGACCCACAGTCCTGTTTATATCAACGGGTCAATGGTTGAAAGGGTCAAGAGCTTCAAATTCCTGGGCGTGCACATCTCTGAAGATCTCTCCTGGTCCGAAAACACTGATGCAATTATCAAGAAAGCTCACCAGCGCCTCTACTTCCTGAGAAGAATACGGAGAGTCAGTTTGTCAAGGAGGACTCTCTCGAACTTCTACAGTTGCACAGTATAGAGCATGCTGACCGGTTGCATCGTGGCTTAGTTCGGCAACTTGAACGCCCTGGAGAGGAAAAGACTACAAAAAGTAGTAAACACTGCCCAGTCCATCATCAGCTCTGACCTTCCTTCCATCGAGGGGATTTACCACAATCGCTGCCTCAAAAAAGCTGGCAGTATCATCAAAGACCCACACCATCCTGGCCACACACTCATCTCCCTGCTACCTTCAGATAGAAGGTACAGGAGCCTGAAGACTGCAATGACCAGGTTCAGGAATAGCTACTTCACCACAGCCATCAGGCTATTAAACCTGGCTCGGACAAAACTCTGATA
This sequence comes from Okamejei kenojei, assembly GCA_035221665.1. Classification (NCBI taxonomy): domain Eukaryota; kingdom Metazoa; phylum Chordata; class Chondrichthyes; order Rajiformes; family Rajidae; genus Okamejei; species Okamejei kenojei. Next base: position 76,642,313 of record CM069133.1, on the reverse strand, counting down.
ACTAATAACCCATTATCTGTTATTTGCACTTTATTAGTTTATTTATTCATGTGTGTATATATTTATATATGGTATATGGACACACTGATCTTTTTTGTAGTAAATGCCCTCTTTGTTCTGTGTGCTGATGCAAAGCAAGAATTTCATTGTCCTATCAGGGACACATGACAATAAACTCACTTGAACTTGGATTTTGATTTTGAAGTGTTTCTCCTTTGCTGTGAAGATTTATCCAAATACGGATCTAATACACAATTAAGGTCTCCTCCAATTATCAGATTTTGCTGACTGGAGTCTGAAATTATATTGATTATTTTATTTAAAAAATTGTGGGTTATCAAAATTAGGAGCATAGACATTCACCATAGTAATTGGGTTGAGCGTTGTTCCCCAGATACTATAATATACGTACCTTCCTTATTGGCTATGTGTTTAAATGGTGTACCTTTGCAAATTAGAATTGCAGTACCTCTTGCTTTGGAAAGAAAAGTAGTGTGATATAATTGACCAATCCAGTTAGCCTTCAGCCTGCTATGAGCTCCATCTTTGAGATGCATCTCCTGTAAAAATATTATATCAGTATTAATAGATTTTAAATGGGTTAAAACCTTACCCCTTTTAATTGGCTCATTCACGCCCCTGACTTTCCAGCTACAAAATGTAATTCCTCCAATTTTCCTAGTGGCGTTGACTTGCATTTTAAAGCTTTCATGGTCCAACACAATATTTAAAATGAAGCTTTTATTTGCTGGGTGGGTGAGCCCTGTTCCTATCCCCTGCAGGTATCTCCCAGAAAAAAGTGCATTAATAAGAATAGATGAACTATCTCGTAGAAAAGCTAAAAGTTGATAAACAAAAGACAACTGAAATTGCAGCATAAAGACATGCTGCTAGTGAATGCCACCCCATGGTGGTGTAATTCATGTTAACTTCCATAGATGTTATTATCAAATAACTCCACTCCTTAAGGAGTTAAAAAATAGACTGAACAGAACAGAATTTAAAAAACAGTATATAAATTTGTCAAGGAATCAATATTCCCAAAAGGTTAAATATATTTTTGTACACTAAGTAAATGTGGATATTTGGTATTTAGGTTATTATTTAACTTATTAGATAGCTTACTGATATTAATATGTTAAACAATTAGCCAGTTCAGTCAGTGAGCTTATAGTAATCTATTCGTTCCATCTGCAGTTGCATAGACAAAGCAGCTTCTCTCTCTCTCCCTCCCTCTCTGCCACCCTCTACCTCCCACCACCTTTCCCACACAATCCAGTGCAATCTCTAAACTTCCCCAAAACGTACCACAACTTGCTCAATACCTCCCAACACTTACTCAACCCCTCTCTCTCTCTTTATCTCTCCCCTCTCCCTGCCCCTCTCACATTCCCCCATTGCTCCTTACACTCCCCAAATTTACCCTGACTTCCCCTAACTAATTCTCACTTACGATGGCTCTCTATAACTCTGCCGCGTTCCCTCTTCCTGCCTCTACCTCTAACTCTCTACTGCTCTCCTCCTACCCCCTCCCTTTCTCTGCCATACTGCCTCTCGCTCTGTCATACAATCTGTCAAGTTCACTCTTTAACATTTCAACCAACTTTGTATCAGCAGCTTGAAAACAGCATATTAAGTATGAACACAATTTATAATAATACCAATAAATCTGGTAAATCTGATAAGTCTGGTGATTAAATATTGGATATTAAGTTAATATACGAGACTTATTGCGTAACTTATTTGTATTAGTATATTTGTATATTAAATAAGCTATTTAATGATTCAGTTGGAGAGCCTGTGGCAAGTTGTTGATACAGCTGTAGTTTACATAGACAAAGCAATCTCCCTCTCTCTCTCTCTCTCTCCCTCCCTCTCTGCCTCCCGCCAGCTTTCCCAAACATTCCAATTCAATCTCTGAATTTCCCCCAGACTTAGCGAAACTTACTCAATACTTCTCAGCACTTACCCACATTCTCTCTCTCTTCCTCCCTCTCCCTGTCCTCCCCGTCCATCCCCATCACTCCCCAGTCCCCCAAACCCTCCCAAAACTTCCTCTGTCCAACTCTCACTTACATTGACATTCTATAACACTACTTCACTCCCCCTCCCTCTCTCTCTCCATCTCTCTCTACTCTGCCCCTACCCCTCCCCCTCTCTGCCTTGTTCCCTCTCTCTCTGTCATGCAGTCTCTCAAGTTCTCTGATTGAAGTATTAATCAACTGTGCATCGGCAATGTTATAACAGCATATTAAATATAAACACAATATAAATGTATACAATATAAAAGAATTATAAACCCGGTATAAACCCTAACCCTTTTTATAACCGTTGTATAAATGGATACAGATAGAATGAATTAAAAACACAGTATGACTTCAGGGTAAAGTGAATATAGTCCTCCGGATTGGCATCGTAAGATAAGCGCAATGTGGCTTTGTGACATAACTAGATAAAATAGTTACTTATCCTTGACAGAGTCCGCAGTGTCTCGAGCGAAGTTGAATGCTTCCTCTGGTTCGGTAAAGAAGCGTTCAGTCTCTTTATTTTTTAACTCTCAGTTTTGCTGGATATATCAGACCGTATCTGAGATCTTGTATGTCTCTCAGAATGACACTCGACTTGGTAAAGAGTGCCCTTTTCTTGGCGACTTCAGCAGGATAATCTCTGCAGATTCGTATGCTATCCCCTTCGAAGATCAGATTTCTGTTGTTTGCAACTTTCTTCATGATGTCTTCTAAAATGTAGGAATGGTGTATCTTCAGAATCAGCTGCCTTCATTGAGCTGCTGGTCCTGGCCGGGCTCTCAGAGCTCTGTGCGCCCGGTCCAGTTTGGATCTTTCATCCAGGTTAAGTACATCTTGGAGTAATTGAGCCACAACATCACGAGGGTTTTTAGTATGTTCTATTCCTTCCTTCACCCCAACAATCCTTAAATTCTGGCGTTTAGAATGGCAGATCAAGACATTTTTCTGTCACCTTGGCAAGTTGCCCAGAAACATGTTCCAATTCAGTCTTCAGTCTGTGCGTTGTCTGAGCATTTTCGGTAGTAGCAGATTCCAATTCTCGAATGGCTTCGCTATGTTGCTTTGAAGTAACGAGAATGGCTTCTAACTTACTGCTGATATCAGTTTCAATCCTTTTAATTTCCCCGCTCAAAGAGGAATTCACCTCCTCTATGCGGACTTGTACCTTGTCGATCTTATCACATATTTCTGCTCTACCAGCAGCAATGTCCAACTTTACAACTGCAAGTTGCTCACCCAATTTCACATCCAGCTTTTCACGTTGCTCACCCAATAAAGCTTTAATATCTTCCACCAAAGGTTGCCTTGATGTTTTCTCTTGCTCCATACTCAAAGTCGAGACTTAACCATATAACCATATAACCATATAACCATATAACCATATAACAATTACAGCATGGAAACAGGCCCTCTCGGCCCTTCCAGTCCGTGCCGACCATTTGCTTTCCCCTAGTCCCATCTACCTGGACTCAGACCATACCCCTCCATTCCCTTCACGTCCATATACCTATCCACTTTACTTTTAAATGTTAAAATCGATCCTGCCTCCACCACTTCTGCTGGAAGCTCATTCCACACAGCCACCACCCTCTGAGTAAAGAAGTTCCCCCTCACGTTACCCCTAAACTTCTGTCCCTTAATTCTCATGTCATGCCCTCTTGTTTGAATCTTCCCTACCCTCAATGGGAAAAACGTATCCACGTCAACTCTGTCTATCCCTTTCATCATTTTAAAGACCTCAATCAAGTCCCCCCTTAACCTTCTGCGCTCCAAAGAATAAAGACCTAACTTGTTCAACCTTTCTCCGTAACATAGTTGCTGGAACCCTGTCAACATTCTAGTAAATCTCCTCTGTACTCTCTCTATTTTGTTGACATCCTTCCTATAATTAGGCGATCAAAATTGTACACCATACTCCAGAATTGGTCTTACCAATGCCTTGTACAATTTTAACATTATTTCCCTACTCCTATATTCAATGCTCTGATTTATAAATGCCAGCACACCAAAGGCTTTCTTTACCACCCTATCTACATGTGATTCCACCTTCAGGGAACTATGCACAGTTATTCCTAGATCCCTCTGTTCCACAGCATTCCTCAATTCCCTACCATTTACCATGTACGTCCTATTTTGATTTGTCCTGCCAAGATGTAGCATTTCACACTTATCAGCATTAAACTCCATCTGCCATCTTTCAGCCCACTTTTCCAAATGGCCCAAATCTCTCTGTAGACTTTGAAAATCTACTTCATTATCCACAACACCACCTATCTTAGTATCATCTGCATACTTACTTATCCAATTTTCCACCCCATCATCCAGATCATTGATGTACATGACAAGCAACAGTGGACCCAACACAGATCCCTGAGGCACCCCACTGATCACCGGCTTCCAACCTGACAAACAGCCATCCACCATTACTCTCTGACATCTCCCATTCAGCCACTGTTGAATCCATCTTGCTACTCCGCCATTAACACCCAAAGATTGAACCTTCTTAACCAACCTTCCATGGGGAACCTTGTCAAAGGCCTTACTGAAATCCATATAGAAAACATCCACTGCTTTACCCTCATCAATTTCCCTAGTTACCGCTTCAAAAAATTCAAGAAGGTTTGTCAAACATGACCTTCCAGGCACAAATCCATGTTGACTGTTCCTGATCAGGCACAAATCCATGTTGACTGTTCCTGTTCCTTTGACTTCTTCGCCAAAAGCTTCCTCACTTTCCGCTTGGGGGTTTTCCCGTGTTACTTTAAGTCCTTTAGGAAGCGTGGGAAGATTTCTTTTCGGGTACCGTCTATCGGTCATTTAAAATACCGAAGTCGATTTCTGCTGATGTTACTTACGCGGCAACAAGCATCTGCCGGTAAGCGATTTACTTCAGCCCGTTTATTATTTTCGGCCGTTTTTCCGATTTTAGCGGAGCGGAGCTAAATGGCGCATGTCTCAAGTCGCCATAGCACCACCAGAAGACACCACCCAAAGGTAAGGTGCATGGTTATGTGTGTAAAGGAACTGGAGATGCTGGTACACACTGAAGATAGACAAAGTGCTGGAGTAACTCAGTGGATCATGCAGCATCTCTGGAGAAAAAAGATGGGTGACGTTTCATCTGAAGAAGTGTATCGACCCGTAATATCACCTATCCGTTTTCTCCAGAGATGCTGTCTGACCCGCTGAATAATTTGTGTCTCTGCATGGTTTTGGCATTCTGTTTTGTATCTGCTTAAACCAACATTGCGCTGCCAGCCAGTCCAGCATTTGTTATGAATAACCTTTTCTTTTCTTAATGGGATATCCCAGAAACTCAGAATACATCGCATTGTCACCATTCCTTTTCCTTGCTGGTCTTTTCGGTTTATGTACCTTTTAATTATAGGGGCCTTTGTATTATATTAGACACAAATCTGAGATTCAAATTGGATATCCTCTTACTATCAAACTGCTGACTTAAAGGCCTGTCCCACTTACACGATTTTTTTCGGCGACTGCTGGCACCCATCAAAGTCGCAGCAGGTTGCCAAAAATTTTCAAAATGTTGAATATCCACTGGCGACCTGAAAAAGGTATGACTCTTCGGGCGACTACTCACGACCATACAGGCCATAGTGGTGTCTCGGGGAGATGCTTGTTTGGTCGTGAGTAGTCGCCCAAAGAATCATACCTTTTTCTGGTCACCGCTGAATTTTCAACATTTTGAACATTTTCCGCGACCTGCTGCGACTATGACGGGTGCCAGCACGTCGCTGAAAAAAATCCGTAAGTGGGACAGGCCCTATACTGGTTCTCTGCCTTTCCTTACTTAACATCCAATTCTTGCCAAATTTCATTTTTGTCTTTTCTAAACTAAGTTGTACAATGCTATGCTTACCGACTTCTGACTTCATCCCACATAAGCCCTGGGCCAATCAAAACTCTACTGTGCACCATTTGTCCATCCTTTACATTCTTGTTGACCTTGACTTACTCCCTGTCCACCGATAAAATGTAAAATCCTGTGATTAGCTCTAAATCTACACAAAGCTTCACACATTCCCATGCGATTGAAAACGTTGCAATTTATATTGGCTTTCAAACTCTTCAAAACACTGACTCTTGCCTCCAGTGTAAACCCTGAACCCCAACCTTTCATAGCAGACCATTTTGTTGTCTTGACTGTCAGGAACTTGCTGTCTTGACCTTTCCATATCGATTCACTTAATAACTTCGCAAAAAAAACTTTCAATTCAGGTTTCAAAGATATCTCCCTCTTCAGCAAACCTTTTGACCTCTCCTTCGTGAAACGTTCTTCACAGATGGGAAATAAATGGAAGTTGCTGGCATGACAATGATGGACTTCTCCATTTCTTGTGGGCCACCTGTATGAATTAATTGCAGTCTACTGCTTGCTGGCCGAAGTGCCTTACGACATAACTCCTTAATGATCCAGTCACTCGTTCCAGATGCTATCTGTTTTCCTTACTCAGCCAGGTATTTCTAAGTTGCATGAGAGACTAAAAAAACCTCTAGCTGGTCAAGGTGTGTAAATTGAGAATTAATGCACATGCATGAGTGAAAGAGGAAGCAATGTGAATAGTTGGTTTTGAACCTCTAGGCTAAAGAGACCATGCAGAACAGATTGAAAGATGGAGAAGAGCAAAGAAGAGGATGGAATAAAAGCATAGTAAAATGCAAATAAAAGGAAATTGGAAAGTACAGTAAATGAAAATTAGTGCAAAATAGTGCTTGTGAACAACAATGAACCATGCCACGAATGATCAGGAAGAGTCCAAAATGAATGGGAGACAGAAGTAAATTGAAAAAGAGAAAAAATATTGAGAACAAACTTGAGGTGTGAGTAGGGTGGGTAAACAGACAGGATGGAACTAAGGGAATGGATGAAGAAGAAACAAAACCAGTTAGATATCTGTAGTTCCATGGTACTTTAAATGATCTGAAATTAAATGTTTCAGAATGTGAATTATCTATATTACTAAAAGTCTGATCTTGACCGCTTTTGACTCACTGTGGTTTGATTTCCGAGAGAACGCCGCCACCTACGGCCGTCATTTTTGGCCAGCTCGCTCAGAGCCCACCTTCACCTTCCTGGACCAGAGGATTTTTCCCATTGATGAAAAATCTGAGAGATATTAATGTTTTTAAAAAAAATGCCATTCTCTCTGCTGCCCCTCTGGGGGGAGGGAGAGGGACTATAAAACCAGGAATACAATACAATACAATATTTTATTCCATGTCATTTGAACCTCAGTGAGGCTCAAACGAAACTCTGTTTCCACAGCCATACACACAAAGACAATTCCTACAAAACATACAAACAATTCAATTTACATAAACATCCATCACAGTGAATCTCCTCCTCACTGTGATGGAAGGCAAAGCCTTTTCTCTCCCCTGCACCATTTTTCTCCCAATGTCGAAGCCCCAGGCGGGCGATGGTAAGTCCCATGGCCATTTAAGGCTGCACCGGGCAATGTATGGCCCCGCTCCAGGCCCAAATGTCACAAAGATGGAGCCCCCGGCGGGCGTGGGAATGTCCCGCGGCCATTAATGCCGTGTCGGGCGATGTACGGCCCCGCTCTGGGTCATTCCAACCCCGCGACACGGGGTGGAGAAGTTGCGTTGCAGGAGCTTCGAAAAGCGGTCTCCCACCCGGACCCGTGAGCTCCCGCTATCACAGTCTGCAGCTGGAGCCTCCGAGTCCCGGACTCGGGCCGCAGCAGCGAGCCACTACCGCTCCCCACGCTCTAAGGCTGGCTAGCCCCATGACTGGAGCCCCCAGGTCATTCCGGTTGGAGGCCGTCGCCGGCTTCACGTTGCTAGGCCCCAATGACAACGGAGATCCGACAGGGAAAAGGTCGGGTCTCCCGTACAGGGAAGAGATTTTTAAAAGTGGTGTGCCTCACTCAGTCTCTGCAAGATGGAGGAAGCCAGAGGGTCACGTCTCTTTAAGCTCTGAATAGCACTGAACACATGTCTACTCAACTGTGAGTGCCCTTAATGTGGTTCTAAACTGCTTGCAAAAAGTCTCTCTATTGGTTCTAAAATGCTTGCAAAAAGTGTCTATTGGTTCTAAAATGCTTGCACAAAATGTCTATTGGTTCTAAATACCTGCAAAAAGTGTCTATTGGTTCTAAAATGGTTGCAAAAATGTCTCTATTGGTTCTAAAATGTTTGCAGAACGTGTCTCTATTGGTTCTATATTAAAGGGCAGGACCTTTTTATTTAAAAAAACACTTCAATGTTCTCTCCAAACTGAAGTGGCAATACAGTGACAAAACAACACAAAACCTATCCTTCATGTACTGTAAAAAGCTGCAATATTTACTGAAGATTACGGACACAAACCCAATCCAACACACACCAATCCTGCCAAACACGTAACAAGTATGGATTAGTAACCAGAGAAACAAATTCAAATCCCATGATCTAAGAATGTAAATTCAATTTGGAAAATTAAAAAGTGACAGTGAAACAGATCATAAAATCATTCAAGTGGTTCATCTATATCTGTAAGGGAATGAAACAGACTGTGGATACAAGGCTGGTTTGTGAAATCTCACGGACAATAGTCCTCTATGATACCCATTTAGTTGTATCGACAGCAAGAAAAAATGGGAAATAAATGCCTATAATGACCAAATTCTGACAATGAATATTAAAAACATACTTTGCACAATATCTCACAATTGTTCCCATCTCCCTACATTGAAATCTCTATTGGGAGGCTAGACAGCACAATAGGTCTTCTTTTATTGTTTAAGAAAGGACTACCGATGCTGGAAAATCGAAGGTAGACAGAAATGCTGGAGAAACTCAGCGGGTGCAGCAACATCTATTGAGAGAAGGAAATAGGCAATGTTACGAGCCAAAACCCTTCTTCAGATTAATGTGGGGAGGTGGGGGGTGCAGGAAGAAGAAAGGAAGAAGAGGAGCCAGAGGGCTGGGGGGGAGACAGTGAGGGTTACCTGAAATTGGAGAAGTTAATATTCATGCCATTGGGGTATAAACTGCCCAAGCAAAATATGAGGTGCTCCTCCTCCAATTTCCGGTGGTCTTCACTCTGGCCACGGAGGAGGCCCAGAACAGAAAGGTCGGATTCGGAATGGGAGGGGGAGTTGAAGTGCTGAGCCACAGGGAGATCAGGTTGGTTATTGCAGATCGAGCGGAGGTGTTCGCCTCCAGCTGGCCACCTTTTCATCGCGTTGATAACGGCTGCTGCTGCCCGGCTCTGTCACGCTGGCAGAAGGCACAGATCAGCTGGTCCCCTGCTGCATTTCGCCGTCCTCACTGGCGGCCCGCAGGCTAGCTTAGGACCATGCGCCCCCCCTCCCTCCCCGTACTCGGGGTCTGAAGCACGGAGGATGCAAAGCCATGGAGCTGAGGCTCACTCTGAGGCCAACCTGGGCAGCCCTACCCCTCTCCTCCCTCCCGTCTTCCCCCTCCCTTCTCCCCCCTCCTTTCTCCCCCCTCCCCTCTCTCCCACTCCCCCCTCTCTCCCCCTCCCCCCTTCCCCTCTCTCCCCCTCACCCCCCTCTCCCCCTCCCCCCTCCCCCTCTCTCCCCTTCCCCTCTCTCTCTCCCCCCATCTCTCTCTCTCCGCCCTCTCTCTCCATCAGCCTGATTCTGCTGCTTTTGATCATCCACTCCGCTCGCAGCAGCAGCAGGGTCCCCGCTCAAAATGCCGCAAATCGGAAACCCCAGCTCGAAAAGGTAGGAAGCTCCCCTGCCTCTGTGTCCATTTCTGTGCCCCTCTCTGTGTGCCCCTCTCTGTGTGTCCCTCTCTCTGTGTCCCTCTCTCTGTGTCCCTCTCTCTCTGTGGCTTCGTGTCCCTCTCTGTATGCCTTCTTGTGCCTCTCTGTGCCTCCGTGACCCTCTCTGTGTGCCTCCATGTCCCTCTCTGTGTACCTCCATGTCCTTCTCTGTGTGCCTCCGTGTCCCTCTCTGTTTGCCTCTGAGTCCCTCTCTGTGTGCCTTTGTGTCCCTCTCTGTGTGCCTCCGTGTCCCTCTCTGTGTGCCTCCGTGTCCTTCTCTGTGTGGCTCCGTCCCTCTCTGCGTGGCTCCATGTCCCTCTCTGCGTGGCTCCATATTCCTCTCTATGTGCCTCTGGGTCCCTTTCTGTGTGCCTCTGTGTCCCTCTCTGTGCCTCCGTGTCCCTATCTGTGTGCCTCCGTGTCCCTCTCTGTACCCCATTCTGTGCCTCTGTGTCCCTCTCTGTGTGGCTCCGTGTCCCTCTCTGCGTGGCTCTGTGTTCCTCTCTGAGTGGCTCCATGTCCCTTTCTGTGTGTCTCTGTGTCCCTCTCTGTGTGCCTCCATGACCCTCTCTGTGCCTCCGTGTCCCTCTCTGTGCCTCCTGTCCCTATCTGTGTGCCCCCATGTCCCTCTCTGTGTCCCACTCTGTGCCTCTGTGTCCCTCTCTGTGTCCCACTCTGTGCCTCTGTGTCCCTCTCTGTGTGCCCCCATGTCCCTCTCTGTGTGGCTCCATGTCCCTCTCTGTGTGGCTCCGTGTCCCTCTCTGTGTGCCTCCGTGTCCCTCTCTGTGTGCCTCCGTGTCCCTCTCTGTAAGCCTCCGTGTTCCTCACTGTGCCTCCGTGTTCCTCTCTGTGCCTCTGTGTCTCTCTCTCTGTCTCCGTGTCTCCATCTCTGTGCCTCCATCTCCCCCTCCGTGCCTGTGAATTGGGGGCTATGTGTGAGTGGATAGGGCAGGGCATGGGGTAAAAGGAGTGAATTAATAATACTAATATAATATCAATGGGGTGGTTAGTGTGTGTGAGGGGTGGTTAGTGTGTATGTGACACCTCAGGCCGCCCTCTCCCCTCGCAACGGCGCGCTGGGGGAACAGACCCAACCAGTCTGCACTTGGTATAGTATCTCTTAAAATCTACTTCAAATTACAAGGATAAACAACTTTCTTTAGGTTTAGGAATATATTTTTTTTACTAGGATTTCATTATTCATTGAAGACCGAGACTGCAGATGCTGGAGCCATGAAAACTGCTGGAAAAAACTCAGGTTGAACAACACTGCTGGAGGCAGAGGAAAAGTCAATGTTTGGGTTGAGACCATGCATCAGGACAGAGTGTACAGCAGATATTGCAATCACAGCACCTGTTGCATCCTCCCCTCTCCCCATGCCTCCTTTATGCATTCCACTGTGAAAACCTCTCGGCACCCTCAGTCGTGAAGCAGGGCTCAGCTTGAAATGTTGACCATCTCTTTGCCTTCACAGATGCTGCTTGGCCTGCTGAGTTCCTCCAGCTGTTTGTTGTTTCTCCCCCATTATTCACAACCTGCTGCCTTTGTCCTCAACGTTTGTGCATTTATTTCAATTCTTTAAAATAAATTAACTGATTTAGCCTTAACACTACTTCCTACTTTGGGGAGGGATCGGGGAGGGATCAGGGAGTGTGGTACACATGGCACATACCATAGCTTATATGGGTATTATTGTGTGCCATATCTGACCCACACCATGCATCATATAGCAAATCTCGGTTTACAATAGATGTGCACTTGTCATAACTTTCACTTTGTGGAGAACAAACTATAAAAATAAAATACACTGCAGCAGACTAAGAAAAGTCAGAGATAAGTCAAATGAAAAATGACCAAGAGAAAGACCAAGTCTCTTTCTTGACCAAACATACTTAGATAAGAAAATATCAAAGAAAATGTTGGTCTCTTTGGGATAAAGCTATGCACAAATTGGCTGCCACATTAACAGCATTACAATAGCAACACAAAATTAATATTCCTTGGTCATTGCAGAGGCTCGATTGTCTGCAATGAATCTGGAAAATGAAATTGTTATGTGTCAGTTGTGGCTTAAGTGGTGTTCCCATCTGTGAGATAAAGGCATGGCATCAAACTCCACTCCTAGGATTCAGATATTTGGGGCTAAAATTCCTGCTCTTTTAAGCACTATGTTGATATTTTTTTTAATGAAATATTGAATCAAGCCTTAAAATAGTGATTGGGCAGCATTAATTACTGATAATTTTGTAGTAAATTTCAAAAAGCAAATATTTAAAAAAAAATGCAGCACACTAGCCGTCTCCATTTCAGTACACCATACAGGGTGTGCTGACTTCTTTTGTGTTTCATTGAGATAAATAGTGAGGATAATCTAAAATCGTGAAAGATATTGTACTTGACCTTCCATTTGTTCCATAATTTGGGACTACTGTTCAGACCACATTCTGTATCTGGGGCCAGTTATCAGAAAGCATTTATCATTTCAGGAGAAAAATTCTATTTTGAGCATATCGCACAAACTTTGAGTCACTACATCTGTTGTTGAATTTGAAGCTGATGAACAGAACCAAATTATTATTCATAAATTTATGAGAATTAATGTCTGCTAATTCTGTACGGCTGTGCAGTTGGTCTGTTTCGATCTGCTGCAGTTTGTATTTATTCCAATAAATGTAATCACACTCACAGATTATTTTTATCAAATACTTGTGTGTGTGTGTGTGCTGTTCTCACATGGGGACAGTTAGTGCACCTAATTTATTTTTATTATTGATTTCTACTTTGTGAGATTTCTGATTACATTATCTCAGCAATTAGTGCTGCTCAATCACCATTTAAAGGCTTCATTTAATATTTCTTCAAAAATACATCCCCAATACAGTGCTCAACACGGCAGGAATGTTAACCTCAAATAGTAAGATTAAACGAGAACTTACCAGTTTGAAGTTTGATCTTTATTTTATGAGGAGTCGAGTTGAGGGACTACGTGAATAGAAGCCCGTACAGCCGTTGGTGCGTCAATCTTCAAAGCAGCGGAATGAATTCACAGCTAACAATGACCGAAGTATAACTGTAAGATGATAAAACTAGAACTACCAGATGAGATCTATGAGGGTGGGAGCGGAGGGCACGTAGTCCCTCAACTCGACTCCTCATAAAATAAAGATCAAACTTCAAACTGGTAAGTTCTCGTTTAATCTTACTATTTTACTTCGGAGTCACGTGAGTGACTACGTGAAGACTTCAAAGCACTGTGAATTCACGCCGCAGACTCAAATCCGACGTTCACACTGCCTGGATTGACTCAAAAGTCGTTAACAATCAATCATGCATCAGTAGTACATTTGTTAAATGAAATAACAGTTTATTTACAAACAAATCATAACAAACCCCTCTAACTCAGGGGAAAAATGTAACAGTACTGACACCAGAATCAGCAAACACCCCGTGCCTTGAAATCGGCTTGTGACAAAACCTCTGAAAAGTTAGCTCACTGGACCATCCTGTGGCCGCGAGGACCTTGAAATAGTTTGCACCGACACCTTACTGTGTGGTTTTTTGTGACTAATAAACAAAGCCAACTCTATTCCTCTCAGAGGTTTAGTAATCTCAATGTAAAGAGATAAATGTGAGACTATACAGAAGCGATCATCTGCGGGGTATGCTGAAAACACCATCTTACATCCTGTCATGCCTCTTTTATTATGTTTAAGCAAATCATAGACATAAAATATAATGGCATCAGCCGACACCTGCATTCTATCTAGCCGTAGCTTTTGCAATGTTTGTACACGTTGGGCTGAAACCAACACCAGAAGCATGACCACCTTCATAGTTAATTTGGCTATAGATAGGCTTGTAACCGGAGCCCACTGGCGAAGAAGCATAAAAACCTCACTCACATTGCAAATACCGGCATACCTGAGTTTAGGAGGATTAGAATTGAAAACTCCCTTCATGAATCGTGAACTAACGGATGTGTCCCTACTGTATGCAATTCTGCATTCATAGGTAAATAAGAAGACAGAGCACTTCTGGCTGAATTAATTGTACTGTAACTTAATTTTTTGGTCAAAATAAAGAGTTGACAAACTCCAATACATCCGTGATCCCTGCCGTGTGATATACAATATCCTGCTGTAGGCAGAATTGCTCCCACTTCCTTATATAGGTGATATATTGCTGCTGTGTACTATCCCTGCAGGCCGACGTGAGAACATCCACTGTCCGATGAGACAGTCCTCTCCCCAGGTATGGCCTCCTTAAAATCTGCAAATTAACAGATCAATACGATCCTATAAAGGATGTTGATCCCCAGTGACTGGATTTACCAGTAGATTTTTATTCTTGGGCATAAGCATGTAAGGCTCCCTAGCCATTCGTAATGCAACGGGAAACCATGCTCGTGTAGGCCAATTTGGCACTACCAATACCCCTGAAGCGGTGTCCTCCTTGATCTTTTGCAAACATCTGCTGATGAGACAGAATGAAGGAAATACATACACAAACATTCCTCCCCCAATGCAGCGAAAATGCATCCACTGCTACTGCCCCAGAATCTGGTTACCATGAAACATATCTAGGTAACTGATGATTTAATCGAGATGCAAACAAGTCAATATCTGGCAATGCATACTGATCAATCATTTGGTTAAACACATCCTGATTTAACATCCATTCAATGTTGTCATTAACTGACGTGACCTCTTCCTGGCAAATAAAGTGCTGAAAGCCAGATATTTTGGTCAATACACCAGCTCCAAATCTGGTTAGCCAGTCTATCACAAGACTGTGACTTAACTCCACCCATGTGGTTTACATATGCCACTGCTGTGGTGTTGTGAATCTGAGCTGCACATGCAGATCCCTCCTTGTAGAACAATAAGCTTTGAGTCCATACCAGGTGCCCAACAACTCTAAATAATCAATCCCTCTTAATTGAGGAAGCGATGTCTCATCCACATTCCATCTGCCTCCACAACTAGAAGACATATCTGTTGCACCCCAACCCAGTGCACTCACATCAGTCTGTAATATCAGTGACGGTGATTCCACGAAACCTTCCTTAAATTTTTTGAAACATGTACTATCCACCATTGTATGTCAGCAATCGCCCCAGCTGACAACTGCATAGGCCTATCAAAAATAGCCCCTTTGTATTCTCAGTGCCTGTTCCTTTGATGGTTGTAATTGTTGATAATGCAGAGGACAATACTGCACAGCTGGAAAGGCTGCAACAACTTCCCAATAAACTGGCTACTTGTCTAATCAAAGGCCGTTGTTCTCCAACGAGATTAGCACAGTCCTCAATTAACTGAATCAATTTATCCCTGGGTAAAGTTACCAACATGTGATTGGAATTAATGGTAAATCCCAGATAATCAATAATTTGGACTGGTGATAATTTAGATTTGCCTGGGTGAATAACAAATCCCATTTGTTCAAAAGTGATTTTAACAACTGAAACTGATGATTGAGTTTCAGCATGAGTCTTTCCAACAATCAGAAACCATCTAAATAGGCCATTACCACATGCCCCTGAGCTCTAAGCAATGCTAACACAGGTTTTACCAATTTAGTAAATAATCTAGGAGCTGAAGTTAATCCATTCGGCAATGTCCTGAATTGCCACAGCTCAGTCATCCAAATAAATTTCAAATATCTTCTATCATCACCATGAATAGACACTGCGTAATACGCATTCTTTAAATCAATGGTTGCCATATAATACCCTTTGGACACTAGATGTTTGCCCGTGGTAAAGTTCTCCATTTTGAAATGCCTATAACAAACAAATTTGTTCAAATTCGATAAATCCAGAATAATTCTACATCCCCCAGTCTTTTTAGATCTGGGAAATATACTTGACAGAAATTGTTGACTTTGATAGACAGAAGGCTCAATTACCCCTTCTTATGTAACGACTGAATCTCTGCTTGAATAAGCACATTTTCCTCATCTGAAAAATAAGTTTACGACTAGGAAAATGTTGATTAGGTAGACTGCCATAGTAAAATCCAATTTTTCACCCCTTCAATACACTAAGTATGAACAAATCTGATGTCAACTGCTGCCATTGTTTGAGAACAATTTTAACCTTCCCCAATTTGAACAGGAACATCAGCTAATTCATCGTCTGTCAAATGTTATATTCCTTACCAGCATCTTTCCTTGCGGCCTTGTTGTCCTCGACTTCTTGTAGAGAACATTTTTTGCCTTGCTTCCAGCTGGCTTAATGAGGGCCATGGTTATAACAACCTCATAACAGTCTTTGACCCTTTTTGCAAGGTTACCACCAAACAACAGATTTCGTGGTGGTACACTGGTCGGTTTGCACAACTCCCCAAATTCGGGTTAGCACTGGCCTAATAGCGGCCCTCCCGACATTATTAATTTCAAAATGCATTACAAAGGAGTCCCAGTTCATCCTGGTGTGCTTGAACCATATCATTTGTATCAATAACTTTCACCACAGCTGTAATACCTGCTTACAACAGTTTAAGCACTTTTTTAAAACTTCATCTCCTGGGCCCTAGCAGGCAAACCCATCTATGCAAATTTGGTGATTAACCACCGGTACCTTCAGGAGATCACAATTAACAGGAGCTTTATAGTTTTTTGCTACTTCATCCATAGCTAGCTCCTGTAACTGGTGGGAGAGCATATACTGAATGGCTTCGGCCAATTCTACATCAATCGCCTTTCCTGCCTCTCTACGCTCAGCAAACTTCCCAGCAATGTTCGGAATTACCTCCAACCGAACACCTTGCTCTCCCCCAGCATAGAAACAGTGTCAGCAAACTGCCCTGATAGAACATCCTCCTCACAGGCAGGATAGTTCTGCAGCCCTGAAACAGGTGCTGCTAGCACAAGCTCTCCATCAGCCTGGCTTGGGCATCACTCCTCCTCACGGAGCTGGAACATCCTCCTCACAGGCAGGATAGTTCTGCAGCCCTGAAACAGGTGCTGCTAGCACAAGCTCTCCATCAGCCTGGCTTGGGCATCACTCCTCCTCACGGAGCTGGAACATCCTCCTCACAGGCAGGATAGTTCTGCAGCCCTGAAACAGGTGCTGCTAGCACAAGCTCTCCATCAGCCTGGCTTGGGCACCACTCCTCCCCACGGAGCTGGTCCCTGTCGAGCATTCTTTTGTAATAGAATCTCGACGTGGGAGAGCCGTGAGCAAACGGACTCTCCTATGGAGGGTATAACCTCCAGGCCCGACTCATCTACGGGCCACAGAGACTTGCCAGTGGCCTTCCACCCTACTGACAAGCCTCCACTGCCCCCCGGCAGTGGGTCCGCAACCACTGGCTGTGTAGCCAGCACCGGACCAGGTGTACCAGACGGGCCTCCATCCTCAACACTCTCCTGCCACTTTACCTTTCTACCCCCGGAGCGCCTCGCCGACACCTTCTTCCCTTTCTGCAACTTATCTACAAAAACTCCCAACCGTTGCAGAAAAAGACCTGTGGTAAAGTATTTCAACAAACCTTACCTCGTTTTCAACTTGTTAACGAAAACTGCTGGAGAATGGAGTCTGAAGAAGGGTCTCGACCCGAAACGTCGCCCATCTCCTTCGCTCCTTAGATGCCGCTGCACCCGCTGAATTCTCCAGCTTTCCATGTAACCCGCGGTTTAAACTTACCGCTCGGAGGAGCGCTGCTGCTCCCCCCGCCCGACTGCACCAGCGTCTGACGTCATGACGCACCAACGGCTGTACGGGCTTCTATTCACGTAGTCACTCACGTGACTCGGCAGGAATGTTAACCTCAAATATCTGATTATGTCGGAGTTTGATGCCATGTCTTTATCTCAAAGATGGGAACACCACTTGAGCCAAAAAGACACACTATGATTTCATTTCCCAGATGCAATACAGACCATTAATCCTCTGCCATTACCCATGAATATTAATTTAGAAAAACATTAATTTACTAAATGTAGTTCACAGACTGTGTGGAGGAATTATTATCTCTATATTACTAAAAGTCTGATCTTGACTGCTTTTGGCTCACTGTGGTGTGATTTCCAAGAGAACGCCGCTACCTACGGCAGTCATTTTTGGCCAGCTCACTCATTGACCCCCTCCGCCTTCCTGGACCAGAGGGTTTTTGATGAAAAATCGATGAAAAATCAGAGAGATATTAATGTTTTTAAACAATTTGCCATTCTCTCTGCTGCCCCTGTTGGAGGGAGGGGGAGGGACTATAAAACAAGGAAGTGGTGTGCCTCTCTCAGTCTCTGCAAGATGGAGGAAGCCAGAGGGTCATGTCTCTGAGTTCTGAATAGCACTGAACACATGTCTACTCAACTGTGAGTGCCCTTAATGTGGTTCTATAAATGCTTGCAAAAAGTGTCTCTATAGGTTCTAAAATGCTTGCAAAAAGTGTCTGATGGTTCTAAAATGCTTGCAAAAAGTGTCTATTGGTTCTAAAATGTTTGCAAAAAGTGTCTATTGGTTCTAAAACGTTTGCAAAAAGTGTCTATTGGTTCTAAAATGTTTGCAGCAATTGTCTCTATTGGTTCTAAAATGCTTGCAGAAAGTGTCTTTATTGGTTCTGAGATGTTTGCAGAGTGTCTCTATTGGTTCTAAAATGCTTGCAGAAAGTGTCTCTATTGGTTCTAAAATGCTTGCAAAAAGTGTCTCTATTGGTTTTAAATTGCTTGCAAAAAGTGTCTCTATTTGTTCTAAAATGCTTGCAAAAAGTGTTTCTATTGGTTCTAAAATGTTTGCAAAAAGTGTCTCTATTGCTTCTAAAATGCTTGCAAAAAGATTCTCTATTTGTTCTAAAATGCTTGCAAAAAGTGTCTATTGGTTCTAAAATGCTTGCAAAAAATGTCCATTGGTTCTAAATGCTTGCACAAAGTGTCTATTGGTTCTAAATGCTTGCAAAAGGTGTCTATTGGTTCTAAAATGGTCGCAAAAAGTGTGTCTATTGGTTCTAAAATGCTTGCAAAAAGTATCTCTATTGCTTCTAAAATGCTTGCAAAAAGATTCTCTATTTGTTCTAAAATGCTTGCAAAAAGTGTCTATTGGTTCTAAAATGCTTGCAAAAAATGTCCATTGGTTCTAAATGCTTGCACAAAGTGTCTATTGGTTCTAAATGCTTGCAAAAGGTGTCTATTGGTTCTAAAATGGTCGCAAAAAGTGTGTCTATTGGTTCTAAAATGCTTGCAAAAAGTATCTCTATTGGTTCAAAAATGCTTGCAAATAGTGTCTCTATTGGTTCTAAAATGCTTGCAAAAAGTGTCTATTGGTTCCAAAATGCTTGCAAAAAATGTCTATTGGTTCTAAATGCTTGCACAAAGTGTCTATTGGCTCTAAATGCTTGCAAAAGGTGTCTATTGGTTCTAAAATGGTTACAAAAAGTGTGTCTATTGGCTCTAAAATGTTTGCGGAAAGTGTCTCTATTGGTTCTAAAATACTTGCAGAAAGTGTCTCTATTGGTTCTAAAATGCTTGCAGAAAGTGTCGCCATTGGTTCTAAAATGCTTGCAAAAAGTGCCTCCATTGGTTCTAAAATGCTTGCTAAAAGTGTCTCTATTGGTTCTAAAATGCTTGTATTCTGCTATAATTATTAGTACAATTGGGTGTTTGCCTGAATAATTATACACAATGGTTGAGAAGGTGGGGTTGGTGAAAAGGCACCAATTTTTGGAATCAATGCAGTACAAGTATACTATGGATCATATGTCCGAGTGTAATATCACCATAATGTTTCTTGGCAGTGATTGCACTGTGTTGAATCTGGCCACTTTCGAACCAGAAATAATTCTGTTAATCTGGACCTTACTGTGTGGCCTGAACTTACAATCACACCAGCTGGAATATGATGTCAACCCCAATGTGAATTCTGTTCCTTCAGGACCACTGTGCAGTTTATAAAACTATCAGAACTTGAATTAGTGTGATATAATTGCCCTATTCTGCAACTAATTCATTGTTTGGGTGGAACACTCGCCCTGTATGGACCCAGGCATGCATGTAGTTCTATTTTCTCTGACATCAGTTACAATTCCAGCCAGGCAGGAGCCAAGCAATGCAATGAGTTGTGTCAGACTAGTAGCTATGATGTAAATGCATCCTAAATAACCATATACAGTTGCACGGAACCAATATAACCCAAGAGTAATCAAAGTGTTGGCTCATTTCTTCACAATCGATTTGGCTGCATACTTCCACCAAGGAATAAAACTGATCTCCAAGCTATGATTTCAGGATCATATTTGTGAATCGCTCTAAAATTATAGTTACATTTGGTTTGTTGGACTGTCTAAAACTGAATTCTGAAGTGCTAGCATTGTTCTTTTCTTTATTTACATTTTAATCAGAAAAATTGACAAATCTATTTCCAACATGGAGGTCGTGTGATTGCTGGGATTATGAAATGCGAGTATTACTTACAAAGAATATTGATTGCACCCGCACTAAGAGGGAGATCTATTTCCTCTATTCACAACCATTGCAATTATATAGACCTGAGCATAAGAAATGATTCCTGATTACACTTGCAAACGTCTGACTAAAGATGATGAATGGAAGTAAATATATCATCAACTGTTGGAAATAGTTTATATTAAAAAGTAATTGTTTTGTTTAAATAGATATCTTGCCAGTAAAATTTGCATTTTTATATTGACATATTGGAATTTGGTAGATTGTAAAAATCTCTTCAGGGTAATGATATATTCTTAATTCTAACATGTAGTTCTAAATTTGTAGTGAACGGTCAAGTCACGAGGAACACCTGAATCAAACATGAAAAAATGATACTGAAGGGATATCGGGCCATAGCCTCTCAGTTCCAGATATACAAGTTCAATTCTAACCTCTGATTCTGTCATGTGGTGCTTTCCCATGACGATAACCCAAAGGTGTGCCGGTTGGCAAGTTTATTAACCACTGTAAATCAAGATAATTTTATTGTCATATGTCCCAGATAGAACAATACATTTCTTACCTGCAACAACACAACAAAATATGTAAACATAGTACACTGTAAACAATATAAAAAAATTAGAAAAAAAGTTCAGTGTGTGTATATACACACACGCATACGTACACATAAAAATAATTAAACAATAATTGTGCAATAATGATAATGATAGTCTATGCAGTTCAAAGCTTATTTGAGGATGTGAGCATTGTTGGCATAGCCATATGGCGGTAGGGACAAAGCTGTCCCTGAACCTGGACGTTACAGTTTTTAGACTCCTCCTGTACCTTCTTCCTGATGGCAGGAGTGAAATGAATGGTTGAATGTGGGGAGGAGTTGAGAGGAATTTGGGGGGGGGGGGGGGGGGGGGGGGGGGGGGGGGGGTGGGTGTGTGGAGCAGGAATACTGTAAATCAATGCTTGATGATTGCCACTGACATTGGTGGACCAAAAGGCTTGTTTCTGTGCTATATGATGGCATGACATACTATCTGCATCTCCAGCAAAGCTGTTTTGGTGAGTTGAGAGTGACCGCCCTTGACATCAGTGTAGCATTTGACTGAGAGTAGAAGTAAGAAATTATGGTAAATTAGATGAAGCGTCGGAGATCATTGCAAAAATACCCTCCAGTAATCCTTACTTGGAAGTACTTATTAATCATTTTTGGTGAATCTGAGGGATTTTTCAAAGTGAACTGGTACCACAGTATTTTAACCCTATGTAATTACATTAAATTCTTTATGAATGTGAACTGATGACTGAGTTGGTGACAACATGTTGCCTCATTCGCATTACCTTCTGGGTAGATTAATGCAAAACAGCATGCACTAACTCGAGATTATAGAAGCACATCAGATATTAATCTTGTCATTATATTGATTCCACAAACAGGCTTCAGACTGAGTAACAGGAAAGGTTTACATTTTTTTCCTTCAGTCAATTTTCTCCCCTTTGATTCCCTCTAAAAACTATTAACTTTGTCTTTGGAATTTCACCCTTCCAATACTTTCAGTTGGAGTCTTTATTGCAAGAGGTTTATAACAAGCAGCTAAATAAATTAGATCTGCATTTCTTTATTGCAAGAGGTCCTATAACAAGCAGCTAAAATAGGATAGACACAGCACAGCTAATTTACAGTCTGTTAGTCTGCTCTTGATTTCTGTAAGGTGATAAAAGACTATGACAACAGCTTTATTAGGCACTAACCCATGGGTGGTGCCAATAGCAATGGCAACCTCGCCAAGGGTCTGTCTGTCTTTTTGTCTTTTTTGTTATTTTTAGTGTGTTTTAAAAGTATGTTAATGTTTTCTGGTTTGTTTTAGTTGGAGGGATGGGGGAGGGGAATCTTTTTTCAATCACTTACCTTGCCGGAGATGAGATTTTTTTCTGAATCTTATCTCTGGTCATTCTGCGGCCCAACATCATGGAGCTGGCGGTCTTGCTCGAGACTGACTTTGAGCCCCACCGTGGGGCCGAGGACTTACCATCGGAGCCTGCGATCCCTTGCCTGGGATCGACGCTACAACAGCGGCCTGCGGATTTCAACATCGAGGAGCTTGCGGTCTCATAAAGACTGATGTCGGGAAGCTCCAAAGTCGCAGGAGGTACAACTAGTCCCGATCTGGCGTCTGAATCACCCGGATGCAGTGGAGCTGACGTTCCCCAGAGTGCGAGAGCTTTGATTGCCCTGATTGCAGAGCTCAAACCATCAGTTGCAGGAGCACAAGATCGCCTCGAAAAAACAGAACGGTTCAGCGATAACCCCGACCGGTGAGAACAACATGGGGAGGGAAAAAGAATAGAACTTTTTTTGTTGCCTTCCATCACTAGTGCGGAATGTGGAGGAGTTTACCGTGGTGGATGTTCATTGTTACATTTTTATTTGGGTGTCTTGTTGCTTCTTTATTGGAATGAGATGACTAATGGGAATTAAATTTACTGTGGCTAAATAAAGTACTATTAGGATTATGGATTTTGATTATATAATTATGAATAACTGTCTTGCTGAGGCACAGGCCTTTCTGGCCCCACATGGACAAAGAAACTAAATTAAGCAAAGCTGGAGGTGAGAGTAAGTCAAGGCAGTAGAAGAGAAACCAGTTTAGTTGATCATTACTCTCTCTGGTTACCATATTCATTTATTCTTTCCAATCCTGGAGCACAATCTCTGCAGCAGAGATCATCTAAATAATACTCAGTACTTACTCAGCCAGCCTGCTTCAATTACAACCTGTGATTTCTACCAACAACCAGGACAAGCACAGTAGGAGCATGGGATTACCACCTGTATGTTTCCTTGCACGTTGCATGTCAAAATGGACTGAGAAAAATATTTCCATTCCTTCTGTATCACATTGTCTCAATCTTGGAACTCCCTACTTAACAGCTTGCATGTGTACTGTTACAAGAAGGATTGCAGATATCAAGACTGTGACTCAGCAGCACCTTTTCAAGGACAATTAGAGAATGGTAATAAATGCCAACAATGCTCAGATCCTGAAAATTGAATTAAACAAAAATGCTATTCAACCTAATTCCAAACAGGATAATCTTGCTGAGCCACTGAGAAGGCTATATTTTCTATCTAAATTAATTGTTGCGGTTGCAACAAAAGTGGACAAATGAAATTTATAAGAATTATACTTGATAATACTTCAACAAGAAGCATTGACAATACAAATTTATTAGTTGTTTGTACGTGTTTTAAACTAAATGGTGAATGCAAGTAATTTAGCATTTTTGTTTATTATGTGTGTAGATTCATTTTGTTTTCCTGCCATTTAGAGTTTTCCTGGTAATTGCTCCAACAACAAAGCTATAATCAACAACTTATTTTGCTCTGAAGACGTTTCTGTTATAGTATTGGTACATCATTCATTCATTTCTTTGAGGGTTGGTGTGCTGCAGTGGTAGAGTTGCTGCCTTTAGAGCCTTACAGTGCCAGACCCATGTTCAATACTGACAATGGGCCTGTCTGTACGGAGTTTGTACGTTCTCCCCATGACCTGCGTGGGTTTTCTCTGAGATCTTCGGTTTCCTCCCATACTCCAAAGATGTACAGATTTGTAGGTTAATTGGCTTAGTATAAATGTAAATTGTCCATAGTGTGTATAGGATAGTGTTAACATGCGGGGATCGCTGGTCGGTGTGAACTCAGTGGGCCGAAAGCCCTGTTTCAGCACTGTATCTCTAAAAAAATAAGAAAGGAACTGATGAGAGGTCTCTGCCCAAGAATATATCGCTCTAGTTATTGTATTCAAATACTGATTGATATTAGTTCTATTTTAACATTATTTATTTTATAATTTAGATATCCAGATTTTTTAAATCTCAATGGTGCAGTACCAGTGTGCCACTTTGAAGAGCTATGTAGCTATTAAATAATTTCTAGGACACATTTGTCCTGCATGACCCTTCTTCCAATCAATGGATGCTATCTTGACTTAGCATATGCATGTATATCAGTATAGCAAATATTTCATCAGTATAGCAAATATTTCTCAAGGCCATAATTTTCGCCAAGCTGCTCAGGAACGGGATACCTATTGGGGATGATCAGCCATGATCACACATTGAATGGCATTTGTGATGGACTCGAAGAGGTGTTGACCTTACTCCTGCACCTTTTGTCTATGGTCAATTTTCTATTCCTAGTATTCTAGTTTTATTATAGTACTGGGGGGGGAGCAATTTGCATGGACATTAGTTATTCATGTTACAAAAGAGTAATTAGATTACTGTTACAGATTTATTGAAGATGTAATGTAAAATTAAGAGAAAGAAAAGCCTTTATACTCGCACTCTGGATCTTTAGATCTTAAACGATCAGGTTCATGTTACACTGTGCTTCAAATTTGTATCCAGAATGTGATATGGTTTCCCAAGAGATCATAAGCTTTTAATAATACACAGGAAACCGTTTTGGACTTAAACATGAATGAGGTTGTTAAAATGTACTGCTAGAGATTAGATTACCAGTCAAAATTTGTTAAAATTGTTTGGGAATTTAATGACCCAGAATATGGCATTTTATTGTTCACTACACGTCTCATATGCTCACAAAAAGGTTAAAGCCCCTGTTCACTTTGCGACTTCCACCCTGACCTCTGGCGAGTCTGCCCGCGACCCATAGTCACAGCAAACTCACCACGAGGTCGTAGGAGGTCTTCCTCACTCTCCTTCATGGTCAAGAGTAATCTCCGCGTAGTCAAGGTTTCAGCTAGGTAGTGCCGTATTTTTCAAAATTTTATAAATTGACCGTGACTAAAAATAGGTTGCCATGGGAAAAATCAATATTTTTTTTGTCATAAGTCTACTCGAAGCCGGTCATATTAGGTCGTGATGCTTGTCATAGGTAGTCGAAGGTAGTCGAAGGTAATAGCTCTGGGGTGAAAAAAGGCCAGTGGAAATTTAAACAGCAGAATGTTACCTCTTTCACTCCAAGGCAAGTTCATTCATAGCTGGAGAGTTTTTTGGAGAGGAGACTTGTGTTTTAGAGATGGCTCCAAAAGGCAGCATGCGCTAGGGGGAGGGGCAATCTTAAAAAAAAAACCTGCCATGCAGGTGTTGCCCCACCCAGGAGCGAGGAGTGCTAGGAGGTGTGGTGATGCCACAGGCGGGTGATAGTGCAGGAGGAGGATAGTCCTGCATGAGAGAAGCCATGGTGGAGGAGGGACCAGGGTGGTTGTTATGTCCCCACACCACCCCTATCCTTCAGTGCCTCGTTTGAAGGCAGCATAGCAGCCCTTTCTCCTGTTGTCTGACACAGCATCAGAAGGCACATGCCCCAATGGTGTGAGGGAGGGCTGAGGAGGTTATGCCTACACCTTCTCCAGGCAGCCAGGAGGGGTCCTTGAAGAATGGTTCTTGCAGATTGCCATGCAGTACGAAAGGGAATATGAGGGGTACAGGGGACAGGGACAAGAATGACTGTCTTGCCATCACTGACCCACATGTTTGCTTAATGTTTTTATTTTGGTCAAAGCCCAGCCGCCACTCTCTTCCAGTCGATATGGTGTACTGGGACAGCCATCACATCATCTCCATTCACCCATTGAGACCTCTTCTCGTGCTTCCTCTTCACCCTTGCTCTTCCCCTGCCTTTCTTAAAGGCTGCTGAAGCAAAAGGGTCACTGCAAACAGCAGTGGTTGTATTTTTACTAACATCCTCCAAACTAGTTCCATCCTTGCTTGCATGGTTCAGAATGATTAAAAAAAAAACTGGGAGGCATTTATTAGTGAGGAAAAAATGCAGTCATTGCATAATTTTATCAGGTGATGATTTGAGCTGTAGACATTTGTCACTGGTCGTTGTTGGTTTTCGGTGTGGTCCTCTGAGGTGGAAGGGGGTCGTGCTCATCCAGACCTATTTGCCAGAGACCCATCTCGAGGTAAAACGTATATGTCGAAGCCCAGTCTTCAACATTAGCTCGAAGGAGGTCGACAGGAGCGTCTTCTTTCATAGAACGAGGGAGGGTCTTCAACATAGTCGTATAGGAGGTCAGTTCCACATATTCATGGAAGGTCGTATAGGTCGCTAGGTCACCACAACCTCTGATTGTCTTTTTGTCGTTAAGGTCGCCAGATGTCGCGGGGTGGAGGTCGCCCAAGTGGGGACAGGCCTTAACTTCCTCTTGGTATAAACTAAATTAAAGGGGACACCATGATTATTAGATAACATAGAAAAAATAGGTGCTTGGTTGTAGGCCCATTCGGCCCTTCGAGTCAATATGATCATGGCTGTCATCTTAAAATCAGTACGAGGAATTTCCCCCATATCCCTTGATTCCTTTAGCCCCAAGAGCTAAATCTAACTCTCTCTTGAAAACATCCAGTGGGTTGGCCTCCACTGCCTTCTGTGGAGATAATTCCACAGATTCACAACTCTCTGGGTGAGAAGATTTTTCCTCATTTCATTCCTAAATGGCCCACCCCTTATTCTTAAACTGTGACCCCTGGTTCTGGACACCCCCAACATCGGGAACATTTTTCCTGCATTGTAGCCTGTCCAATCTTTTAAGAATTGTATATGTTTCTATAAGATCCCATCTCATCCTTTTAAATTCCAGTGAATACAAGCCCGTCGATCCCTTTTATAAAAATAACTGATTATAGAAGGAATACAAATTAAAATTGTGAGTGGCTGTTTCTGATACTGGATGAGCATGTGCAACAATGTCACCCAGAGGTTGTGGGGATCACATCTCTTTTTGAAATGAACTAATGAGCTGAACCTTTACAGAGGGGATAAGTTTTCATGTTTGGAGAAAAAAGTTGGAAGTGACAAAATATCTGCAGAATTCAGAAGGACATAGATATTGTTTTAGTTTTGACTGTTTTACTGTTCTAATGTTCTTCTCACAAACCTTGTTCTCGGGGTATCTAAACCTAAATTTTATTAGTCGTTTAAGTTATGACATCAGATGGAGTTGCAAACCAAATCTCGTTGCACTTATGTGTAATGACAATAAAATAGATGATGATTATTATTATTATTATTATTATTATGATGATGACGACGATGATGATGATGATTATGATTATTATTATTATTATTATTATTATTATTATTATTATTATTATTATTATTATTATTATTATTATAATATGCTGGAAAATGGACAGATATGGAGCAACTGAAACTTTGTACAGAAAGGCAAGGTATGATTCATTTTGAGTAGATAAAAATTAGGAACATGGATATAAACTAAAACACATGGCTTTGAAATTGTAACCTGGGTATACTGTAAGAAACCTGGATATACTATATACAGATAAGTTTTAGAAAGATGCGGAACATAATGATAATTATTTTTTTAATGGTCTATCTGAACCAAGTACAATTTTACATAAGATACATTTTAATCTTTCTTCACAGAGTTCCCCGATTGATGTGTGGTACAGCTGACAAGCTATATATGAGGTAGAAAAGCAAGGTAGGAAAAGTGACATCTCAATAGTTTGGTTTATTCCAGTAACGAAAAGTGAATTGATAATTATGTTGGGAATATTTAGAATGGAACATGGTTGTGGGGAAACAAAAACATAAAACCTGTCTTAGATTTTTGTGTCTGTAACTCCAAACCCACAAACCCTGCTACAAAGTGATACAAATTAGCCCCTTCTCACTACCAGGAAAGCAAGAGCGGAAGCACACCCTGAAATATTTCAATAACTAAAACCCCTGTCTCACGGTGCGAGTCGACCCACCAGTGACCGCGAGTTTAAAACAAATTAAACTCATGGTAATCACATACAATTAACGTAGCCGGAACGTCGGAACTCATGGCCGCAACTTAGCGACTCGTGGCGCTAACGGCAGGTACCTGGGAAATTTGTTAACTCTTGAAAAACTTTAAATATGTTTAAAGATTTCCACGAGTCAAATTTACTCTTGAAGTTAAAATTTGAAATAATCAAACTCATTGTAAGAACGTAGTAGCCCGTGAGTTTAGCTTAGTTACTCGTGAGTCTACCATGGGCACTCTTTAACTCAGCGGGCAGGCAGCATCTCTGGAGAGAAGGAATGGGTGACGGGATGACGTTTCAACATTTCTGCTGCGTCCTTGTGTTACTCCAGCACAGTGTGTTCACTTTTTGTCTACCAGCATCTGCCCTTTCTTGTGTATGACATTATTTGTATCCGTGACAGTTGATTGTTTCTCTCTTGAAAAGTGATTTGAAACAATAGATGTGGAGAACTTATTTGCAGTGGTAAAACGCTCTGCATCCAGACAGTCCAGATTTTAGGTAATTATCAACAAAGGTGACTTGAAGAATAACATTCCTCGAAGGTGAATTTCTATTATCTGAAAGGCACCATCTGAAGTAGGGGTGGCACATAAGATAATAGCTTTCAAAATAAAGATACATAAAAAGGAAATGATTTTGAGTCAAAGGACAAGGAGCAGGGGAATGAATTTCACTCTACAGATCTTTTAAGAGAGAGATTATGGGCTGAAAAGCCACCTACTGTGCTATGTCATCCTATGATTAAGTGATCATAAATTTGAATGTGTGATGATTGAAAGTGATTCATATTTTCTGCATATATTTGCGAGTAATCTTTATAAAAAGCCAGAGACTTTGGGATATCGTGACAAACAATATCACCTCCTTGCATGTGGTGCTGGTGAAGCAGCTTCTGGCAATTCAGACCTCTCCTACTTTTGTTTTGTTCCTGTTATATTTCACACTCTATCTATGTAAACCTGAATAATATTAGCTTGTATTTCAACACAATCTGGTTCCCTTGCTGTTGAGTACTGAATCATTGCTTAGTAGAGCAGTGTGTTTGTGAAGGTAATGTAATGAAGGAAGCCATAGGAAATCCTTCAAAGCCGAAGATTGAGCTATTTTGTGGATAATTTGTGAGGTCCTCACTGAGCTCTTTAGAAAAGCCATCGTATTTGTTAAATACCCAATAGAAAATGTTATTTGTGCTCTTTTCACTCTGCTGTTACTATTTGTGGAAGTGAGTAAGGAACAAAGGAAAATTCAAAAGCCATAGAAATTGGACAAAGACATCAAAAGAACACCCACTGAAAATGAATAGCAGCAATATTGGTCAGGAGTTGCAGCTACCTCTTCAAAGTATTGGCTGAGATACCCCATCATTAGAGGGAGGGGTGGGGGCAGGGAGATTGGGGGCAAGAGCAAAAGGAAGATCTTAAAATTAAATAAGCTGAATCAACCAAAGTTTCTGCTGAGGGTACTTTCAACAATTTTGGTACGTTCCATCAAAACTGGGCTCATCTTTGTGAGCGTTTTCAAATTTCCGTTCAGTCTAGTTCATGTGTCACAGCACACAAATCTACCGTGATCTCACACAAATGTGTGGTATTTTAAACCATTTTCATTTTACCATTATTTATATGAAAATGCTATTGGATACAGACTTATGCAGAAAAAAAAAATGTTCTTTATTCTCTGGAGTGAAACACAATAAACATGATCCAATTCAGTATCATTTGGAAAGTCCACCTAAAATTATTGTTTCAGATCATACTTCCTGCCTCCCCACAATTTCTGTATCGAGGCTGCATGCGATAGTATCATTCCACATGCATTGGGCCATGCTCCAGGGAGATCACTCATGATTTGGCTTTTTTAGGATAACATGTTAACCCAAGAGAGTGTCATGTCTAGGCCTACTCGGTAAAAACATAAAGCATGAAACAGCACAGGACAGGCCTTTTGGACCATTATGTCTATGCTGAACATGATGTTAAATTAAACTAATCTCTTCTGTCATCATGTGATGCATATCCTTCCATTTCCTGTAAATTCATGTGCTGATCTAAAATCCTCTTAAAGGCAACTATCTGCTTCTGCCATCGCCCCTGGCATTGCAGTTCAGCAACCTACCACTCTATGCAAATACACCTTGTCCCGTTCATTTCCTCTGACTGTTCACTGATCAATGCCTCTCATTATTTTGTAAACTATCAGGTTTCCTATCAGTTTCCAACACTCCAGAGAAAATAATCCAAGTTTGTCCAACCTCTTCTTATTCTCTTCCCAAGTAGGATAGCAAAACTCATTCTCTTCCCAAGTAGGATACCTTTAACTCAACTCACCTTTTCCCCCACCAAATCTGTCCGTATTCATTCCCTTCCAGTTATTTTTGAGCAAAGTCAATCTCCTGCTCCAAATCCCAATCTCATCCCCATTGTGCTTTATGATATAAAATGCATTTTTAATTGACCATAAAAGTAACCTGGTATTAAATTAATGCCAATTATTTTGCAGATCCATTTCCTCGTTAGATTTCAGTTCTGCAGTCAGTTTTAGTGGACACCAAAATATGTTTTTTTGTTAATTTTTTTTACACTAAAAGCAGTTCCTTTTTTGAAAGTCTCCCTGATTCCTGCGTAAAAAACCTAATTAGGGCAGACTTCTTGCATGTATTTTTTTTTTTAATTCGCACTAAAGATTGCAGAACTTAATTTACATTGAAGATAACCTACACTCAAAATATAAAGTTCATTTGCACACATACTGATGATTTCTGTCAAATTGTGCCAGAATCAAAGTCCGTTCCCAAGCTGCTACAATCATCAGTAAATGCTGATTAAAGCATGATGCCGCTGAGGATGTGTTCCGATGACTCGTGGGGTGATATGCCGCTAGATCGAGTGGTCTTTTTAGAACTGCAGGCTCACAAGTTTTAGGTGGACCCATGGCATGGGTGACTCTGTCCCCGTAAAGGGTGTGTAATTAATTTGGGTGTTTCCCATGGGAAGGAAGCCATTAGCTTGTTTCAAAATTTTTAAGGAACATTGGGGTACCATGGTGTGGTTAGGCAATCGGGAATGATCATATGGCAGTTGCAGAGTCCAGTTAAGTTTCTGCAATACCCGAACTGGATGAGGCCAAAAGGGAGAAATGCGTAGCAAAACCATTTCCCCCAATGGATAGAAAACGCATCCATTGCTATTGCCCCAGGGGTATGGTTCCCAAGACACAACGTTGGTATCTGATGGTTCAACCTGGACACAAAGAGGTCCATATCTGGTGTCCCATAGTGAGCTATAATGTCACCAAAAATTTGGGGGTTCAACATCCACTCGATGTTGTCATTGAATACTCGTGACCTGGAGTCCGCCACTGTATTAAACTTCCATGGCAAATAGGTCACTGTAATCCAAATATTTCTCTTGATGCACCAGTGCCAAATTGTGTTTTTTATTTGGAGGCGGACATGTAAGTCCCGTGAGTTAGTACAGTAAGCCCGCAGTCCATGAAAGACCCAACATCTCAATATAATTTATCCTTGTGACTGAAGGAGGTACGATCTCATGAGTGTCCATCTGCCACCACAACTGGACATGGTGACAGTTTGCACCCCAGCCTTGTTGCGCTTGGTAGTCTGTAAGCACACGGATGGGTTGCTTACTATGATGGGTCTGTGGAAATCCACTAATATTGTCAATTCACATTGTTGCTCGGCCTCTAGCCTTTGGTGGATAATCGGTTTGGTCGATAAAGTGCCCAGCATTTGCTTTTAATGCTGTTGCAATCTTGTTCTTTGTAAATTTTGGTATGTAATGGACCGAATTGCGCAGCTGAGAATGAGCTACCAGCTTCCCTATTACTTTTTGGTTTGCCGGGGATGTCGAGAACCTGGCGCAAGCGAAGGCTGTGGCACACTTCTTTTTTAGGATAGCTTTGTCAGGTTGGGATAGTGATCATCATTAAGGTTGTGTTAGGGTGTAAACCCAGATAGTCCATAAGTGGTGAGAGGGAGTGCGTTTAGATTTTCTGCATGGATTACAAATCCTAGCTTCTCTGAATAAAGATTTTAGTCGCTTGTAATTGCCAGGTATAGCCAATGGAGGGTCTGACCCTACATATGGATCTCATCTAAATTTGCCATGCAATGTAATTTTGTTGTCGGAGGAGGGCCATATAGGTTTCACTAATTTGGTTAAAATAGTTGGGGGCTGTGGTGAGGGACCATTAGGCAATGTTTTCGTATTCCCACAAAACTGTTCCTTCCAGACAAATTTCAGAACTTTCTGTGGATTCGGGATGGGCCTTGCCTAAATAGGCTGCTGTGGTAGGGTGAGTGGAGGGCACTGTATAGGATGCATCTTTTAAATCGATGCAGGCCATAAAGTAACCCCGTGGTAAAGCATATGCTTGGGTTTCAAAGGTATCATTTTAAAGTGGTATATTGTACAAAGTGTTTCAGCTCTGTTAGGTCTATAATTAATTCCGACACCCCCCATCTTTTTTGGTTTTGGTTGAAGATGATTGGACACAAACTCAGGGGTTCGTGCGTTGTTTTCACATCACCCCTTTTGCTGCAAGGCGTTAAAATTTCGGCATGCATTGTCCTGCTTCAACCTCTTTTTGAGAGAGTGTAAATTTTCGATGAGGCGAAGAATGCTGGTTAGGGGGAATTGGACCATCAATGAATTCTATGACATAACTTGAACACTTGTTAGAATAAATTTACATCAGTGGTGATAGTGTCCACAAATCCCCGAAAGGACCGCCAATGTCCACCAATTCTGATGCAGGAAGGGATATACTGTCTGAGAGGAACCAGACCCCTTACCTCCATGGTTAACGGTGGAGGTCCTGGCGTATGGTTGTTTTGGAGTGGACGTTGCGGAGGTTGTTGGGATGGCTTGGCGCATCTTCCATTTGGTGTGCTTGGAGGCCTTGCCCTACAAAGGCCGCTGTGGTTTTGGGAAGTGGAGGGGGATAGGTTCCTTGACGTCCTATCCAGTTGGTGCGGTTCCAGTTGGTGTTATGAGTGGGTTGCGGTGATTTGGGTGGGATTAGTCGGGAGGAGTTTCATAAGGCCCGCTGTTTTGGCCTCCTCCATCTAGTTCTTCACTGTTTGAAAAGATCTGTTCCAAACGTTGATGAGGTGGTGGAGCCGTTAGATGGACGTGCACAACCCCGCAAAATTTGGGGTTGAGAGTGGGCTTAATGGAGCTTTTGCACAGGGCAGTTGATTTGAACCTGGGCGTTGCTAGGAGTGCCAGAGCTTCCTGTTGCTCACTTGGAAACATTGTCCCATCGAGGGTCCCTAGGCATCTATACGCCGTTATGCCCCATGGAGAGGAGCTTCAGGATACGATGGAGATGGACTCCTGCATCTTGGTGGCCGTGCTCGAAACGTCCCATATCTGCGCATTGAACCAGGGAACACTGAGGTTTGATTTTCTCATTGTCTCATTAATTACTGACCTGAAGTAGGTGAGTTGGTTCAGGTAATTAATGGTGCCCGCCAGTTTGTGGTGCAGGGTTTCCCCATGTTAGTGTGGCCGTGGCAAAACTTGCACCACGTCCAGCATATCATCCCTCGTGCTCTGGCTCTCGTCTCCGGCAGCCCCGGGTCTTCTTCGAAAAACAGCAGGTCTGGGCAAACTGCTGGCACTTCGGCTGGTGAAGACGAGTGGCTGAGTGGACTCCTGGCGTGGCTTGTAGAGGGCCCGCGAGTCCCGTTCATCCAGTCCCTGTTCGCCGCTGGAGGAGTTGCTCCACTAAGAGCCCAACCGCTCAATGCGGACCGTCCGCTGCTTTTGCACGCGGACAGCCGACTTCCCCCTGCCCTGCACGAATTCACTGGGGCTTCCCCCATCGGACCACACCTCCGTAAGGTGCTCGACTAGGGTTCGCCGATGGCAGGTGTGTGGCCTACCGCCCGTGTAGGCTCATGACTGACTCCACGCACGCACTCTCCGCTATCTGTCTCCTCGGGTTTAATGTCTGTGGCGGCCCCCACCTGCCTGGTACGAGGGCAGGTGGAGTTGGATCGGTTGTGACCCCAAGAACCTGCTCCCCGGGTGATGTCGTGCAGGTTACCTCCACTGTCTGCCCAATGATCTGTGTGGGAGGCGCATGGTCCGGAGCTGCCAGAGGAGCTAAGCTGACCCAACCGTCTACTGCTGCACCAACCACCTTAACAGCAGCTGACGATGGTGTTTGCCGGAGCACCTGCTCCTGCTGGCCTGCTCGCCGCAGAGCAGTAGTTCTGCCAGACTGCCCTACCAACGACTAGGCAGATATCCCTGGAATGTTGTACGTGGCGGAGTGCGGCTGCTGGGCTCTCCTGTAATGCAGCCGTTCCCCATGGGTCTACGGGAACTCGGGGTGAGGTCACTGGCGACGAGCGAGGCTCCTTTCCACGTACCTGTTTGCTCCCCCTCTTCCTGAGGGATGGGGGGCTTCGAACTCTTGGTGTCAGCAGGCTCAGCTCCAGTGTTGTGAAAACCATTCGGTGGATAGTCGGGCGCTGGTGTAACGGGAGCGCCCGACTTCCGCATTCTTACCTCCAACCGTCCCGAAGCTGCTGGTGGTGCTTGCAGCTCCGGTGACAAAGGCCGATGGCTAATCGATGCCCCACGGCGCCTGGAGAGCGTCGCCTTCCGTTTGCCTTTGTCCATCCTGTTGGAGTAAGGTTAGTAATTTACCTGACGGCCCTTTGAAGGAGCTGGTGGAGAGAGCGCACTCTCCCCCCAGCTTGTCGAGGCAAATGCGCGCGACGATATGTCGTGCATACGTGCTGGCGGGGTCTTCACGAAGTCACTCAAGTGACTCCGAAGTAAAATTCAGGGCTATCTTCCGATATCCCGAAGATAATCCAGTCTGCTTTTGGAGTCAGTTTTATTTTAAATATTTTTGTGAAACTTTCAAAAATTTCAGCCCAAAATATTTGAATTTTTGTGCAAAAGACAAATGAGTGTGCTATTAATATATTGACATTGACATTTATTAAATTTTTCTTGACATTGACATTGATTTTAAGAAAGGCAGAAGGGGAAGAGCAAGGGTGAAGAGGAAGCACAAGCAGATGTCTCAATGGCTGAATGGAGATGATGTGATGGACTGTCCCAGTACACTAGATGACTGGAAGAGAGTGGCGCTGGGCTTTGACAAAAGATGGAACTTTAAGCACATATGTGGGGCAGTGGATGGCAAGCATGCCATTCTTGCCCCTGTCTCTGTACCCCACATTTTCCTTTTCAGACGGATGTCATTTGCTGGCAACCATTCCTCATAGGTCCCACTCTACCCTGCTGCATGATGAAGGTTGTTAGGGTATAACCTTGCCTCAGCCTTCCCTCACCACCGTTGGGGCATCTTCCTCATGATGCTGTGTTCTAAACAGGCGAGAATGGGCTGCCTTGCTGCCTTCATATGTAGGCAGTGAAGGATGGGGTGGTGGTGGGGACATATACTGCACCCGTGGTCTCCTCTTCCAGGGCCTCCTCTCTTGCAGGTCTCCTCCCCTCTCCTGCCACTATCCAACGCCTGTGGTCTCACCTCCTGCCACTCCTTCCTCCTGGCGGGGGGCAACATCTGCAATTGGCAGGTTTTTTTAGGGTTGTGTCCCCCTGCCCACTGCTGCCTTTTTGGTGCCTTATCTAAACACAAGTCTTCCTTCTCCAAAAACCACGTGTGAATGAACATGCCTTGGACTGAAAGAGGAGATGTTCAGCTGTTTAAATTACCTTTTTTTTTCCACTGACTTTTTGTCCCCCCCAGAGCTATTACCTTCGACTACCTTCGACCACCTGGATCTCGACTACTATGGACTAGCATTTGACCGACTAACGCACGGCTTCTACTGCTCGACTAAAAGTTATTGATACTTCCCAGCTACTCTATTTTTAATACGTCGCGATCAATTTTTACTTTTGAAAAAAATACGCCGGTGCAGTCGACATAGGCTGAAGAAGCCTCGCTAGTGGTGACCATTCTCGACATGAAAGATGAGGTGACGAAGACCCCTTCCTTGACTAGTGGGGGGGTGGCGACTACCTGCCGTGACTATGTGTCGTGGGCAAACTCGCTAGAGGTCACGGTGGACGGTCGGGGGCCCAAGTGGGACAGGGGGGGACTTCTTCTGTCTAGAAATTAATCTCCTGTATGCAGTTCGTATTGGAAATAAATTTAAGGCACGGTGCAACTCATTTTTTACAAGCTATTTGCATATGTTGTGCATTGCTGTACAAAGATTAATATATCTAAGTGTGTTAATGTACGAATGATTCTTTGAGGCTTCTTTGCGCAATGCCAGGGCAGTTGACCTGCTAGTTTTTTGTAATTTTTAATAAGCAACACTGTGCTTTATTTAAAACTAGAACCTTCATTCATGTTGCTCAAAGAGTAATGGGAGAGAACTTGGTAACTCGGGAGAGGGAACTTGGAACATCTCAGAAATAGAAATACTCGTGGGAAACTCGGTTGAACATTAAACTTGGATCTCATACATAAACTACAAAGTCTGTTTTTTTTCTCTTGTACTTGAGGTCTCACTCGTGGGTGGACTGCACCGTAAGACAGGGTATATGATGCTGAAATATATTATATTAGATATTACTTAACAGTGTTGTCAGTATGGTGTTTAACATGACCAAAAAAAAGCTAGGGCTCCCACTGAAGTTACCTTGATAATTATTCTATTAAATTCTTGGGTTGTTCATTAACCTTGTTCAACTCATCAAAATGCCCAATATTTCTTTCTGATCTCCTAAAATATTCAAATTCAATCAAAGATTCATTGTTGGGGGCTATAAATATCCTCAGCACTCCACATCATACCATCAGCCCTAACAAATAATTCCTAGATTTGTAATGCCCTGAGTAAAAACGTTTGGTACTGATTGGGAATGATCAGCCATTATCACATGGAATGGCTCGAAGACGAGATGCATACCTCCTGCACTATTGTCTATATGTCTATTATCTAAAACACGTCTCTACAAACTTCCTAGCTTAAATAACTTTTCTCCCAAGGGTTTTTTCGCCGAGGAGTGCCAATAATATTGAGCTACATATTCTTGCTTGCTTGCTTTATCGTAAATTCCCTCCATTTATTTCTGGAAAACATTCTCATATGTTGAACCTCCAGACAACTGGTTTACAGAAAGCAAAACGGTACCACAGTGGCATAATCTCCACAGGGAGCCCTGGTGCACATTACCACAGTTCTCCAATAAAACCATTGCATTAAAGCTTTCTTAATCATAATAATAATACTAACATGTAATGTGAGTGATAGGATGTTACTAGGTAGACACAAAATGCTGGATTAACTCAGCGGGACAGGCAGCATCTCTAGAGCAAAGGAATGGGTAACGTTTCGGGTCGAGACCCTTCTTCACACTGAACAATCCTAGATTTAATCCTGACCTCGTGTCCTGTCTGTGTGGAGTTTGCACGATCTACCTGTGACCACATGAGTTTCCTCTGGGTGCTCCGGTTTCCTCCCACATCCCAAATACATGCAAGTTTGCAGATTCATTAGCCTATAAAGTGTAGTGAGTGGATGCAGAAATGGGTAACATAAAAATAGTGTGAAAGGGTGATCGATGGTTGGTGTGGATTTGCTGGGCCAAAGGGTTACCTTGTTCCTGCTTGTTATCTCTAAACACAAAACAAGAGAAGAAAACTCTCCTGCATCCCAGTTTACAGTCAACTGGTTTCTGCAAATGAACCTCAAACATAATCGAAGTACCAGCACCTTACCTGATGCAGCAATTTAATATCAATTTGGAGATTACAAAACGTGTCCCATATACAACACAGGAAACAGGTGGCAACAAAAAAGAGGAAATTTACTGATGTCAGGGACCACTGTTGTTCTGTAACAACAAAGCACTAGATTTTTAGGCTAATTTGCATTTAATAGGGTGCTCCTTGAGCACCTGGATATTCTGCAGTGATTGATGAATATGTCAAATTCCTTGCAGGAACTAGAATCAACTGACCTGCTTAAAAGAACAGATGTTCACTATTGAGTTACTTGGTTTTCAAGAGATCTCTGGAGTGAGGTCTGCTATCAGTAACTTTTCCAGTTTGAACATGTTGGGGCAATCTAGGCCATTTTCCATCCTTTGTTATTCTCAGTATTCAGAGAATTCTGCATCAGCACCAATCATACACACTTGCTGGGATACTGGGATCTGATTTATTGGGAATTTTATCCTCTGCTCTGTGACATGTCTGACAGGGTTAGTGAGGATAGCAATTCTCTTGAAAGGTGTAGGTGGTGCATATTTTACAGTGTTGGGTTTGGCAGTCGGATGACTCTTAGCTTGTGTTTGCTGCAAAACATATTCTAGACAATCAATCAATCTGTATTTTTTAGCAAGTTCCTAACTTTGTGATCAGTCCTCAAGCAGGAGCTTGAATGGGTGTGGTGCTTGTGAGGATGTTTTGCTGCATGCTGGCCATGAAAAGGGGAAGGAGAAATTGCCAGAGAGGACTTGGAACAGCATGAGCATACAAGAGGTGTCTTTATGTTTACAGAGGGGCCACCTTAGGGGTACGCGGCCTGATGCTCTGACAGGATATTGCTCAGGAGATATTGCTCAGAGTGTAAGCCCCTTTTAATTTGTCAGAGACCAACCTGGGCTTGTTTGGGAAGAGAGCCTGTGTGATTTGTGACTTTTTCATCATATGCATGTCGTGCAATCCTTGGACCTAAATTGAAAAAGTAAGTGAAGCTTTCTCCTCTCAAGCACAGAGTTGGCTGAGTTTCCAATGCTCCAGGAAACAGCAAACTGTGGGATGTAGTGTGTCATTTACACAATTGCTGGGAATTTAATCCAAAGTTGGTTCTTATAGAGTGAGAAACCTTTGTAGGCTTGACCAAGAGTGATAGCTGCCCACACATGCTGCCTTTGGGATAGGGAGGTCCAGGTCTGATTAAGAGATACCTTGTGTGAAGTTTAACCAGGCTTATTACATTTCTGTTTGGGAGAAGCAGAAAAGGAGATTATGCGTCTCTCTGCAAATGCGAGATGAATACAGGGAAATCATTGTCCTTCAAACATCTGCTGTTCAGGATGCAGAAATTTTGTCTCTGGAACTCATTGGGCAGAGGTCCTTGCACAGTGTTGCAATGTCAACAGTTTGTTTCTGACTGATATGGAGCATGACAGAACCATCACCTCAGATCGACTGTGATACCACAGAACATCAATTATTTCTCCGCCCACAAGGTGACATAATTTCCGATCCTACATCTGCCAATCTGAGGAGAATCGCAATCACTAGCCATGTCCTACTCTGAGGTCTAGTCAGGACAGAAGAAGGTGCCTGTTTTCCACAAGGATGTCCTTCCTAAAGTGTAGAATCCTCACCAAGGAGGGATTCTCCTCAACAATTCAATAAGTTGCTGCGGCAGACGGCTCCCGGTGGGCTGTGGTGAGTAACTGAGGCCTGAGCCCCCACAGGTCGGACCTCACGATCAGCGATTGCAGTGAGGCCGGAGGCCCCGTGGTTGATGGAGCCTGTGTCGGCGAGCCCGCGGCTGAGGTCAGACCCCGAGTGCCGTGAGTTGACAGAGTCTGCGGCCATCGGTGCCTGGATCAATGGAGCCCGTTGCTAGGGCTTGGCTCGTCGCCATGGAGATGTTTGGAGAAGACCCTGCAGCGATGGTGGAGAGGTCAGTACAGCGGTCGATGATGGCGCCGACCGACGGACGAAGCCGGATCATGTGGAGTGAGGATGCCGTTGCAGGGGTAAGGAACAATGGAGGACCCGGTGTGGGACGACCGTAACTTTGTCACCATCCATATGTGGCACCTATTTGCATACCGTGGATATGCAAGC
Source organism: Okamejei kenojei (assembly GCA_035221665.1). NCBI lineage: Eukaryota > Metazoa > Chordata > Chondrichthyes > Rajiformes > Rajidae > Okamejei > Okamejei kenojei. The sequence goes on along the minus strand of CM069133.1, from coordinate 76,602,505 downwards.
AAAGAATTTCACTGTGACTTGTCACATATGACAATAAATCATTCATTCATTCAACATAAATTGATCAGCTGCTGATGGAGGCAAGAGGCGGAGAGTGGGGGAAGGTGTTGGGGAAAGGGGCAACATCTTTCCTGTTGTGTCATGTGACAGATGATGTTAGGTGAAATATGACAGTGGAAAATGGCTGCACTCGTGTCAAGTAAGCACCAGAATTGATTGACACCACCTTCTGCCAATCCTTAATGTATAGACTTTTCCAACCCCGTCTGTAAGATTAATGGCTGTGTCCCAACTGTGCTAATCCCTCATCTGCAGGCAACAAACATGTCCTTCAGAGAGAAACAAAAACACTAGTTTTAATGATGTGGATTGATGGTACATATTGGCCAAGGAGATCAATGCCCTACTCTTCTTGAAAATAATGTTATGGGATCTTATAATATCACGAGAAAATGTGGGGAAGTATTAAATTTAACACCTCATCCAAAGACTATCACCAACATTGCAGCTTTTCCTCGGTACCACAGACATCACTCAGTTCTGGAATTTTAATATTTGAAACTCTGGAAGAGAATTGAACCTGTAATCATGCTGTTCAGGAACAAGGATGTTCTTGACGTTCTTGTTCTTGATGTTCTTGGACGAAAGCATTGCCATTGGGGCAATAGATATTTCACTCACCCTGTGCATCTGAAATGAGGATGAATGTGCCTGCCACAACAAAGTTGAACACAATTACACCAATTTCGGATCCAGTATGACTTTGTATGCATGCATACAGGATCATGCAGTCGTAGATCAAAAGAGTGATAAATGACAACAGGCCCTTTGGTCTAATTAATTAACACCGACCATTAAACTTCCTTTGACACAAATGCTACATTAATACTTTTTATAAATTCTCTCCACATTGTCATTAACTAATCCAGGTTTTATCATTCACCTACACACAAGGGGCAATTTACAGTAGTTTGTTAGGTTGACAATCTGCACACCATGCATGATCATCACTACCCAGCCATCTTTTGCCCTGTGAACAGTCATGAACTATCAATTGTATTTTCTCCTGCCACTGACAAAGCACTGACAAACAGCATAAGGTTAGTGTAATGAATTTACAAAGATTTGCATCCAACATGAACCAACAGCTAATGGATATTATTCAAAGAAAGTAAGCAGTTACAATTTGCTGGAATTCCATCTGTGAGTTAGACGCAGGACTGTCATGTGCCTCTGTTAGGGAGTAAAACCAGGCTTTCTGCATTGCCAGTCGCTGGTGACATTGGAAAAGTTGAGATTCTTGTGTTTAATAAATATCATGGGATTAAGTGGAAATGCCGAGAGTAGCATGGTGGATGCCATAAATAATCCCTTGGACATTAGAGTGCTGTGTTAAGAAAATAATTGGCATGTTCCTTCAAACCACTGGTGGCCTATTTCAGAGAAATGTTATAAATTTAGAATGATTGAATCATGGAAATGTTACAGCACAGAAGGGGGTCAATTGGCCATTGAGAATGCCAGCACTGAGCTGTTCAGTCTCATCAATAGTTTGGTGTGGCGTGGTGACCTTGACGAAAACTACCTGTGATGGAGGTGTTGACAAGTCTGATTTCAGAAGCCAGCAAATTAACAAATAAAGCCTGTGAAATTACGAACTCTTACCAACCTTTGCAGATGCACGCATCACAGCTTGGTTTGGCAACAGCTCTTCCCAAGGCTGAAAGATATTCCAGAGAGTTGTGGATGTAACCCATTCTATCATACAATCCTTCCCAACTCTCCCCAACACCCCCTACACCCCCCCCCCCCCCCCCCCCCCCCCCCCCACCCCCCCCCCCCCCCCCCCCCCCCCCCCCCTCCCCAACACTATAGATTCCATGTACACCTCACTGCCTCAGGAAAGTAGCCAACATAATCAAGGATTTTGCACCCCAGTCATTCCCTCTTCTCCTATCGTGCAGAAGAAGATGGAGTAGTTTGAAAGCGCATACCACCGGATTCAGGAACAGCATCTTCTCTGGTGTCATCCGATTACTGAACAGTCCTCTCATAAACAAAGGTGTGGTCCTGATTTCCCAACATACCTCATCGCAGCCCCTGCACTTTTTTAAATTTGCACTTTCTCTTTAACTGAAACACTACAAAACCATAACACTATGTTCTGCACTGGTATTTGCTCTTTGCACTACCTGTTGCACTTGTCAAATGGCTTGATTATATTCATGTTAGGTGTGATTTGACTGGATAGCATGCAAACAAATGTTTCCCTGTTTCTTGTTTCCCCTTTATTGTAATAAACTGATGCCAACACCAAAATAAAAAACCTGAAATCAAATGTATTAATATGGGTATTCCTCCTCTATAAAGAAAATACAGCAAGGTCAGTTATTAAGGTCTGTTTATTCACAAATAGTTATAAAAATTAAAGAAGAAAAGAGCAACTGAGTGAAACACGTTAAGTTATATTAATTATCGTACATGGTCACTGAACATCTTCCCACCATCAAGCAACTGCACACCCACAGAATCTCCAAAGATTGGTCTCCATGAACTTCCTTTGGTTGGAGTTCCTGCATCCATGGATGTTACTGTGTCAACAAATATAGGTTTTAGTAACTGACCTTGTCTCGTTTCTGTCCTTGCAGCTGTGCTTTCTGTTTAGAAGAAATACCCATATTAATAAATTTGATCTCTGTAGTGATAAATATACCTGTCAAAAATTCAGAAAATCATCTCCAGATCAAAGATAAGCTTTGAGACAAGAAAAGCCACTGAAAGGTTCAGTTGTTATGAACCTGCAGTTGAAGCTTGCTTCACATTGAATAAACTGATTTCCTCTTTAATCATTGACTACCTGTCAGCTGAGAAAGCCCACAATTCTGAAAGACCGTCTAAAATACCAAACTGAGCTTAAACCCCATTCCCAACTGAGGCAATAGCTTACACTGAGTCTGAAGAAGGGTCTCGACCCGAAACGTCGCCTATCTCCTTCACTCCTTAGATGCTGTTGCACCCACTGAGTTTCTCCAGACTTTTGTGTACCCTCGATTCTCCAGCATCTGCAGTTCCTTCTTTAACTCATAGTATTTGCCTTATTATTAACATCATGCTTGTGGGTAAAACAACACATCTTGTTTTAACCAGCGTAAAATGGAGCAAATTCAAGTAAAATTTACCATGTAAAAAATTTCTTATCACTCAATTGCTGCTGCGTCTCTTCTGATGGGATAACTGGCTGTTCTCATTACCTGTCATTAAAACCAAAGCTTTGTTCATGAAACAAAGCACTGTGCTGACCATTGTTTTGCTGTGAATGCGCACATAAACATTTTGAGTGTGATTCACATTGCCCAACATATTTGGCTTTGATGGAAGTGTGAGGGGAGGTGGATTAGACTGCAGTGAGATGCATGAAGAACCCAGCACTTTACTTCTAGATGAATCACATCAACATCCAATCCTGCCTCCATTTCTCACCCACCTATGCTGCCTACACTTTTGTGAAAACTGCAGGTGCTACAAATGGAGTCATAAAGTCATACAGGTTGGAAACAGGCCCTTCAGCCCAACTTGCCCATGCCAACCAAGATACCCCATCTACACTAGACCAACATCTCTCTAACCCTTTCCTATCCACGTAACGGCCCAAATGTCTTGTAAATATTGTTATAGTATCTGCTTCAAATACATTCTCTGGTAGTTCATCCATATACCCACACCTTTTGTGTGAAAAAGAAGTCCTAGCTTGCCCAAACAGTCCCTATAGCTCAGGCCCTCAAGTCCTAACATCATCCTTGTAAATTTTCTCTGCACTCTTTCAAGCTTAACAACATCCTTTCTCTAGGAGGATGACAAAACTGAACATAATACTCAAAATGTGATTTAACCAACGTCTTGTACATCTATAACATAACGTCCAAACTTCTATACTCAGTAGCCTGACTGATGAAGCCTGGTGTACCAAAAACCTTCTTGGTCACCCTATCTACCTGTGATGTCGCTTTCAAGGAACTATGTACTTTTACTCCTCGATCCCTCTGCTCTTTATAATAAAAACAGATGTTAAAAATACTCAGTGAGTCAGACAGCACCTGTGTACAGAGAAACTGAATTAAAGTTTCAGGACAAAAATACTTGATCACCAAACTTTCACTAAATGTGAAATAAAAGCATAAAGTGCTGTAAATATTCAGCAGGGTTTGACTATTGCATTCTCTCAGGATCTAATCTACCCGCTTCAAAATTTGCAGCAATATATTTTCCTCCTTCTCTGCATCTGTGCAAGCTTCCTTTTTCTCCTTCCCAGTTCTGACAAAGAGCCTTCAATCGGAATTGTGAACTCTTTTTCTCTTCCCGCAGATGCAACTACGGCTGCTGAAAATTTCCAGCGTTTTTCTTTCTTATTTTGTAATCATTTGCCGATTGATTGGAAGGAGACTTGCTTTTGGAGATGACCATGACATTTCAGAGTTCAGATTGAGTTGTGGCTGAAGTTATACATATGCCTGAGCTTAAACCTATTGCTTTGGTGACTGTTCAATATGATGTATTGTGCCATACAGGATAAGGAGAGAGCCCATAAGCAGACATAGCTGCTTGAAGATGAAGATGAAATGGGAGAAGGTTCTTTCAGCAGGAGACCTTTACAGCTTGGGTCTTTAGAGGAAATTTACTGCATAAAAAGTGGCACTCACAAGATCTGTCACATACTGCATCCAAGCAAGGCAGCGCATTGGACATCACAGATCTTCACTGCCTGCAGCATACAACTATGTTGGTACATAATTAAGGATTTATTCTAGATTTGAGGATTTACTAGCGAAGGATGCAGATGGACCTAGTGAATGATAAGTTCTGGGTTTATGAAGGGCTTGGGATTCTTCCACTGAAGATGAGAAGTAGTAGTCTGGGCTTCCTGCCTGACCAGCAATAGCAAAAGCACAGGCAGGGTGGCCAGGTTTTAAGTACAAATGCTGTAATTGTTTGGGATTGTTCCAAGATTGGAGCTGGACTCTCTCCAACCTCCTGGACAGTGTACAAAGACTTTCAAGTTGGCAAGAGTGGTATGCCATTTGGTCCATCGTTTGTTCTATTTGCCACCTTTTCCTACAAGACAAAGGAAAATGTGTTAGTGGGCTTCTTGTGTTTGAATGAGGTGTTTACAATGGCTGATTAGTTCCAGTGAGAGATGTGGGCACACCCCTTGGTGAACGAGGTGTCGCGTGAACGAGATATGAATGTTGGATTGCACTCTTTATTGAAAGAGATTATCAGTATGTGTACAAAGCATACACTGCAAAGACCAGTATGTTTGACCAGTATTGGAACTGGTTGAATTTGATAATATATTTTTTGACTTTGACCATGATTGTAAACTTATCATAGTATTACATCCATGCCCTGCTTTGCTTGATCTTGGTTCATTTTCCACCGAGTGTGACAGTATGTTACCTGAGGAAAGAGCACCTTTCTTTTCCTTGTAATAAAAAGGAACTGTAGATGTTGGTTTATACCAAAGATAGAGAGAAAATGGTGGAGTAACTCAATGGGTCAGACATCAGCTCTGGAGAAAATACATAGGTGACATTTTGTGTTGGGACCCTTCTTCAGAAGAGCGGAACAGTACCTTAGTGACCAACAATCTCCCCTGTGCTACACAGGCTTCAGATATAACTTCCATCAGTCGCTTCAGCCACAAAGTACCTCCTCTTTCAATGAGGTTGGGCATGCCTTTAATCGGCTCTAGCTAACTTAAAGTGATTGGCACTGAATATTAGTGACGACATTAAAGGTTGACATTCTTGATCCCAGCAATGGTTTCATCATGATAGCCAATTTAGCTACTCTCATATGTGTATATTTGCCACAATTAGTGGTTAAAGGTTACAGGAGTAGCTCTGGGGCATTTCAGCAGATAGTTAATTATTGCGAAATTCATGTCACATTTCCAGGTGATCAAAAATCATCAATGTTAGGAACGGTAATTTAGACTTCTGCAAGGCCTTTGATAAGGTTCCACATGGAAGGTTACTCAAAAAGATTAGGTCACAAGTGATCCAGGGAGAGCAAGCTAATTGGATACATAATTGGCTTAATGGTAGGAAAACATTTAATGGTGGTAGGTTGTGTTATGGAATGGAGGCCTGTGATAAGTGGTGTGCCTCAAAGGGCAGTGCTGAACTAATTGTTCGTCATCTATAATCAATGATTTCATGAAAATGTGCAAGGCACGGATCATAAGTTTGTAGGTGGCATTAAAGTAGCTAATATCATAGACAATGAAGAAGATTGTCAGAATTATAGTTTGTAACTGGATCAGCTCGGTAAGTGGGCTGACAAATGGTAATTATAATTTAAGTCAGAAACATGCAAGGTGTTGCATTTTGAGAAGAAAAACCAGGGTAGGACTTTCACAGTGAAACATATGGCTCAGTACAACAGGGGACAAGTACATAATTATGTTCAAAGTGCTATTGCAGGTAGAGAGGGTGGCGAAGAAGGCTTTGGCACACGAGCTTTCATCATTAAGGACATTGAGTATAAAAGTTGGGATGTTATATTGCATTTGTACAAAATATCGGTGAGGCTGCATTTGGAGACTTGTGTTGAGTTTTAGAGTTTCAGTTGAGTTTTCCTGCTATAGTAAATATGCCAATCAGCTGGAAAGAGTGCAGAAAAGATTTAAAATGATGGACTCAAGGGACTGTTATAGGGAGAGTTTGGACAGGCCAGGACTTTATTCCTTGGTGCATAGGAGACTGAGAAGCAATCTTATAGGGGTGTGTACAATTATGAGGGAATAGATAGAGTGAATGCACACTGTATTTTTCCAGAGAAGTAGCATCAAGAACTAGCAGGTATAGGTTTATGGCGAGAGGGGAAGGATTTAATAGAAACCTGAGGGGCTACTTTTTCACATAGAGGGTGATATGTATATGCAACAAGCTGCCAGAAGAACTGGTTGAGATAGGTACAGTAACACTATTTAAAATATATTTGGGCAGGTACATGGATAGAAAAGTTAAGAAGGATATGAGTCAAATGGAACTAGCATAGATGGGCCTCTTGGTCAACATGGACAAGTTAGGCCTAAGGGCCTGTTTCCCTGCTTTATGTCTCTTTAACGCCATTGAACTGTATGCACTTTAAAAATGCTGATCATTCTCTCAAGAATCTATCGCTTTAAGCAATGCTTTTATGTGTTAAGTGATGAATTATTTTTTGAACAATGTTCTGATAGTGCATCGCTCTTTTGGACATGAGATCTTGGTTCTCAGTGTATATGACAAGAACGTGCAAGACCGCTGCTGGGCAAATACAATCATGTCAAGCAGCAAGCAAAGTCTGTTTCAATGTCACTTACTGAAAATAGTTGTAGTTGATAGGCCCACAAACAGCTAAGACGTGAACACTGAATCTTTACTAAGCCTGAGGATCATATGGCTGTCTTACTTAAAGGGCTTACTTTAAAATGTGTTACCACTTGTAAGTCAAAAGTGTTTATCTTCTCAGTAGATACCTTCTGTTGTCCTGCCCCAATTATTGAAGAGTTTCCTTGTCCCCTCCAATAGTCCCATCCCCACTAATTTGACCCGTGACCTGTTGTCTTCCTGATGAAATTGCTGACTCACCCAACCCCGATCATCATCTTCCCATCCAATTTGTTTCCCTCCACCCTCAGTGGTACTTTTCATCCCATGGCTTTTTTAATCCCAGTCATCTTCCTCTTACTCCCAATGCCTTTCCCAGCAATCTTCCTCCGTGCTTTCTGCAACACTGGCTAATCACAGACTTGGCTGCTCCTCCCATGAGGCACAATGTCTTCATTCTCATTCCAATTGAATGTTGGTGAGGAACTTTGCATGAAATAGCCACTATTGCTAACCCCACCCACACACCCCGACACACTCCGTATACACACATACCTTACATGATCACTCACACACACACTCACTCACTCTCATATACACACATGAACACGCATACACATATGCGCACACACACACACACACACACACACACACACACACACACACACACACACACACACACACACACACACACACACACACACACTAAGATAATGTTTTGAGTTTTCCAGAATCCCATAATATCTAGGTCTGTCTGCTTTTTCTCAAAATTAGCAAGTGTTGGAAATATCACCCTTCGAATAGACAAAGCTCGATTAGCATCTCGTCCACCATGAGAATGAAGATTCGGCACAAAAGGAAACATCAAAACCAGAACATCATCAAGAAATTCAATGTTGACGTCCTTCAAGACATCAGCCATGTTCAGAAGTTTCAGCAAAAACTTCAAGAATAACCATACCACCAACTGTTTAAGTCAGATCAGGAGTGAAACAGGGATGCGTGATTGCCCCAACACTGCTCCCCATCTTCATTGTGACAACCATCCACATCATCAAGGATGACCTACCCCCAGGAATCAAAATCGTCTACAGAACAGATGGCAGACTTTTCAATCTTGCTCCTCTCAAGTCCAAAACTAAGACATCTATGAGCTCCCTCATCGAGTGCCAATATGCAGATGACAACTGTGTTGCAGCACTCTCAGAAAATCATCTGCAACAGATCCTGACTGCCTTCAACAGTGCATACATGAAACGTGGATTTACCATCAGCTCCAAGAAGACTCAGGTTATCTACCAATCTTCACCAACTGAGACAAATCGGAAAGAACCATCAATTCAACTTGGTGAAATAACCCAGGAAAATGTGGATCACTTTCCGTACCTTGGAAGTCACCTCTCCTCCAATGTCATCCTTGATGACGAGATCCAACATCATCTTAAATGTTCTGGAACAGCTTTCGGATGTCTTCGAACGAGAGTCTTTCAAAATCGCGATATGCGAACAGCCACCAAAATGTTAGTGTACAAGGAAGTGGTGATTCCACTGCTCCTGTATGCATCAGAAACCTGGACAATGTACCAATGCCATCTGAAAACACTCGAAAAGTTCCATCAAATATGTCTTCGAAGCAGCTTAAATATCAGCTGGGAAGACAGAAGAACCAGCGTCAGCATGCTGAATGAAGCAAAAACATCTAGCATCGAAGCCTTCATCATCAAAAAGATGGGTCGGTCAGACAAAAATGCTGGAGAAACCCGGCGGGTGAGGCAGAATCTATGGAGCGAAGGAAATAGACAACGTTTCGGGTTGAGACCCTTCTTCAGACTGATGTGAGGGTGGGGCGGGAAGAAGAAAGGAAGAGGTGGTGACAGTGTGCTGAGGGAGAGCTGAGACGGGGAGGAGAAAGCAGGGACTACCTGAGATTAGAGAAGTCAATGTTCATACTGCTGTGATGCAAACTGCCCAAGCGAAATATGAGGTGCTGGTCCTCCAATTCACTCTGGTCATGGAAGAGGCCCAGGACAGAAAGGTCAGATTCGGAAAGGGAGGGGGAGTTGAAGTGCTAAGCCACCGGGAGATCAGGTAGGTTAATGCGAACCGAGCGGAGGTGTTGGGCGAAGCGATCGCCAAGCCTACGCTCAGTCTCACAGATGTAGAGCAGCTGACATCTAGAGCAGCAGATGCAATAGATGAGGTTGGAGGAGGTGCAGGTGAACCTCTGCTGCACCTTGAAAGACTGCTTGGGTCCTTGAATGGAGTCATGGGGGGAGGTAAAACGACAAGTGTAGCATTTCCTGTGGTTGCAAAGGAAAGTGCCAGGAGAGGGAGTGGTTTGGGTGGGAAAGGACAAATTGACGTTACGGAGGGACAATTGAGTTACGGAGGGCGCAGTCTCTGTGGAAAGCAGACAGGGGAGGAGATGGGAAGATGTAGCCAGTGGTGGGATCCCGTTGTAGGTGGCAAAAATGTCGGAGGATTATTTGGTCTATGTGACGACTGGTAGGGTGGAAGGTGAGGACAAGGGGGACTCTGCTCTTGTTATGAGAGGGAGGATGGGGAGTGAGAGCAGAGTTACGGTGTATAGAAGAGACCCTGGTGAGAGTCTCATCTATAGTAGAAGAGGGGAACCCACGTTCCCTGAAGAATGAGGACATCTCCGATGCCCTGGTGTGGAATACCTCATCCTGGGTGGTGATGCGGAGCAGATGGAGGAATTGGGAGTAGGAGATGGAGTCCTTACAGGAAGCAGGGTGGGAAGAAGTGTAGTCCATATAGCCATGGGAGTCAGTCGGTTTATAGTGGATGTCGGTCAGTAGTCTTTCACCTGCGATGGAGATAATGAGGTCACCCACTGAGTTTCTCCATCATTTATGTCTACCTTCGATTTTCTAGCATCTGCAGTTCCTTCGTAATCAAGATGGGTCAGTCATGTTGTTCGGATGAAAGACGAGCGTCTGCCAAAGCAAACCTTCTTCTCCCAGCTTAAAGAAGGCAAAAGTAAAAGAGGTGGACAAGAGAAGAGATTCAAAGATGCCTTAAAAGCCAGCATGAAGAAGTGTAAAATCGACACTGACAATTGGGAAACCAATGCCAAGGACAGGAAACTCTGGTGAACCATCATCCAAGAAGGAACAGCGACCTTCGAAGCCAACCGATGTGCACAAATAGAAGAAAAGAGAAGAAAATTGAAAGAGAGGCAGCAACAACCATAGCCCAATCTGCCATCTGGAATTACAAGTCCTGAATGCCGAAGAACTTTCAAAGCCAGATTGGACTCATAAGCCACCTGAGCGTCCATACAAAAAAAACAGCGGAACGTGGACCATCATCCTCAACCTCGAGGGATAGCCACGACGACGAGGTCAGTCTGCTTTTCACAAAATTAGCAGGTGTTGGAAATATTGTACTTCTAATAGATTAGCATCCCAACCTTCCGCAAACAATTTTGTGACTGAGAGTAAAATATTCTCTTTTGGTTTTGTCCCAAGGAGAGACCAGATGCAACCTAATGCCATGGATTAAAATATTCACATTTCTGTGAATATTTTAAAGAGCTTTGCTGCAGGTAAATGTTGCCTGCACACTGACCCTTTTTGTCTGCCGATGCTATTCTCCTTAGAAATGGCTAAATCACATTGAGACTTGGCACAGTAGATATCCAAATAAGTACAGAAATGCCTAAAAAAGATCAAAAAGACTATTGCACGGGTGCACAATGTTTGTAGATCTTCACGTGAGTAATGTTTCTCTTCCTCCTTGGCTGGTGTGTGATATGGTAGTTTTGTTCCATGTTTGTTTCATTGTGTTTTCCTGAGTCGCTGCTCTGACAGTCAGTTCAGCAAGGCTGCCGAGCATGACAGCTGCTTGGTCAGTCTGGATGTTTATTGACTATTTTGGGACTCAATTATTTTTAATAGGAATGTGCTTATGGTGTGTTATAAAACCTTTTTATTGATACTTGTAATTCGCCAAATTTACACAGCTGCAAGCCATTTTCTAACATTAAATTCTATCGACTGTTGCATCCTCAGCTGGTGTCTGCCAAAGTGGCCCTGACCTCATCTCCCATTTTGACAATGTAACGTTCTCCGGCTTTATTAATAGAGAAAGCTGAAAATGTGCAGCAAGTTGATAAATGCTTTAAAATGGGAAGGCTTTGCATTTGATTTTTCTGCATGACTGAATTATTTAAGCCGATTGTTTTGTTCGGAACAATGCTCCTCTAAAAAGGAAATTGAGGTGTTGTGATGCCTGATTTCTGCTTCTCCATAACTATTCCCTGTAAGAACTATTCTATTTTGGGAGAGGATTGTCAAGAAGTCAATCCAATTAATCTTCTGTTCTTCTTTGACACTGATCAGATACAAAATTCTCAGGGATATATTCTTCATAATTGTTTATATTTTAAATGCTTGTTTATTGACAGGTCAGTGGATTCACACTTACACAATGGATGCAATATATAAACATGTCATTCAGACAAACAAGGTCTTCATAGATAAATATTTTTACATTATACCAATGACACCTCAGCTTTTTAATCCCTTTTCTTTTATGCAGTTGCCTTTTCTCTCTTTGTAAGCATTTTTCTACAGCTGTCAAATGCCAGCTATTTTCAGCATTTAATCAGCCTCTGAGTGAAGACATTTCTCCTAATTTTCCTCTTGGTTTTAACAGTAACAAACATCCATGTCTTGCCTCCATGGCCACTGGTTTTAGATTCTTCCAAAACTGAAAAGATGGGGATGGATTTTAATAAGGTGAAGCCTATTGTTTTACGTGAATGAGGGCAGAAGTTGGGGTTAAACTAGGCAAAAATACATGAGTGTCAGGTGATCAGCTCCAAACTACTTATTGTGTAGGAAGGAACTGCAGATGCTGGTTTAAACCGAAGATAGACACAAAAAACTAGAGTAACTCAGCGGGACAGGCAGCGTATCTCGAGAGAGGGAATTGATAACATTTTGGGTCGAGCCCCTTCTTCTGCCCAAACTACTTATTATCTATTTGACTGATTTACACACAATACATTTTAAATACACAAAAGCCTGTTGACATATGTCATGGCTAATTTGAACTAATTTAAGATTACTGTCAGTGCATTGGTTTAATGGGCACTCTGATTCCTGTCATTGAGGAAAAGGGTATGTAAAGACCAAGACATGGAACAAAACTCATGGTCTACTGGCCATAGTGATCTCTATCACAATACATTCTTTGAGACAACAAACGCTGCATTCAGAAAGCCAACATATTCAAAGGTGCATCTGTGTATCAATGTATGCATCAATATCTGTCCATCCACATTATCACCTCTGATCAGTCAATCAAATTTATGAAGTTGAAGGCTTCTCCTTCATTATGTGGGCCTTATGTGCAATTGCAGAAAGATATTTCCTGCCCTGACCTTTAAAGTTTGGCTTCTAAGAGGCAATAGAGATCCATTATGAAGCTGGATATTATAATGGCTGGGATAATACCACAGATATCCATTAGAAACTAAACATTGAAGCCCAACAGCCCTACAACGACTGTCATAACCCCCTCAGCTGTTGAACAAATCACCCATATATTCTTTAAATGGTAGACAGATTTGAAGGTGTCCTATGATTGGTTGTTAATCATCTGGGAGACTTAACTTGGAGACTTAACTTCCACTGTGATAATGTTGAGTATGAATGTTCCTTTTTTGGATTTTCATGTGTCACGATAGGTTGTCCATGGATATTTCCCCTTTGTTATTCTTTGCTACTTCATTTTGGAACTGCAGGCTTATGCTAAAGACACCCACCTCCAAAACTACGCAAGGATGGATCATCTTTTGTGAACATTTCTGGTCAATTGTGGAAGTCAGTTTAAGGCAAGATGCCAAGTTTAAGTGACTTTAAATAACAATAACATGCTGGGAATTGTTCTTACCCAGAACCTCTGCAACATTTAAATAGCCAATAAGCATGCTGTCATTATTTTCTTGGAAATATTTGAGCATGAAATATTTGAATTCAGCTTACATGAATGTAATGGAGTGAAGAATGGGTAACAGCAATATGCCAAGTCGAATATTGACGAATATGCAATTTCCTTCTAACCCGGCTCTGTCATTAAAATGATCCCCAGTACTGAATTAAGAACTGTGCCTTCACTCTCTTGTTGCTGAAATGCTGGGATACATTTTATTTCCATTATTTCTGGGACGAACACCTCTGTCATGTCCTTAGTAGAAATGTGAAACTGCCAAGGAAAGACACAATATGCTGGAGTAACTCAGCACATGGGCGGACATCCTGGGGGGGTGGGGGGTGGGGGGAGGGGGGACACCAATGTCCCCCCCTTGTTTTGAGCTGGGGGACAATTCCCCCCCCCCCCCCCCCCCCCCCCATGTTTTGTGACCTGGGAGCTACAGCTAATCCCAGGTCGGCTTGCTTGCCCCAAGTCTAGCTGTGGCGTCCAGGTCGCCTGCATGCCCCGGGACTGGCTACAGTTCCCAGGTTGCCTGCGTGCCCGGGACTGGCTGCAGTTCCCAGTTCGCGATGACTAATTGAAAAAAATATGCCTGCGGGCCAGATGATTTCAGGTTACGTGCCGGATCTGGGCCGTAGGTTGCCGACCCCTGTCCTAGATGTTAGGCTTCATTGCATCCCCACCATGTTTTAAAAGCAATTTCCACCCATGCCAGCGGGTCAGGCAGCATCTCTGGAAAACATGGAGAGGTGCAGTTTTGGATTCGGATCTTTTTTCAGATTGATAGGTGATATTTTGGGTCAGGAAGGATCAGCCCGAAACTTCACCTATCCATGTTCTCCATGAATGCTGTCTGGCCTTTAGACTTTACTTTAAAATTTAGACTGAGTTTGCACCGACCAACGATCACCCCATACCCAAGCACTATCCTGCACAATAGGGACAATTTACACTTTACAGAAGCCAACTAACCTACAAACCTGTACGTCCTTTGGAGTGAGGGAGGAAGCTGTAGCACCCGGAAGAAACCCATGTCGTCACAGGGAGAATGCACAAACTCCGTACAGACGGCACCCATAGTCAGGATTGAACCCAGGACTCTGGCCTTATAACAACAGCTCTACAACTGCATCACTGTGCCACCCCTACTGAATTACTCCAATATTTTGTGTCTTTTTCCTATCGGGTCCTTTATTACTTCCAATAGTGGGTTGATGAAGTACAGGTTTAACATATTAAATCCATTTTCACATTACATCTTGTCTTGCTTCCAAATTTCACCTGTAAATTAGCTCTTTAAATCCTGGAATTCAGTTTGTGTTCTCATCATGCCTGCTGTTGTGCAATTCCAAAATCAAAATGATAAAGAGGTGTCTGTTCTAAAATAACATTGACAGACACATTGAATTCACATCCAGGTTTCCCAAGAAAATTATAAGCCTACAAACATTTGTGCACTCTCTTACAGTCTTGCGCTCATAATCTTTAGGATCATTCTGAGGCCATTCCACACTGTCTGCTTCGAAGGAATAGTTCCAAACCAATCAATCGTTCCTGTGAGTGATTATTTCCCAGCCCTGCTGTCAACGGGGCAATTGTTTTGCATTTTCTGAAGTGCTTACTTCAATGTCGGAAGCAAACCTTGTATCTTGGCGCCCCTTGTTTGGAAACATTAGTATTTTTCAGTAGCCAAGAGACAAAAGTGTTTAGAAACATAGAAACATAGAAACATAGGCCATTCGGCCCTTCAAGCCAGCACCGTCATTCAATATGATCATGGCAGAACATTTAAAATCAGTACCCCGTTCCTGCTTTTTCCTCATATCCTTTGATTTATTTAGCCGCAAGAGCTAAATCTAAAGGGCCTGTCCCACTTGTGAGACCTCCACCGCGACCTCTGGTGGCCTTAAGCGACTTTTTTTTTTAATCGAGGACCTCCTACAACCTTCCATGACTATGTGTACGACGTCATGTGTACTATGTTGAAGACCATCCTCGACTATGAAGAAGACCTCCTTCGAACTCCTTCGAACTTCTTCGACCTCCTTCGATTATGTTGATGACTGGCTTCGACCACGTACGTTTTACTCGAGGATGGTCTCTGGCAAATTGGTCCGTGAATGAGCACGACCCCCTTCCCCTATCATGTCTGCATTTTTTTCTCACTAAAAAATGCCTCCCAGGTTTTTTTAAATAATTCTGAACCATGCAAGCAAGGAAGGAACTAGTTTGGAGGATGTTAGTAAAAATACAACTACTGCTGTTTGCAGTGGCCCTTTTGCTCCAGCAGCCTTTTCAGAAAGGCAGAAGGGGAAGAGCAAAGGTGAAGAGGAAGCACAAGAAGAGGTCTCAATGGGTGAATGGAGATGATGTGATGGACTGTCCCAGTACACCAGATGACTGGAAGAGAGTGGTGCTGGGCTTTGACTAAAGATGGAACTTTAAGCACACATGTGGGGCAGTGTATGGCAAGCATGCCATTCTTGTCCCTGTACCCCTCATTTTCCTTTTCGTACAGGATGACATTCTGCTGGATTCCTCAAGGTCCCCCTCCTGCTGCCTGGTGAAGGTGTGCGGCATAACCTTCCTCTAGCTCTCCCTCACCACCAATGGGGCATCTGCCTTTGATGCTGTGTCAGACACAGGAGAAAGGACTACTTTGCTGCCTTCAAATGAAGCAGTGAAGGATGGGGTGGTGGTGGGGACATATACTACTACCCTGGTCTCCTCCTCCAGGGGTTTCTCATGCAGGGCTACCTCCTCCTGCACTATCACCTCCTGTGGCATCACCTCCTGCCATTCCTCCTCCTGGGTGGGCAACACCTGCATGGCACGTTTTTTTTAAGGTTGTGCCCTCCCCCTGCGCTGCTGCCTTTTTGGTGCCATATCTAAAACACAAGTCTCCTCTCAAAATCTCTCCAGCTATGAAGGAACATGCCTTGGAGTGAAAGAGGTGACATTCTGCTGTTCAAATCACCTTTTTTTGACTACCGACCCATTTTTCACCCTGGAGCTATTACCTTTGACTACGTTCGACCACCTTCGACTACCTACGACTAGCATCACAACCTACTGCGACTGGCTTCGACTAGACCTACGACAAAAAAAATATTGATTTTTCCCATGGCGACCTATTTCTAATCGCGGTCAATTTTTAACTTTTTGAAAAATATGCCGCGACCTAGCTGAAGCCTCAACTACGCGGAGACCACTCTCGACCATGAAGGAGAGTGGCGAAGACCTCCTATAACCTCGTGGTGACCTTGCCTCGACTATGGGTCACGGGCAAACTCGCCAGAGGTCGCTGTGGAGGTCACCCCAGAGGGACAGGGGCTTAACTCTCTTCTTTTGAAAACATCCAGTTTTCCTGGCCTCCAATTGGCCTCCACTGCTGTGGCAGAGATTCCACAGATTTCCAACTCTCAGTCCTAAATGGCCTACCTCTTATTCTTAAACTGTGACTTCTGGTTCTGGACTCCCCCAACATCGGGAACATTTTTCCTGCATCTAGCCTGTGCAATCCTTTAAGAATTGTATATGGTTCTATAAGATCCCCTCTCATCCCTCAAAATTCCAGTGAATACAAACCCAGTCGACCCATTCTTTGATCATATGTCAGTCCCGCCATCCCGGGAATTAAACTGGTTAACTAATGCTGCACTCCCTCAATAACAATAATATCCTTCCTCAAATTAGGAGACCAAAATTGCACACAATACTCAAGGTGCGGTCTCACCGGGGCCCTGTACAACTGCAGTAGGACCTCCTTGTTCCTAAACTCAATCCTTTCACAATGAAAGCCAACATGCCATTAGCTTTCTTCACTACCTACTGTACCTGCATGCTTACTTTCAGTGACTGATGTGTAAGCACACCAAGG
The DNA here is from genome assembly GCA_035221665.1 of Okamejei kenojei. Taxonomy (NCBI): domain Eukaryota; kingdom Metazoa; phylum Chordata; class Chondrichthyes; order Rajiformes; family Rajidae; genus Okamejei; species Okamejei kenojei. Next base: position 76,585,285 of record CM069133.1, on the reverse strand, counting down.
TCTCATTACACCTCCCTTTTCCCTAATCTGACTCCATTGAGATAATAAACTGCCTTCCTGCTCTTGCCACCAAAGTGGTTAACCTCACATTTATCCACATTATACTAATTTGTTTAATTGTCATATGTACTGACAACGGCACAATTAAATTCTGACTTGCTGCAGCTTATTTGTCCATTAACACAATAGCACACAAATAAATATATAATAGTCAGTCATAAATACATTAACAATAGTACGTAACCATAATAGTGGAAAACCAAAGCCCCTCGTGCAAACAAAAGCATACTCCATAGAAGTTCATAATGCTGAGGTAATGGTTAGTGTTGTGTAATGTTCAAGAGCCTGCGTTAGTTTAGTTTAGAGATACCGAGCGGAAACGGATCCTTCAGCCCACAGTGTCCACACTGCCCAGCAATCCCTGCACATTAACACAAGCCGACACATTTAGGGACAATTTACACTTATAACAAGTATACAAACCCAAGCCAATTAACCAACAAACGTCTTTGGAGTGTGGGTGGGAACCGAAGATATCGTAGAAAACCCACGCGGTCACGGGAAGAATGTACAAACTCCATGCAGAACCCAGGTCTCTGGCACTGCAAGCATTGTATGGCAGCAATGCTACAGCTGCACCACCGTGTCGCCCTTAAACCTTGTATTCATAGTTTTTAGGCTCTCATACCTTCTTCCCAATAGTAATCGCAGCAAAATGAGTGTGGTCAGGTTGCTGTGGGTCTTTAATGATATTGGATGTCTCCTATAGATCCCTTTAATAGTGGGAATTTCAGCACCTATGATGGACTGGGAAATGTCTGTCATTTTCTGCAGCCTCCTTTGTTCCTGGACGTTCCAAGTTACTGGGCCAGGCTATACTGCAACTAATCCGTATGATCTCTATCGTACATCTGTAGAAGTTGCATGGACTATTCAGCAATATACCAAGGCTCCTCAATCTTCTAAAGAAGAGCTTTCTGTGTGATTGCATCAATGTGTTGGAGAGATCTTCAAAGATATACATGCCCAGGAACTTGAAGTGGTTGACTCTCTTCATTGCCAACCCTTCAATTCAAACAAGTTTATGGATCCTCAGCTTTCCATTCCTGAAGTCAACAATTAGCTCCTTTGTCTTGCTGACAATGAAAGCAAGATTTTTGTTCTGGCAGCACCCAGTCAGATTATCAATCCTATACACTGACTCAGCGTTAACCATTATTTCTCCAACAATAGTGATATTATAGGCAAATTTAAAGATTGCATTGGAGCTGTGTATGACTACATGTCATGGGTATTAAGACAGTAAAGTAGGGAGCTGAGCACACAGTCTTGAGGTGCTCTTGTGTTTGATGGTTATTGAGAAGGTAGTGTTTTTGCCAATTTTTATTATTAAGATAATTAAAAATCTAAAACTCCAGTTGGTCCCTTAAGTCCATACTTCTCTGTTCAAATACTCAAAGCAAGGTGCATATTCATGCAGGATATTCAGATAGATTTTCCAGCAAAACTGTGGGACAATTGTCACAGATTTTTGAATATTCCAACATCAGAGTGCAACTGGGGAAAAACTAATATGCAGATTTAGAATTTCTACATTATGTGCACATATATGAGGGAATCCTGAACATAGTGGCATTTACATGGTTTAGTGGGGGTAGTTGCATGCAAAATCAGTGTTATTATATTTGTCTCTATCTATTAAGCTATCACCTCTTTTTATATAGATTGCAATACCTTTACAATCACTCTCAACTATATTTATACAACATCATCTTACTATGTTATGTGCAATACTTGCTTTTCAATTTCAATTCTTCTCTGGATTATCTATATATTTTCTATATATGACTTGTTTTATACTGTGATACTATTTGAATTATTAGCTTTTCAGATAACTTCATACCAGAAGAAATCCGATGAACTTGACAAGAATATTAAATTAAAATACATGTGATCGTGTAATCTATAACATCTGCAATGAATTCAACAATTGTGTACACATGTAAAGCATCATTCAGGAAAGAACATTAACAGACAAATTAAGATAAGTCTGCATGGTCATTCACTAAGTTCATTCATTTATCTCCCAACACCTTCCTGCATAAACCAGAATCTTGACTTCATGTCATCATTTCATCAATCCATCACAGTCTTGAATGTATTTAATAATTCAGCTTCCATAAACCTCTGCAACACTTACCAATAACATGTTCACAGGTGATTGGTATGGATTCCATCACAGCCATTTGGCTCCAAGCCTTGTGTTAACGAAGAAACTGCAGATGCTGGAGAATCGAGGGTTACACAAAAAGCTGGAGAAACTCAGCGGGTGCAGCAGCATCTAAGGAGCGAAGGAGATAGGCGACGTTTCGGGTCGAGACCCTTCTTCAGACTGGTCAGGGATCAGGGAAACGAGAGATATAGACGGTGATGTGGAGAGATAAAGAACAATGAATGAAAGATATGCAAAAAAGTATCGATGATAAAGGGAACAAGCCATTGTAAGCTGTTTGTGGTGTGAAAATGAGAAGCTAGTGCGACCAGGGTGGGGAGGGAGATAGAGATAGAGGGAATGCCAGGGCCCGAGGGCTGAGGGAGAGGTGGGGAGGGGGAGGAGACAGCAGGGGTTAACAGAATTGAGAAAATTCAATGTTCAAGCCCAAAGGATGCAGACTCCCCAAGCGGAATATGAGGTGCTGTTCCTCCAACTTGCGGTGTTGCTCACTCTGGCCATGGAGGTGGCCCAGGACCGAGAGGTCGGATACGGAATGGGAGGGGGAGTTGAAGTGCTGAGCGACCGGGAGGTCGGGTTGGTTTTTGCGGACCGAGCGGAGGTGTTCGGCAAAACGATCGCCAAGCCTCCGCTTGGTCTCACCGATATAGATCATCTGGCATCTGGAGCAGCGGATGCAGTAGATGAGGTTGGAGGAGGTGCAGGTGAACCTCTGTCGGACCTGGAAAAAGTGGGACTAACCTTATTATCAAGGTAGCATTTGACCAAGTGTTGCTTTATAAATACTGAACCCAGTGGGAATCAAGAGGAAATCTTCCATAGATTGGAGTCATAGTACACACATAAGGGATGACAGTCAGGGTTAATGGAGCTCAACAATCTCAGTTCCAGGACACCATGGCAGTCGTTCCAACTTTAACTACATTATCAATGATCTTCTAGGTCCTTTATTAGCAGGGATATTCACTACTGTTTGTTGGTTTTTAGTTCCATTCAATAATACCTCAGTTAATGTATGTAGCTGTAACTCAATGCAACAAGAGCTGGACAACATTCAGATGTGGACGACTAACTGACAGGTAACAGTTAATCCTCATAGGTTCCGGTCAATGGAAATTACACTAACAACCAATCAATGATATTACCATCAGCAAATCCTCCATAACTAACATCCTGGGGGTTGTCAGAAATCTAACAGGGCCGGAGACATATATTGTACTGTGAACACTGAGGCAGTCAGAGATTGCTTACTCTGTTACAAATAATGAATCTCTTGATTCTCTGAATCCTCATGATCATCCATGAGACAGAAGTATGGGTATGATGGTATACTCATCTCTTACCAGTTTGAGATCAGTTCTGATAACATTCTAGTACCATCCAAAACAAAGCACTCCATCCACCACTGTCAATATTTGGCCCTTTTTTGCACTGTATCTGCACCCTACACAATTTACGTGATACTCTGCAAAACCTTGGGTAGAACTCTTTCATGACACCTCCAAAATCCTATAAACTCTACCACCTAGAAGTCCAAAATCAAAATGTACCAACGTGTAAGTCTCCCTCCAGATCATGCGCCACCCTGACTTGTCATTCCTTCTTCGTTGCTGGAGCAGGATCATGCAATTCCTTATCTGACAGCCCCATGAAATATCTTCAGCTTATGAACTGCTGCAGTTGCCCTCTGACAGCAATTAGAGATGGCCATTAAACACAAGGCTTGTTAGCAAATATATTACATATATATAATGTTTTACTGAACAAGTAATTATATACTAGAACTATTTGGTATTCCACTGCTGGCAAACTTTAACAGCTTCAAGACATTTATTGAACAATAGTCAGCACTGGGAATAGGAACAACATCTTATATCAATTTCCTGATTGAACATGTATTAAATTATAGCCTCCAGCCTAAATTTAATATATCTGTATCTTTGCTAGCTTGTCTTACAGATAAATCTAACAGTGTCTAAGAACTTTGGATTCATCTTCGATGCAGGCACTGCAAGGCAGTTTATTAATTCAGAAGTCTGTGATAACACACTATAAGTTATAGACTGGGCCAGTTTCTGATCATTGTTTCTAACAGTAGTGAGGGATAAATGTACAGTAAGTGAGGCTGACAGACTGACTTCAAAGAATAAAGAATTTTCTAGTTTGTCAGGTGGTAGTGCCAGTATTTGTGCAATGCTATTGAGTTGGACAAAAAAATAGTATATTTTCAGATTTGTAACGGAACAGACTGTCCATCTCTGCTCTAGCCTCAGGAGATACAGTATTTAGTTACGGTACACACTGCTTTGTAAGAAACAACATCAACATTCAGAAGCTAACCTAGCCTTTCAAAAGGTTAAAGTTCCTTGTTACGAAATTGCTGAATGCACTATTTAGTGCCTTACACAGCTTCAATCATATCAACATAAAAATAGTTGCACTTTTCATTGCTTGGATGTCAATGGTTCTGACATCCCGATAATTATTTTTTTAAAGATTGCAGTTAGAGAGAGAGAAAAATTGAGTCTTTGTATTTGAGTCTCTGGCTTTTATCTGATTTTGTAAGCAAATAATTGGAAGGATTTGGTGGCTGATCCCACTGGGATGAAGGCATGACACTTCTACTTTATCACTTCACCACACTTGAACTACGGAAGGAAAAAGAAGGGTCTTGACACAAAACGTTACCCATTCCTTCTCTCCAGAGATACTGCCTGTCCCACTGAGTTACTCCATCTTTGTGTCCATCTTTGGTTTAAACCAGCATCTGCAGTTCCTTCCTACACAGGAAAAAGTGCAATGCAGGCTCTCTATGCCCAGCTGCCGTCTTATATTCCAATCTTTTCCCAGCAATTCTTCCGTCCCACCATCCAGCCAGTTTTGGACATTTGTGGATGTTTTGTAAGGACATGATAGGCTCGACAGTGTTGCATTCCATTAATGTAACTAAGAAATGCAGACCTACAACTTTTTTCTGGCACGTTCATTCAGCTCCACACCAACTCCTAGTAGAGCAATGCCATCAGTCCCATTCCTCGCCTGTCACCTGCCCATGTTCTCTTGAGATGCTGCCTGATTCTCTGAGCTACACCACCACGCTGTCTTCGTCTCAGTTAAATCTTTCTTCTCTGCCTCTGTACATGGAAGGGAAAATAGAAGCAAAATTGCTGTGGAACGTATCTAAGAAAGGTAGTAATTCTGAAAGGAAATTTTTACAAGTGGCTTACAGCAACCACCGAGATGTCAAAATCCATTCTATAGTTATGTAACAACTATTCACAAATTACACTGGGGTTTTTCTCATCTGAGTATGGATCAGTAGATAATCAAATGCTAGGCTGTGTCGTCTACTGTGAGGTATCTATAATTACAGTGTGTAAAGGCATGATTAGCTTTGCCACTCTTTAAGCCGTTTCAAGCATAGAAACAAGCACCTCCTACATTGCCACCCTGAATTTATCACTGTTAATCAAGGCTATTGTTGATGGGATATCCTTTCAATTGTTAAAATACAGGCCTAAATATTTTTATTTTTTTCAGCTTAGCCAGAATCACTGTTTGATTGTACGCTTTCAAAACACTATTGAGGTTTGTCATTTTTTACATATGTTTTGGACTTCGTATTTAGTTATTTAATATTGGGATTTTTCTCTCTGTCTGTTAATATCCTACCTAAGCCTGAAGCTGCAGCTGTGAATCAAAATTCAACTTGCTTTGCATTCGAGACTTGAGTTTGCACTTGATCTTTGCACTTGATCTTTGCACTTGATCTTTTGCACTTTGCACTTGATTTGCACTTGATCTTTTGAGCAGGGTTAAGACCATCGCTGAACCTGTGGATGGAAATCAGTTCAATCACAGTCTTAAATTAATACTGCATTCAGCACCTGATAAAACAATCTGAATGTTGGCATGGGAGCCCCTGAATAAAAGATGGAAAACACTTGTCAGTGTTAATCTCAAAATTGCATCTCTTTATCAGGCATAATGAGAAGTTTTACATGATTTTCAGTCAATTCACAATCACACTAACAATGTTGTTGGAAGCCAATCTTGACACGGAACTATCTTGGTGTATACCCTACTGTTTCCAAGATCAAGAACGCCAGGAAAAGAAAAAAAATAGAATATGTGCAATTTATTTTAAAAATGAGTCATGCAAACAAAACCTAACATATTACTGAATGACATAATACATATATATGGAATGATGCTTGTGCTCAACAATTTCCATGACATTTTCAGCATTACAACCAAACTATTTTAAGTATATTGTACACTTCGGTATATTCCACAACCATGATGATAATGAGGTTAAATTATATAAACACTGAAAATCAGCATGGCATTTATTTTATACAACAAATAAATGTTCAGTTTGCTCTGCCAACTACTTTATATCATACTGCCATCTCATTGGTTGTACACACCAGCAACAAGTTCAATATTTTTTCTAAACTTTGTAAGGAAAAATCTTTTAAAAGTGAGGGGCAACGAGGCTGCAATGCTCTGATATTTTAAACATCTTTAGTTTACTTTAATTATTTTAGAGATACAGCAAAGAAACAAGCCCTTCGGCCATTGAGTCCATGTCAAACAGTGATCTTACACTATCCTACACACTAGGGACGATTTTACAACTTACCAAAGCCAAGTAACCTACAAACCTGTATGTCTTTGAAGTGTGGGAGGAAACCAGACATCAGGAGAAAACCCACGCAGTCAAAGGGAAAATATACAAATTCCGAAAGACAGCACCCATGATCAGGATCAAACATGGGGCTCTGGTGCTGTAAAACAACAACTCCACCACTGTGCCACTGTGCCACTCATTTGAAGAAGTGAGTGAACTGCTTCCTGAGAATTAGAAACATAGAAACATAGAAAATAGGTGCAGGAGTAGGCCATTCGGCCCTTCGAGCCTGCACCGCCATTCAATATGATCATGGCTGATCATCCAACTCAGTATCCTGTACCTGCCTTCTCTCCATAACCCCTGATCCCTGTAGCCACAAGGGCCACATCTAACTCCCTCTTAAATATAGCCAATGAACTGGCCTCAACTACCTTCTGTGGCAGAGAATTCCAGAGACTCACCACTCTCCGTGTGAAAAATGTTTTCCTCATCTTGGTCCTAAAGGAATTCCCCCTTATCCTTAGACTGTTACCCCTTGTTCTGGACCTCCCAAACATCGAGAACAATCTTCCTGCATCTAGCCTATCCAACCCTTAAGAATTTTGTAAGTTTATATAAGATCCCCCCTCAATCTTCTAAATTCTAGCAAGTACAAGCTAAATCTAACCAGTCTTTCCTCATATGAAAGTCCTGACATCCCAGGAATCAGTCTGGTGAACCTTCTCTGTACCCCCTCTATGGCAAGAATGTCTTTTCTCAGATTTGGAGACCAAAGCTGTACACAATACTCCAGGTGTGGCCTCATCAAAACCCTGTACATCTGCAGTAGAACCTCCCTGCTCCTATACTCAAATCCTTTCACTATGAATGCTAACATACCATTTGCTTTCTTCACTGCCTGCTGCACCTGCATGCGTACTTTCAATGATTGGTGTACCATGACATCCAGGTCTCATTGCATCTCCCCTTTTCCTAATTTGCCACAATTCAGATAATAGTCTACCCTCTAATAGTCTGGCTGAATACAATAATTCAAGTTCTTGTTGTGACTAGAGTCATCCTGTGTCTGTGATGAGGTGGTTGAGATGTGTGTGCAGTTCTGGAAGCCCTCCTGACATGCTCATGTGGGAATTGGAAGAATTAATAATGGAGGACAATGTCAGAAAAAGCTTAGGCGCACTGTAAACAAATTAACAAATGGTGAAAGTTGTCAAGGCAAAGGAATTCAGTTTTCAAGTGTCACTTCTCATTATCTGGACAAGTCTCAGTGAATGCTATCTATATTACTAAAAGTAAGATATTGATCACTTCCTGTTTTTCATGATTTTAGAAAAAATGCTGCCACTTACGGCAAGCTTACTCAGAGTCCTGCCCGGCTGCGCAGGACAAGATGATTTTTCCCATTGATGAAACATGAAAGAGTTATTAATGTTGAAAAAATGTTGACATTCTCTCTGCTGTCCCTCTGGGGGGAGAGACTATAAAACCCGGAAGTGTTGTGCCTCAGTCAGTCTCTGCAAGATGGGGGAAGTGAGAGGGTCACACCACTCAATCTGAGCTGTGAATAACACTGAACACCTGTCTACTTAACTGTGAGTGTAGTTTTACTGACTTTGAGTGCACTTAATGTGGTTTGAAAATGAAAATGTGGTTGGGTTGAATTAAAAGTACTGCCAATTGTTGGTGGGGTTTGGGTTGAAGTGAGCGCACTGTAATTGGTTGTTTTGGGGTTTTGGGTTGAAGCAAAACACTGCAAATGGTTGTTCGGAGGTTTTTTTCAGTCTCCCTAATGGTCGAAAGTGGTTTCCGCTTCTTCTATGTTCCGGCGATTATTTCAAACAAATTCATAACCAACCGCGACTAAAAATAGGTAGCCATTTTAAAAATCGGTAATTTTTTAATCGAAGCGGTTGCGATGCTAGTTGAAGGTGGTTGCCGGAGGTTGCAGGTAGTAGAAGGTAAGACCTTTTTTTCACCCAGGTTTCTTCCACCAGGGTGGTCTATTTTTAAAACGGCAACCTTTTAGTCGCAGACAGTTTTGTATTTTTTGAAATAATCGCCGGAACATAGAAGAAGCGGAAACCACTTTTGACCATTAGGGAGACTGACAAAAACCTCCGGGAACCGCACGAAAACCTTGAGTGGGGCGCAAAGTCTTCAGAGGTTTCCGTTCAGGTTTCCTACGTGGGACAGGGGCAATATGCATTACATGTAGCTCCTAGGGCCAGGAATATCAAGGAATATGGGGAGAAGGCAGCAATGAGGTACTGATTTTGGATGATCAGCGATGATCATATTGAATGGCGGTGCTGGCGCGAGGAGCCAAATGGCCTACTCCTGCACCTATTTTCTATGTTTCTATGTTTGTTACCATTAACCGACTACCATCTCTGTCAATTAGACCACGACTGCAATGTTCATTCACTTTTTCACATCCTCGTAAGCTTAGAACATTATGAAAGTGCCCACGTATGACTCAAGACTTTTAAACTCCAGCAAACATTCAAACACGACATTCAGATTATCCAGACATATTATCTGACACTCACTTCTTTATTTCTCGCAGTAGAAGATGACATTTTAGTTGTAAGCAATAGGAGGAAAAAGATGTTTTACACTCGGGAAGGGACAGTTTTGCCCGAAATGGGAAATGGCATTTCTAAGGTCTCAGCTGCAGGTGGAAATAATTAACAATAATGATATACTTCCTTTGCCATCTGACTTCCCGTAGCTTTGTGGTTGGGAACACAATCATAAACATATTTACTAGCAACAATCATCATGCACTTGCTGTCACGAGTGTACATGCTCACCTCAGAGATCATTTCATTCTGTGGAGGAAGGAACTGCTGGTTTATACTGAAACATGGAAACATAGAACATAGAAACATAGAAAATAGGTGCAGGAGGAGGCCATTTGGCCCTTCGAGCCAGCACCGCCATTCATTGTGATCATGGCTGATTGTCCCCTATCAATAACCCGTGCCTGCCTTCTCCCCATATCCCTTGACTCCACTAGCCCCTAGAGCTCTATCTAACTCTCTTTTAAATCCGTCTAACGATTTGGCCTTCACTGCCCTCTGTGACAAGGAATTCCATAAATTCACTACTCTCTTGGTGAAAAAGTTTTTTCTCACCTCAGTCTTAAATGACCTCACCTTTATTCTAAGAGGGCAGGCACAAAATGAAGATAGACACAAAATACTGGAGTAACTTAGCGTGCCAGACAGCATCTCCAGAGAAGCTGCCTGACCCACTGAGTTACACCAGCATTTTGTGTTTATCTTCACGTTTCATTACTATGCCTTCGTACTATGGCTTGGTGCTATGCAGCTCAGTGTAGAAGCTATTCCTCAAGTCCATACAGTACAATATCTAAATCTGTTGCCACACAGCTTATCAACTGAATGTAGATTTCTCTATGCAGATGTGATCATTTTATTCAAAGATGTGCCATATTCACACTGTTAAAAGATATCTCAAATTGTTTGGGGGATGGAAGCAGACAAGAGACTCAAAGAGCAGGTGGTGTGAACCCAGTGAGCAATTCTGTATATAAAGCCCCTTTCCACGACCTCGCTAAAGAGCAATATTTCCACATCCTTAGATTAATGCAGCAGGTAATCACAATCTTCCTTAGCATCCTCTACAAAGAGCAGCTCTCCAATTGCCACTACACTGTAAATCATTCAGAATATGAATTACAGCCCTCAGTTTCCTACAAAATATCTCAAGGGTATATCCACGGGATGAAGGCAAATGTTTTAGGCATGCAATGAACAGATTATTTGCCAACAATAAAAACATGGAGAAGTATACATTCTGAATTGTTTCTTTAGTTGACAATGTAAGACGAAGGAATCAAGTGAAGAATGTTGTTCTTTTATATATATGTACCCATAAACCACAAAGGTTAGTTCTGGAGATCGACACAAAATGTTGGAGTAACTCAGCTAGACAGGCAGCATCTCTGGAGAGAAAGAATGGTGACGTTTCGGGTCGAGGCTTTTATTCAGACTCCTGGCTCGATCCAAAACATCACCCCTTTCGTTCTCCAGCTTGAGATGCTGCCTGTCACACTGAGTTACTCCAGCATTTTGTGTCTATCTTTGGTTTAAACCAACATTTGCAGTTCCTTCCTACAATGTTCATTCCGGTATGTCAAACTCAATGGGAGCTCGGATAATATTTTGCTAGGTATTCTAAACATCCTGTAGGCTAGATAACCAAACAACTGGCTACAAGAGAACAGGATTCTTTCTTCAGTTACACCATTGCAAAATCACCAGTGTCAGTGACACCAGTGAAGAATCACAAAAGTGAATAGGAGCAAGATGACTTCAATGAAAGACACATGACTATCAAGTGACATTGATAAAATCATCAGCATGTTGTAAATGTCTCCCGTTGCCTTAATTAATTAAGTGTTCCTTGGCTCTTAGTTATTTATGCTAATCTGGAAATGTCTAGTCGTGGTTGTTTCAAAAACTAAGCAGGTTCGGGTCTGGTTAGTTGTTATGCGGGAAACTGCGCAGGACATTTGTCAACATTACCTGGAGAAGAGATGGGTAGCGTCATGTCCTGATTCACCTATGAAGTAAACCATGCTGAGGCATGGAGACACAAGATATTACAGATGCTGGAATCAAGAGTAAAAAACAAACTGCTAGTGTATCTCAGTGGGTCAGGCAGCATTTTGGGGGGCAGTGTAATGTTTCAGGTTCAGATGCTACATTGGAATATCTAAAGTTCAATTTAAACAATTGCAGTGATTTTGAGACTCTTTAATTTTGATTTTTATATTTGCTATCAAATGTCTTTGGAATAACAATACTGTGATGCTCCATGCTGACAAAGAGACTTAGTGGCAAAGAGACTTAGAGGCAATTGGCAAACATATTGTTCTCCAATGCCTTCCAATGAAGAAGACATTGAGAAAGAGAAGGAAGATGAGAACAACAAGGGCTATGAAGCCAAGGCAACAATCACTAATTCAGTAATATTCACTGCTTGTGGGGATATTCCACAGTAGAAAGGCATTGTTAGTTATGAAAATACAAACAGCAATTGACTCTTTTGAGTTTCAAACCCTCACCCAAAATAGATAGCAGCAATTCACCAGCACTTCATGAACCTGTCAACTCTCGTCTGGGGTCAATGAAAGAATGTTCACATCGGGGCCCTGTTTCCACCAATCTTTCCACCAACACACACAAGAAGCACAAGAAGCACAAGATGCTATTGTATGCAGATGCCGAGAAGTGTGACAAAAGTGCTGGAGAAACTCAGCGGGTGCAGCAGCATCTAGGGAGCGAAGGAAATAGGCAATGTTTCGGGCCGAAACCCTTCTTCAGACCCGTTCAGCTCTGGCTGAACAATTTCTAATCTTGTGATGCGGACTCAATAAGATCTCTCGCCATAGTTGAACAAGGATATCAGATGCTTGAAAAAACCCTTGCATCCATCTTCCCTACATATCACAAACTATCTTGACTTCGAAATATTATCACTGATCCCACATTGTTATTGGATCACAATCCTGCAAGTCCCTCACTCAGAAAACTGTTGGAGTAATCTCAAGGACTAAAGTGGGTTGAGAAGGCAGCACATCATCATCTGCCTGAAAGCAACTTGTAAAGGGTAATAACAATTTGTCTTGACAGTGAAAATCAGATCCTTTGAATGTGATGACAATCTACCAGCTTTTCCTCAATTAAATAGATGATAGCTTGGGATTCCCAAACAAGGGCTGAGATCCAACATTTCTCTCAGCTCAGTGCCAATCCTGGCGCACACACACACACACCTGTGTTGCCACAATAAGCTCTGTATATGTTACACCTGTACAGTGCAGACTTCCTGAGATTTCCCCAGCACTTCACCTTGGAAAATGGTCGATTTTCATCAAATGGACCATTGAAATCAAATGGTATGTAAAAGTTTTTATCTGATTTAATTAAATTAGTTTAAATGGAATTTATTGTTGTCGGATGGCTTCGACCATTGATCAATGGTGAGATTGTGATGAGGGCCTTGCCTATCTTCAAGACACTTCTGTTCAAGTGGTTGCTATGCTAAGCATCTTCAATCAGAGGAAGAAAGAGTGCGCTCTGAGGGAAGGTGACCAATGAACTCGGACCTTTCAGTAGAAGATCCTTCCCAATAACGAGAAAGGTACTGGGGGTATCATGCAGATATCTGAAGATGTTGATGCTAAATGAGAAAATATGATTATGGCTGATCTGCCCCAGGCCGCACCTCCTCCTTTGTTCCGGTTCCCCAGAGACCTCAATTCCCTCATATTGTGAAAAATTATCTAAAAAAAGCATCCTGAGTAAAATATTCCAGATATTTACTAATCTCCCTCCAACCTTTAATTTGTTTACACCATAATTTTAATGCCACGCCCACCATATCTGTTGTAAACCTGGCACGTGCTAATGATGTGTTAAGAAGAATTGGTAGCTCTTATGTGGGAACAAGTAGGAATTTAATTTCCTGATTTCAACCACAGGTTGCATACATTTCTTAGGGAATACAACAGACATTGAATATAGATTTTGTTTTTTGCTGTGTGTGGATTTTGTTGTGTACGTCCTGAATGTGCCATGCGTCTTTGCCTGGCTGCCTATGTCTCTCTTCTTTCTCTTTGTCTTCCTGTCTCTCTGTCTCACATCTGTCATCAATTACATCTTTTAACCATGAACAAAGCAGAATTGATGGTAAGATCCTTTCCATCTGCTTGAGAGGATTTGAAAATGTGTTTCTTTTTTATCTGGAAAGACATCAGGATTGGGAGAAACAGTCACTCCTTCCCTTTCATTCTGTCTCTCAATTTGACATGTTCTTGAAGTTTATAAAATGCCTTATAATTTGAACCCTTATACAGTAAAAGTAAGTTTGTAATCAACATGGCCTGTCATGTTGAAGTGGATGCTTTTTTTTCTTTTGCACAAATAGCCATTCCATTTAAAACAGTGAATAAAGCTTTGAAATGTGTATGCTAGCATCATTTCAAGTATTTTTGAAACATGACAGAAAGACAGTTAGATTTGAAGAAGAAGCATTGTATAGATTGAGTTAACTTATATTCTGCTGTGTCTCTAAATACAGTGAATGCCTCGAGTCTGTATACCTGTATACCTGGCTGCTTGCTCTTTCAAATAAAATATGTCCTAAGTTGTTGGAGTTGAAGGGCTATAGGTTTTTAATATAAAATGCAATGAAAATAATATAAAGAAAATAATTCATTTTTAAAAAGAATTAAAATTTTGTAATATATACTATTTTAGAACACAAGAAAACGGTCAGAACAATAAGCCATTCGGCCCCTCAAGCCTGTGCTGTCATTGAGTATGATCATGGTTGATCTACCCCAGGCCTCAACTCCTCTTGTTCCAGGATGGAAATGTCTAACACTAGAGGATATAGCTATAACATGTGAGTGGGAGTTTAATGGAGATATGTGGGGTAAGTTTTTTTTTTACAGAGGGTAGTGGAGGCCTGGAAAGCATTGCCAGGGATGGTGGTAGAAGCAGATACGGTAGTGACAGGCTTTTAGATAGGCACGTAGAAGTGCAGGAAATAGAGGGTTATGGATGATGTACAGGCAAATTAGATCAATTTACCTGGCATCGTGTTTGGCACAAACAATGTGGGCTGAACTGCCTGTTCTTGTGCTCTACTGTTCTATGTTCTATGTTGTTCATGTCAGTTCAACATGGCCCTGAATTCCCTGGTCTTTGAAAAATCGATCTACAAAATATCCCCAATGATCTGATCTTCAGAAGCTGGAACAGAAAATATCAGAGATGAAGCAACCTCTGTATTTTCATGTGTTTAGTTTGTTTAAAACACAATTTTTGTTACTGAATGGTAAATGTTTATTAACAGCAAGCCTTTTGAGTATTTTGATTGTTTTTAAATAATCTTCCTGAACTGAGTACTGAGTCTTTGACATGTTTTACTTTTGTTCTTTGACTTTAAATTACAGATTTTCATGCATGTGAGATGTAATACATTCAACTGACAGTGAATAACAGGCTTTCCACTTCAAATTACTTGGAAACCACTAAACTCCTGACTAATGTTTTCCCCACGTATTTATTGTGGACAATTGGAAAAACCATCACTCACTGGAATCACTCAGAGAGTTAGCTGGATTTCCTTTATCAGACGCCTGCCATGGTAATAACAGAAACACTCAGCCAAGGTTTGAAACCTAAATGTCCCAGATGCTGAACAGAGCATGATAAAACAGGTCCTCTTCCTGTTACAATTACCCAACCTATGTATCAACAAACATATAGGAGACTGAAAGTAGACACAAAATGCTGGAGCAACTCAGCAGAACAAACAGCATCTATAGATAGAAGGAGTGGGTGACGTTTCTGATTGATATATTCTTCTTCAGACCTTGGGTTACAAGACTGTTGCATATATGAAATGTGGCACAGTAGTAGAGTTGCTGCCTTACAGCACCAGAAACGCGGGTTCGAACCTTACTAGAGCTGTGTGTATGGAGTATGTCTGGTCTCAGGGGTAGAATTAGGCCATTTGGCCCATCTAGTCTACTCCACCATTCAATCGGGGCTGATCTCTGCCTTCCAATCCCATTTTCCTGCCTTCTACCCATAACCCTTGAAACCCATTCTAATCAAGAGTTTGTCTATCTCTGCCTTAAAAATATCCACTGACATGGCATCCACTACCCTCTGTAGGAATGAGTTCCAAAGATTAACTACCCTCTGACTAAAGAAGTTTCTCCTCACCTCCTTTCCAAAAGCGCGCCCTTTAATTCTGAGGCTATAACCTCTGGTCCTTGATTCTCCCACCAGTGGAAAAATCATTTCCATATCCGCTCTGTCTATGCCTTACATTATTTTGTAAATTTCAATGAGGTTCCCCCTCAACCTTCTAAACTCCAATGAATAGAGGCCCAGTGCTGTCAAGCCCTCATCATATGCTAACCCACTCATAATTGGAATCATTCTGGTAAACCTCCTCTCCTCTGGACCGTCTCCAGAGCCATCCTTTCTCAGAAACAGGGCCCATATTTGCTCATAGTACTCCAACTACAGCCTGACCAGCACCTTATAGAGCCTCAGCATTACCTCTTTATTTCTGTATTCCAGTCCTCTTGATATACATGCTAGCATTGAATTTGCCTTCCTTACTACCGATTCGACTTGCAAATTAACCTTTTTGGAGTCCTGCACCAGCATTCCTAAGTCCCTTTGCATCTCCGATTTCTGGATTCTCACTATTTAGAAAATAATCTATGCCTTTATTCTTATCACCAATATGCATGACTCTGCACTTTGCTCCATTGCATTTCATCTGCCACTTTTCTGCCCACTTTCCCAACCTGTCCAATTTCATTTGCAGAGTCCGTACTTCCTCTACACTGCCTGCCCCTCCAGCTCTCTTAGCATCATCTGCAAACTTGGCCACTAAACCTTCAATCAATCCTCTTATCCAAATCATTAATATATAATATGAAGAGAAGCGGCCCCAGCACCGACCCTTGCGGTTCTCCCTGCGACCATGTGGATTTTCTTCGGGTGTTCCAGTTTCCCACCACACTCCAAAGACGTAAAGGTTTGAGAGTTAAATTACTTCGGTAAAATTATAAATTGTCCATAGTGTGTAGGATAGTGCTAGTATACAGGGTGATCGCTGTTCAGTGAGAAATTGGTGGGCCTGTTTCTGTGATGTATTTTAAAAGTAAATAGTAAAACATACACAGATGCAGTCCATACATACAAGCGAACATATGGGAGACTGGTGAGATGGATTTGTTATCTGCTGCAAGGCTGCAGGGCTGTTGTGTTGGAATTCAGTTTACAACAATAGCTGAATACAATAGTTGAATTCAACACAATGGTTTAAATGATGCTGGGTAGCTGTTTGCTGACTTGCAGAAGGAAAACCTGTTGTAACTAACCTAAGGGGGACCTGGGGAAGCTGTTCAGAGTGGATTTATTGGACTAAATACCTATAAAAAACACTTTGGATTATGAGACAGTTGGACAGATTAGAATTGCATAATTAGTTTAAGGAGTGAGAGGAGACTTCATTTAAATATTTAAATTCATGTGGGGCTTCGATAAGATGGATATGAAAATATCTTGTTGGAGAACCTAGAGTCATGGGTTGCAGTTTAAAAATGAAATGTTTCCAATTTAAGACAGAAATAAAAAAATACATTTTTCTCTCTCCAAAGGTCTGGAAGTACTTTGAACTTTATTCCTCAAAGAGAACTTGAAGCATTTTCTTTGGATATTTATAAGATTGATCTGAGATAAAGAAGGTAGAGAAAGAGAGAGAGAGACAGAAACACCTGAGATGCTGTCTCACCCGCTGAGTTAATCCAGCTTTTTGTGTTTATCTTCAGGTTAGATGCATGTTTGAAAACTGCTTGCATGATTGGAAGCTTTGATGGGTAGTTTATAAGTAACTTGTGCAACCTGAGACTTTCCCTTTCAGTTTCCAACATCCCACATTGATAATTTTGAAGAAAATGAAAACTAAAGAGCAATCTGAGGACATGAAACATAATGTTAAAGTGAAATGTTATGGTGCCCATTAGAAGAATGTTGTTTCCGGAGCTTGTTATGAGGTTCATTGGAAAAGACCAAAGTCAGAAGGCAAAGTGTTAGGGACTGGATATAACAAGTAAAATAAAGCTTGCAATCACGTTTATGGGCAGCCTGAAAGAGTTCAGACTCACCTAAATCCTTCTCCGATCTTCCAATCAAGAGATGCTACAAAATAGTACCTTAAAGAGACTATAGATGAATTAATGTATCATGTTCACTCAGTCGTGAGTCCAGTGTTGACCTCAGCACTTCTTTAGGGCATGAACTAACGTGTCAGACAAAGAGATTCTAAGGCAAGGTTTAGTACAACTTCATCTTTAATAACACTCAAATTACTTAAATATGCATGCATAACAGCAAGTTGTAATAACTTTATATTTAATATCTTGGTCCAACTGTAGTTTGTGATTCATCATGCAGTCCCTTCACTTAATAGCCATTCCCAGACGCACTTTCCTCATTTACCCTGTTTCTCGTGATCGGATCACAAAGCTATAAAGCTGCCTCAGCTGTACGCGCAGTTGGTACTGCCCAGGTGTCGATCGCATGACTTTTCTTCACAAGGTTTCTTTATTCTGTGGCTCTCTCTGGTGAGCTGCCTTCTTGAACAGCTGCAGCCCTTGAGGAGTAGATATACACACCCATTGCCCTCAGGGAGGGAATTCTAAGATTTGACTCTGCTAGTGATGGAATGTTGTGGGTTTGGAAGGTGCTCTGTAAGGAATCGTAATCAGTTGCTGCAATGTATCCCCTGGATGGTAAAAACTGCCACCACTGTGCATCAGTGGTGGAGCAAGTGAATAGTTGTGGATGGAGCTGCTGTGCCCTAAGGAAAATGAGGACATTTTAGAAACATTGATGTGACAGTATCATAATCAGTGTAGATGTGACCGATATAGAAAAGTAGGAACAGATGTAGAATCAAGGAACTTGATACAGTGTAGAATCAAGGAACTGCAAATGCTGGTTAAATCTGAAGAAAGACCTCAACCTGATACATCACCTAACCATGTTCTCTAGAGATGCTACCTTACCTGCTGACATATTCCAGCACTTTATGTAACAGATCTACTAAAATTGTATTGACAGCATCCAGAAGGTTGATTAATTCAAACTATTAAAAATGTGCTCTTCTGACTGTGTTAAGATTGTTTTGTTTTTTTTTGCTTTGACCTCTCTTCCTGGCTTAGTTATTTATTTCCCAAACTGCTTTAATACTGGGGAATGCTTGTGTTGGTGGTTTTGGTTTCCAATGCAAGGAAGTTATAGAGCTGGTTTAGCCGTACGAGAAACGACTACTGGAGTTTCCAACAGATCTTTATTCGAAAGTTCAATTTCCAGCATACAGGCTTTACAGACACATCTGCCCACAACGGTGGTCAGCACTGAACTAACGCGCGCAAGGGAAAAACTGCGCGACACCAGCAGCCCCTCCGCGGCTTCCGAATGCCGGGTTCGATATCTGCGTACGCTAGCAGACGCTGCTACACTGGACAAATTGGCTGGAGATATTAAATCTGGCTGCCAACAAGAGCTTGGTAAGCCATGGATGCTAACAAGGGTCTGGTATTGTAGGTAAGTGCATCATTAAGGGATAGAGAAAATATGACAATTTGGTGCCTGGAGATACTTAGAGATATGATATGTACCATCAGTAATAAATAACAATAAAACTAAATGATTTGTAGAAGAAATATGCATTAGGCTGAAGCAACCTTGACACACAAAACCCCAAAATAGATCAAAAGCAAGATTAAGAAGGTATAAAAGACTTCAGATGCCAGTATTTGTAACAACAAACAATCTGCTGGAGGAACTCAAGTGAGTCGAGCAACATCTGTGGTCAAAAAGTAGTGATCGATGTTTCTGGTCAAAACCCCACATCATGGTAAACTAATTAAGTAATCTGTTAGATTATTTACCCCATCTATGTTGTCCTGCCTTACAACCTGAGGCCTGGCTCAGTTGCAGAATGACGTACAGTGCTGGAGTAACTCAACAGCTCATGCAGCATTAATGGAGAACATGTTATTCATGTTCTCCAGAGATGCTACCTGTATTGCTGAGTTGCTCCAGCACTTTGTGTCCTTTTTTGTAAGCCAGCATCTGCAGTTCCTTGTTTCTGCAGATGACGTTGTTTCACGTGCTCTAATATCCATCTTATCCATCTGTTCCTAGAGCTTTGTTCAAAAATATATATGTAGAAGGGGTCATCACTTAGCCTGAGGTATTTAGGCCATGGGACTTCTGCAGTCAATATTTTAGTTTCGTTGAAAGGATTCAGCTGGAAAATAATTACTCCTGGGAATGAAAGATGCTTCGTGAAATAAAGCTATGGTTAATGTCAGAAATATATAAGATGCCAAGATAGTTTTCATATTATTTCCCTGTATGAAGGTTGGTGCTCACCTCATTTGTTATAATTTGAAGCAAGTACTGCATCGATTCATTGCCCATTTATCTTTTCTAAATCCTATATTGTGACAGATATAACATGACCTTAGCCCCAATGGAAATAAAAGTTGATGAATCTGGCACAACCTCATTGGATCAGAGTGGGTATGGAGCATTTATCCATTTATATGAGCATTTATTGAGAAGCTATTCTCATAATAAACACTAACCATTTAAGGACTGTGGAATTTTTTGAACTCTTTTTATTTTGCTCTGGCAGATAGTCAATATAATCACACTCAGAGTTTTATCAGGCTGCAATCTGCATATTTGGGGAAGTATTCTTTTAGCTTCATGAAAACCTCTCTACCACAATCTGTGGAGTGCAGTCGTAGATGAATTCAATAAACAATTTGAGGAAACCTTCTGCTTGGCAAGCCGGTAAAAATAATCCCGACTGTGACCTGAGCAAATCTTGCCATCATCTTTATAATATCCTAAATGTTTGTAACCTGGGGAAGCTTCCAATCTTAAGTTTGAAAAACATCCAAATATATTCAGTTTTGAAAAATAAGTTACTTTCTTCACATTGGTTTTCATATAGAAAACATAGAAACATAGAAAATAGGTGCAGGAGGAGGCCATTCGGCCCTCCGAGCCAGCACGGCCATTCATTGTGATCATGGCTGATCATCCAACTCAATATCCTGTACCTGCCTTCTCTCCATACCCTCTGATCCCTTCAGCCACAAGGGCCACATCCAACTCCCTCTTAAATATGGCCAACGAACTGACCTCAATTACCTTCTGTGGCAGAGAATTCCACAGATTCACCACTCTCTGTGTGAAAAACGATTTTCTCATCTTGGTCCTAAAAGACCTCCCCCTTATCCTTAAACTGTGAACCCTTGTCCTGGACTTCCCCAACATCGGGAACAATCTTCTTGCATCTAGCCTGTCCAACCCCTTAAGAATTTTGTAAGTCTCTATGAGATCACCCCTCAATCTTCAATTTACAATCAAAGAACTGAGTTTCTCATTGCTTTTCCATGGTGCATTGCTTCACATGCAGAGATTATGCATTGGGAGTGCTGCAATTTTTGTGATATACAAATGCCGTAATTTGTTTACATACTTGCCTCACAGATTTATTGACCCTCGTTCGATCCCGACATAGGACGTCATCTGTGTGGAAATTTCACTTCTCCCTGTAACCACTTGGATTCCCTCTGGATTATCCAGTTTACCGCCATGTCCCAAAGGTATGTTATTTGGCTGCTGTAAATTGGCTGCTGTAAATTTCCCCTAGTGTGTTGGGAATGGATGCAAAAGTAGGAACATAGTGTAAACGGGTGATCAATGGCAGGCATGGATTCACTGGGCCAAATGGGCCTGATTCAATACTGTTTCTTTCAACCAAAAACTCAATGCAATGAACCCACAGTTGAAACTCAATTGGCCATTTGCCACATCACCATCGAGGAGGTGCAAATGACAAGTGTAATATCTGTTATTGAACAATGCAGCAGAATGGGACTGTCCCTATATCAATTATGAGGTGCATGAAATTTTACAGATTCACAAAGGCAAGATGTATAATTAATAAATATTATTTGGGAAAGATGCTGATTTCATATAATTTATATTTTATGGAACTGGTTTCCCCTAGAACGGGAGAAGCACAAAATAATAGAGTGCTATTTCCATCACTGTGCACTGAATTATAAAACATTACAATACCTTTTAATTATTTTAAGTACATTTGGCATAAATGGTTTTCACATTCAGACTTAAAATAGGGGCCACGATAAAGACATTTGCAACTGATATAAATAAACCCTTGTGGCAGTCAGTGAGAAAGCAAACAGCATACTATTTGATCAAGACGGCTGCAGGCCCTGCAGCAGCCTGGGGTTCAAATGGATTGGGCACTGCGCCAAGAGATAGAAGACATGAATCGGACGAGATCTAGAGCAGGGTGGAACAGTGGTGGATGACTCCTGTAACTTCATTTGGTCAGGCCATCCTTCAACGCTGCCAGGACAATGAGCCTTTATGACCAGCTGCACCCAAAGTAATTAGGACTTTTCAAAACAGTGCCAAAACTTGGTGACTCTTGTATTGTCTCTGTGGACTATTTCTACACACTTTGTTCTTAATCTAAGATTGTGCTTATGTTTAGTAATACAGTCTTAAAAAAAAGTTCACTGTACCTTGATATATGTGACATTAAATACCCATTGATACATTTATGTCCAAGTTTTGTAGGCTGAAAATAGGTGGGCTACGTGCCCTAATCAGCATCAATGATGCTGAAGTGGTGATGATTGAGAGCTTTAAGTACCTTGGCATAATACCACAAACAACTGGTCCTCTACTTCCTCAGTAGACAAGGAAATTTGGCATGCCTCCAGTGACTTCAACCAATTTCTACAGATGCACTATGGCAAACATACTCTTGGGATGCATCACAGCTTGATTCAGCCCCTGCTCTGCCCAAGACTGCAAGAAACTGCAGATAAATTAGACACAAAATCAGGAGGAACTCAGTGGGTCAGGCAGCATCCCTGGAAAAAAGGAATAGGTGACATTTCATGTCAAGACCCATCTTCAGACTGAGATCAGGGGAGTGGGAAACTAGAGATATGAAAAGGTGCAGAACAAATCATAGCACAAGTGGAGAGTTGTGAACACACTATTATCCATCACACAAACCAGGCACATTCCCATTGACCATCTACACTTTTATTGCAGATGGCAGGCAGCATCTGAAGGCTATCTACACCCTTTAACCAGGGAGGTGGATGGTGACTGCAGGAAATGGCCAGAGCTTGATCAAAGCCAGTCCAAACTGTGATACTTTAAAGAATGCATGAAGATACAAGGCAAGAAGCATCAATATTTACCAGCATTTGAGGTATTGTAGAACAGATGAAAGTAAATGAAGATCTGTTTTATGTGTGGAACATTAAAGGGCCTGTCCTACTTGGCCGTCATTCACGCATCATTTACGCGATCTGCTAGCGTGTGGTTAGCGTGTGGGTAGCGTCTGGGCAGCGTGTGGGTAGCGCGGGATGGGCGCAAGGAGTGGTGTGGAGTGGCGTGGAGGAGTGTGGACTTCGTCCTGCACAAAATCCTCGCGCACCACCAACCTGTCACGTAACTGATGGCCAAAGTGGGGCAGGCCCAAGACCCTGGCACGACGCAATGTCTCACCTCCAACAGCAGCAGAAGCAGGCAAACGATTGCCGAGCTCGGCCTGGGGCTCACGGCCGTTGCGGATCCGGATCCGCCCCCACTCCTACTCCCAGAGCGGGGCCAAGATGATTGGAGATGGACACAAAATGCAGGAGTAACTCAGCGGGACTGGCAGCATCTCTGGAGAGAAGCAATGGGTGATATTTCGGGTCGAGACCCTTCTTCAGACTGAAGATGATTCTTGACCCGAAACGTCATCCATTCCTTCTCTCCAGAGATGCTGCCAGTCCCGCTGAGTTACTCCTGCATTTTGTGTCTATCTTCAAATGACGTCACACGCTCCAGACGGCTGTGCGGATGCATGATGATGTGCACGACCGTCGTGCGTCAGTCACTACCGTTGCGTAAATGATGGCCAAGTGGGACAGGCCCTTAAGCCTACTGAATATGTACTCAGGAAACAGAGGAAAATTAACAGTGCAGCTCCGTGTTGCTCCATAAAAATTACGGAAATAACTTAAACATAGAATCATACTAGACTAAGTGGGACCCGTTGGGTCCCTTGTTCACATGGGAGGGCTGGTCCCCCAACACATTATTCCACCTCTCAACCAATTCCAATATTGGTGGCCTGTTGGGGGGGGGGGGGGGGGGGGGGGGGGGGGGTCTGGAGCGCTAGTATGGGTATTTTGGGCTGAAGGGAATGGTTTCCAGAGGGCTAGTATGAACATTGTGGGCCAATGGATTCTTGGGGTGACAGCTCAGTCACTCAAGCCTGATGTGCTGGCAGCTCATTCACGCCTGGTGGGCGAGCAGTTGACTCACGGCTATTCCTTGAAATTCTATTTCAAGCAGAGTGCAAGTCCACCAAATTCAAATGCAGTTTCCTACCATATCAAGCAGGGTGCAGGGCCACTGAACTCAAGTGCAGTTTCCTACCACATCAAGCAGGGTGCAGGGCCACCAAATGCAAGTGCAGTTTCAAGGCACTTCCAGCAGGGTGCAAGGCCACCAAATTCAAGTGCAGTTTCATACCACTTTAAGCAGGGTGCAAGACAACCAAATTGAAGTGCAGTTTCATACAATTTCAATCAGGGTGCAAGGCAACCGAATTCAAGTGCAATTTCATACCATTTCATGCAGGGTGCAAGGCCACCAAATTCAAGTGCAGTTTCATACCATTTCATGCAGGGTGCAAGGCCACCAAATTCAAATGCAGTTTCATACCATTTCATGCAGGGTGCAAGGCCACCACATTCAAATGCAGTTTCATACCATTTCAAGCAGGGTGACACCACCTTAAAACCACAATAAAACACCTCATAAGCACAACACTCGCAGTTCAGTAGACATTCAGTGTGTTCAGTTGATTGATAGCTCAGACAGAGTTGTGACCTCTCCCTCCCTCATCTTGCAGAGACTGAGCCACACCCACACTTTCGGGTTTCATAATCCCTCCCCCTTCCCACATGAAGGGGGGGGGGGGGGTGGCCTTCATGGTGTGATTGACAGGAGAGAGATTATCAACATTTTTTATTCTTCATTGATGGGAAGAATCCTCTGGACCTGATGAGCGGAGGGGGGCTGAGTAAGATGGCCAAAAATCACAGCCGTAAGTGGTAGCTTTTTATCTAAAACCAATAGTGCAAACAGGAAGTTGTGCAGTTATCACCACCAACAACCATTTGCAGCGTAGCATTTCTAAGCAGTTACCACCACCAACAACCATTTGTAGTGCAGTATTTCAAAGCAGTTACCACCACCAACAACCATTTGCAGTGCAGCATTTCAAAGCAACCACATTTTCATTTTATTTTTCTTTGTAAAATATTTTTATTAGAAGTAAATACATATTAAGAAGGAATAACATAAAATCAAAAAAGAAGAAACATATTATTCGTCACATACATTCTTAATATTTTTAAAGTTTACAGTCGTTCTTATTTATACTTCTATACTTTTTATTACTTTATAACAGAAAGAAAATAGTAAAAGAAATAATAAAAATAAATAAAATAGAAGTAGAAAATCGATAAAATGAGTAGAGTATAAAGCAAGATATTCTTCATTGGAGATATATTCGTGGTCTATTGTATATAGTTCTTCATCTATTCCTTCATTCAGGCTTCAGTCAGGCCCTCGAACCGGACCTCCTTGACCCTTTAAGTATTCAATAAATGGAGACCATATTCCTCTGAATTGATCTAGCTTGTCCAAAAGGACAAGTCTTAGTCTTTCCAGATGAAGTGTCTCCGACATTTCTGTAATCCACATTTTGATTGTGGGGGATGTAGGACCTTTCCGAAATCTTAGTATTAGTTTTTTACCAATTATTAAACTATAACCAATAACAATTATTTGCTGTGTTGTTAGTAGATGATCCGTTTCTATTATTCCTAACATAATTAATTTTGAGTCTGGAGTCAGATTTGCATTAACTACTTTCGAGATTATGTTAAAAATTTCTATCCAAAAATTAGTCATTTTTATACATTTTGTGAATGAATGTGTTAGATTAGCTTCTAAATGCTGACATTTATCACATATAGCAGAAACATTTGAAACAATTCTGTTTAATTTGGATTTCGAAAAGTGTAATCTATGTAAAACTTTAAATTGTATCAGGGAGTGTCTGGCATTTAATGAGCAGTGGTGTATATGTTGTGAACTTTCATTCCATACTTCTACACTAATATTTGTCCTAATTTGTTTTCCCATGCTTGCCTATATATTTCCGACTTTGGTAAATCATTTTCCAGTAAAATATTATAAATATATGATATTAATTTTTCTGAATTCAGATATTTATTTAGACATTCATCTAAAATTTCTGTCTTTCTATTTCTAAAATCTTGTGTGTTTGATTTAACATAGTCTCTAATTTGTAAATATCTAAAATACTCTTTTGAGTGTAATCCATAATTTTGTTGTAATTCCTGAAATGAAAGGAATAAACTTTCCCTGTAGAGATTACCCATCTTATTTATTCCATAGTTCTTCAATTTAAAAAAAACCTTTATCCATCATTGAGGTTTATAAGTGATGTTATTTACAATGGGAAGAGCCAGTGGTATACTTTCTAATTTTAATGTTTTCTTTAATTGTTTCCAAATACGTATGCCACTTTCTATTATTGGATTTCCTCTATAACTTTTTTAATGTATTTTAGTATTAGCAAATAAAATCAAGCTAATTTCTAAAGTTGAACAATCTTCCTTTTCCATTTTTAACCAGTTTGGTTGTTTATCTACTTCTTCCAACCAAAAGTTCATATTTTTAATATTAACTGCCCAATAAGAAAACATAAAATTAGGCAATGCAAAATCTGCATTCATTTTTGATTTACAAAGATGTTTTTTATTTATTCTATGGCTCTTATAATCCCAAATAAAGTTGGTAACTAGAGAGTCCACTTTCTTAAAAACTTTTTTAGGAAGATATATCGGGATCAGTTGAAACAGGTATAATAATTGCGGAAGAAAAATCATTTTTATCGCATTAATTCTACTTAGCATTGAAATAGGTAATGTTTTCCAATATAGGATATTCTTAAGTAGTTTATTCAATTGGGGTAGGAAATTAGATTTAAATAAAGAATCATATCTTTTTGTTACATGAATTCCAAGATATTTGATTTTTTCATTTGCTATCTTAAAAGGATATTGTTGTAATATATGTGAGTTATTTCCCATTATTGGCATAAGTTCACTTTTATTCCAATTAATTCTATATCCTGAAATCAATCCAAATTGAGTTATTAAATCTAATAAGTTAGGAATATTAATTTCCGGCTTTGTAATATAAAGTAATACATCATCTGCTTATAAAGAGATTTTATTTTCAGTTTCTTTGGTTTCATACCCGTATATTTCAGGATGTAATTTGACGTGCTGTGCTAATGGTTCAATTGCCAGTGCGAACAGTAGTGGAGATAGAGGACAACCTTGTCTACAGCCACGGAATAAATTAAATTTAGTTGTTAACATTTGATTTATTAATTTATTAACATTCTAGCTGTTGGCTTGGTATATAGTAGCTTAACCCATGTTATAAACTTCTCTCCCAACGGAAAAGTTTCCATAACCGAAAATAAATAAGACCATTCAATCTGATTGAAAGCTTTCTCTGCGTCCGATGAAATAATTGATAAATCTTTATTAATGTTTCTTTTCGAGTGTATAATATTGAATAATCTTCTCAGGTTGTTTGAGGAGTATCGTTTTGATATAAATCCTCTTTGATTTGAATGAATTACTTTATTAATCACTGTATTTAGTCTAGTATGTGCTAGTATTTTGGTTAATATTTTTTGATCAGTATTTAAGAGATATGTTTCTATACGACCCTGGATCATCCAGAATTTTATCTAATTTAGGTATAAGTGTTATAATAGATTCATTTAATGTTCCTGGTAACTTCTGTTGTGCATAAATGTATTCATAAAGTGTCTTCAAATGTGGAGCTATCATATCATAGAATGTTTTATACAATTCTGATCCAATACCATCCGGTCCTGGAGTTTTACCATTTTTTAATGACCTAATAACTTCTTCAATTTCTTTAGTAGTTAGTTCAGCATTGAGTGAATCTCTATTTTCTAATATAGATTACAGATTTTAGATTACAATTTTTTTTAAATGTTTCTACTCCTATTCGATTTTCTGCCGTTTTGGCTGAATATAAATTTTATAATATTGCAAAAATCTCTCATTTATATCTTTAGTTTGTACTAATAATTCCCCTTTGTCTGATTTAATCCTATGGATTAATTTTTCGCCTTCCAATTTTCATAATAGGCGAGCCAATAATTTTTGTGGTGTATCTCCAATTCAAATTGTATTTGTTTAGTATATTGGTAGAGTTTTACAACTTGGTCTGACTGTATTTTATTTAATTTATATTTCAATGCAAATATTTTATTATGTTTTATTATGGTTGGGTTAACAGCGTTTTCTGTATCTAATTGTTTGATCTCCTTTTCCAATGCCTGTTGTTCCCTCCGATTCTCTTTATTATAAAATGCTTGAGAGGATATCATAATTCCCCGAAGATACGTTTTAAAAGTTTCCCATAATAGGGAGGAAGATATTTCTGGCGTATCATTTATTTCAAAGAAAATCTTGATCTGTTTTGTGATGTATTCTTGAGTTATTTTGTTTTTCAAAATTTGTGGGTTAAATCTCCATTGTCCCTGTTTTTCCGTTTTACCAGTTATTTTCATCATAAAAGTTAAAGGTGCATGATCTGAAATTATAATATTATGATATTTTGAATTATAAGTGAATGGGATAAGTTTTAAATCTACCAAAAAATAATCTATTCTTGAATACGTTTTAAGGTGAGTAAAATGAGTATTCCCGTCCAGCTGGGTTTTGCATTCTCCAAACATCTTTAATATTACTAGTATCTATATATGCATTTATTAGATCACTGGAATGCGATTTAATTTTCCGTTGTTTTGATGATCTGTCCAAATAAGGATCTAGTGTACAATTTAAATCTTCTCCAATTATTAAGTTGTGTTGTGATAATTCCGGAATAGTATTAAATATTTTTTTTAAAAACAATGGGCTATCAAAATTTGGGCCGTATACATTGAAAACATCATTTTTTTGTGTGTATAATTCTCTTATTACAATAATATATCTACCATCACTATCAGTTATTGTTGAAGTGTGTTTAAATGAAGTGCCTTTACGAATTAATATTGCTACACCTCTACATTTGTGTGTGAAAGAAGAATGATACACTTTGTCAATCCATTTAGCCTTTAATCTATGTTCTGCATCCTTTTTTAGATGTGTCTCTTGGATGAATACCACATCTGCTTTAAGTGCTTTTAAATGTGCTAATACTTTACCTCTCTTAATTGGTTCGTTAATACCTTTAACATTCCAGGTGCAAAATGTTATTCCTCCATTCCCCATATTCATTTGTAAGTCTTGCATCTTTTATCTAAAGGAATATATAATAGGGCAAATGGTTCAGCTCGACATAACCGACTTTACACCCGAACTCCGAATAGATGAATTTCAAAACCCTTGAGTATCTCTCACGTATATACCTCCTTTGCATTAATTTATAACTCCATTCAAAAGTAAAATAATAATAACAATAGATAATATTAAAAAAAGGATAGATTAAGAGATTAGTAGGGTGCACAAAGAAAGAAAAATTACATCTAATATTGGTGTAGTTAGTGTTAGCCATACTACCATGGCTAGCAATCTATAGACTTCCGTAGTCGATGTTACTAACTTATCCATTTCCATGATTCATTAAAATTGTTATTCCATACAAATATTTAACTGGGAATATTAAACTCTGATGTGTACAAAATCCATCAGTCAATTATTTGATAATATCTATACTTAATACCTATTAAAAGCTATAATAATAATAAGAAAATATAAAAAGTAAAGTAATAATAAAAAATAAGAAAAAGGGAAGCAAAATATAGAAAAAAATCATAATAAAATGTACCGGGGGGGATAAATAAAGTCAAAGTTTATATTTTGTGTATTTATATTCACTATTTACTTTATCCTAAGTAAATCAGCTATAGTTAGTTGTTAATCATTAATTGGTAGTTATTAGCTTTAATTAATAATAATACCACAGTATTAATTTTAGTATGTATTAGTTATTAATATTAGTAGTGTTACTATTCTAATTATTAGTATCCATAGGAACGTCTCCAATCCGTATCTCCCCGAATCACCCATCCGCATCCTTCTCCATCTTCTTTAGATGAAACAAGTCCATAGTCCATAGTCCATTTCAATCTTGAAAGTACAATTTAATTGTTGGTATAGTTCATCTTTGAAGCTGTCATTCAGTCTACATCTCGCTCCTTAATCCCTTGGGCAAAGCCACATTTTCATTTTCAAACCACATTAAGGGCACTCACTGTAGAGTAGACATGTGTTCAGTGTTATTCACAGCTCAGAGAGACATGACCCTCACGCTTCTCCATCTTGCACAACACTACCGGGTTTTACATCCAGCAGGGGCAGCAGAGAGAATGTCAACATTTTTTAAACATTAATAACTCTTTTATTTTTCATTGATGGGAAAAATCCGCTGGTCCTGTGCAGCGGAGGGGGACTGAGTAATATGGTCAAAAATCACAGCCGTAAGTGGCAGCATTTTTTTCAAAAATCATGAAACAGAAAAACAGGAAGTGGTCAAGATCTTACTTTTAGTAATATAGATAACACAGAAACATGCCCTTTAGCCCATTGTGTCCATGCCAATCATCAATTAGCCATATATTCCCATCCCATTCAGCACCACATCATTCATGGTTTTGTATGTCTTCGTAGTTCAAGTGCTTGTCTTATTACTTCTTAAACATTATGAGAGCACCTATTTCTACCAGTCACTCAGGCAATCTGACATGAGCTGTCAAAGTAAATAAGTTTACCTTCAATAATCTATTTCTCTAATCAATGCTCTGCAGAGCCATCATCCACCAATGAAAATGTATATCAATCAGTATTCAATTCTTTCAATTCATTGGGTTTATCTCATATAACACAGTTGTGAGCCTCAGATCCATAACTCACAGCTTGCACACATTGGCAGCCATTGCATTTTGACAGCCAAATCACTCAAACAAATTGCCAGACATTCAGTGACACATTCTTGTCTTTCTTACAAGATAAAGTGATGTAAAACATTTGACAGTGGGAAAGAGCTGGAGGAGATTGAGCATGCTTGCATGTTTTAATAACCTCCACGAGGAGAGCAAGAGTAGCCCTCATTATAGAGACTTTCAATGAGACTGTAACCACTGGCAGATCTAGAGGGAATATAGTGATGGTTCTTGATGCCTATGCCTTCTTTGTTCATCCCACTTATCCCACAGCATCTCTCCCCTAATTGCTCTTCTCCAATTCCTGCTGATCAATTTTATTTCACTGTTAGCGGAATTGAAACCTTCAAAATCAACTGAAGTAGCAAAAGTAACTTGGTTTTGCACATCAGGGAAGAAGAGGGATGGATACAGGATTTGGTAGTGGTCTCAAGTTGCATGAGCCAGGGCAAGAGGAATGGCCTTGCAAGTGCCAAGCCATGAATATTCTACTGTTCCAGTAGAGAATTCAAATGAGATCTTTGATTAGGTAGAGTGCATATAACTAAACACTTGATGGACTGAAAGGCCTGTCAGCAAATCTTTGCATTATAATGCAGAACATGGAGGAGTCCAGCACCAGAAAGAATACCAAAAGAAGTGTTTAGACAGACAAATGGACAGATAGGAAGTAGAAGGATACAATCATGTGCATGCATATGGGGCTTGTTTAGATTAGCATCATGGTTGGTACAGATATGATGGATTGAAGGGCTTGTTTTTCCAGTGTACCATTTAATGTTCAATTTTGACATTTTTCCTTCCCAAAAAGCACAATGGATTGTTATTCCATCAATGGAATTCCAACAATTCCATCATATGGAATAAAAACAAAGCTCTGCACACGCTGAGCAGGTCAGGCAAAAAAAAAAACACAGATAACATTTATGATCAAGGGTCCATTATCACGAGCAAACAACCTTTAACTTGACAGAATAGATCAATGCTCAGATTACTGCCACACAAGAAAAGTCATAAAAGAATTGTCAGAAGTGGCAGGATTTTCATTAAGGTCAATTTGATACATTGTCCAAGGTCATGTGCCAATGACTGACTGAAGACATGCCAATTACCAAATTGCCACTACTAACTAACAGTTATTGGGGGGGGGGGGGAGATTTTAGAACCTGTTGTGTGAAGCCAGGATGCATTAAGCATAGAGTTCCACTAGAATTGCATATAAAAGATTTTTTGCTTTTTGATTTTTTTCCCCAATCCTTCCCTTTCTTTCCATCTTCTGTCTTTGTGGACCTTGTCCTGTTTTGAGTGGCCTCTCCTCAGTTATGATCTGGAAAACAAAATCAAAATGTCAGCATTAGTAGGCCAATTGGCTCTTTGAATATTTGTCATTAGTCAATAAAATTCTTCCCCACCTTAAGAGGCTGTCCCACTTGGGCGACCTAATCCGCGAGTTCTGGCGAGTTTGCCCTCAACTTATACTCGCAGCATGGTCGACATGAGGTCGTAGGAGGTCTTCGTAACTCTCCTTCATGCTCAAGAGTGGTCTCCGCACACTCGAGGCCGCAGCTAGGTCGTGGCATTTTTTTCAATATGTTAAAAAGTGCCTGCGAGTAAAAAAATGTCGCCATGGAAAAAATCGATACTTTTTTTACTGGTAGATTTAGTCGTAGTAATTCGTAGTAGGTTAGCATGTTAGTCATAGGTAGTCGAGGGTAGTTGAAAGTAGTCGAAGGTAGTCATAGATAGTTTTCATCATAGTCAACGGGAGGTCAAAGAGAGGTCGAAGGAGGTCGTCTTCACTCTTCACTATTCGGTGTCCAATTTTCCCAAGTTAGTCGTAGCTAGTCATATCTAGTCAAAGCTGGTCTTTAACATAGTCAAAGGAGGTCGAAGGAGGTATTCTATCTACATAGAAACATAGAAACATAGAAATTAGGTGCAGGAGCAGGCCATTCGTCCCTTCGAGCCTGCACGGCCATTCAATATGATCATGGCTGATCATCCAACTCAGTATCCTGTACCTGCCTTCTCTCCATAACCCCTGATCCCTTCAGCCACAAGGGCCACATCCAACTCCCTCTTAAATATGGCCAACAAACTGGCCTCAACTACCTTCTGTGGCAGAGAATTCCACAGATTCACCCCACTCTGTGTGTTAAAAAAACGATTTTCTCATCTCAGTCCTAAAAGACTTCCCCCTTATCCTTAAACTGTGACCCCTTGTCCTGGACTTCCCCAACATTGGGAACAATCTTCCTGCATCTAGCCTGTCCAACCCCTTAAGAATTTTGTAAGTTTCTATGAGATCACCCCTCAATCTTCTAAATTCCAGCGAGTACAAGCCGAGTCTATCCAGTCTTTCTTCATATGTAAGTCCTGCCATAGTCGAAGGAGGTCTTCAACATGTCATTTTTACTAACTCTTCTAAGCTCGCCAATTAGGTCACCCGTGGGACAGCCCCTTTAATCAATATCAATCTAATTGTCTCTAATGTATTTTGAGCATTGGACAGCACTGAACCATTAATAGCTGGAATTTAGAAGGATGAGAGGGGACCGTATTGAAACTTACCAAATTGTTTAAGGCCTGTATAGAGTGGATATGGATAGGATGTTTCTACTAGTGGGAGAGTCTAGGACTAGAGTGCACAGCCTCAGCAAAAGGGATGTATGTTTAGAAAGGAGATGAAATGGAAGTCAGAGGGTGAGGAATCTGTGGAATTCATTGCCACAAAAGGCTGTGGAGGCCATCATAGGGAATTTTTAAGGCAGAGACTAATAGATTCTTGATTATTAAATGTGTTAAGGGTTATGGGGAAAAGGCAGGAGAATGCAGTTGAGATGAAAAGATAGATCAGCCATGATTGAGTGGACTGAATGGACTGAATGGCCTAATTCTGCTCCTATGACTTATGACCTTATGAGGTAATCTCATTCCACTTTTTCCTGTCTTCCTACCCCAACTTAATGTATTTTAGTATTCAGAAATCTATCTGTCTACTTCAAAAATGTATTAATTGATGATCTCCAAAACATTCTGTGATCAGGTCCCAAAGGAAGTCCCAATTGTTTTCTGCACAGACAGTTTTATCACTGAAAAAGTTAATTCAGCAACAGCCAGACCAGAACAATCTAATTACACTGAACATGTGAAATCTCTTAACATACCTCCAGTTGTACTGACAATGAGAAAAAATAATCCACCAAAGTGGATTATGAATGCTGTGAATAGTGTTGGTGGATGATTCTATTTAACCACATTTCAACTCTAAATGGTTTTAAAATTGGCTTTGAGCTTGTGCATAGAGGTTGAAAAATGGACCACTGGCATCCAATCAGGATTCCACACTGGTTGAATACGCAATCTGCTCATTCCAAATAATGTTGCTGCGTATTAGATTTGTATGTGGAACAACTTCTGCATCACCAACCTGAGCCTATGAATCTTCAACTCCAGTTTTGAACTTTGAGAGATTGCAGCAAAATAAAATAGTGCTCACAGCTCAATCGTTTCACACCGCATCAATAATTGCATGGAAACATTTCAGAGTTTTGTAAAAGTAGTGTTTCTTTCAATATAAAAATTATTTGGACTCTTGGATTGTATGCTTTACTAGCCACATTCCCCAAGGAGTCATGATACCACTTAACATTGCGCAGTTAGAGTGGAAGCTATTGACGTTTTAAATTAGTTTGTTCAGGTTCACTGTCATTGCTAATAATCTCTTTCCATGTGTACATGTTTAATATATATATCTTATACAGTCAGAGCCTCATTTACCTTAAGCACCTCAATTACTTCAATATGACTCATGCAATGACAAAATCCTCAGACACTGTGTTCTAAACGGCAGCTTCAGCTCGAGTTCTTTCACAAGTATGAAACAAAAAGGACCAAAGCCTGTACAATTAACTGGTTGTTTGATAAATACAGAGTTTGGCTTTTTGAACCACATTCAGCTAGTGTCGATTATCATAAGGGATATGCATGTCCTAACATTCATTGAGGAGATCGTGCTGGCCGTCAAGGGGATGTTACGGCTGCAGGCATTAGAAATAACAGTAATATCATTCCTATTTCTGTTCCTCGTTTCCTACCTCAGTCTCAACCCACGGCATTCTCTGAATGACAAACTATAGATGGCGTAAACACATGGTAAGCCAACAAAACAAGCTACGTATTCATGCATGAGTAATGCATGACAGTCATGAATCATGTTCTTAGTGGATAGATTTTATCTCCAACAATCCCTTGCATATTTGCAGCAGTGATTTAAATGTTGGTTCTTGCAGTATTGACATTAAAAAAAACAGCACATCAGGTTTGGAAGTTCATTGTTGGCAGCATTTGGAGCCTTGCAACAGGACATTGTTGAAGAAGAATTCCTTCATTCCTTAATTTTACCAGTTCGGGGCAGTGATGAGTTGATTGATACCTGTGTGTATGATGCCTGCGTTTTTCCAAAAGTGTTTATTTTTATGCCATATATCCAGACAGCACTTTGAAAAAGAATTGTCTGTGAACTGCTGTCATGTGCAATGGTAGTCAACAAATTGTAAGATGTTACACGTTGTAACAAATGTCTCCAGAAAACCTGGAATGAGTCAAATGTCTTGTTCATAGCATGGTCACTTCATTGTGTTTGGTAATTTAGTCCCTGTCTAACCTCAAAGTAGCTGTTGTGACATTGATCAGTGAATTAAATCCTTTATGTGGCCATCCACTGCATTCCTTGTTCTCCTGCTCCTCCTGCCACTTCCAACATCCTGTCTGCCTTAGCTTGTTCTGCAATAATTCTCTGAATGCAAGCAAAACATTCACTGACATCTAATGTGATATACTGTGTGGATCTCTACAACTTGAACTGATTTTCAAAAGCACCAAACGTGTGGGCAGAGGATTTGAAAGCAACAGACCTGCAGGATTTGATACTCTTCAAATTGGCAGTGTTAAGGAAATAGCCTCTTTGGTATAAAATTGTTTAACCATGTAGCATCCATGGCTCATTTTATGCTGTAGTTCATTAATAACAAGTATAGAACTAACAACAAATGATCCACTATTGAACACTGTTAACACTAAACCAAGAGCAGTGGAACACACAACAGTGTATCAAAATTCACAGTACATGGTACAGTTGGTTCTTGAAAGGTCCATCCACATTCATTTTTATCAGACTGCTCTCCCTTTAAAAATGATATAACCAAGCAAACCATGAATGATCAACATCATCTACCTGTAATATGAACTGTTTCTCTTCCCACAGATTCTGCCTGACCCTCTGAGTGTTACCAGTATTTTATTTTCTAACTTCTGATTCCCTGCAACAGCAGTTTAAAAAAAATAACATACTCTATTAATGTTTAAAAATACATAACATTAATTAATTAAATGATTGATTGATTAATTAGTTACAGACACTTATTAAATGAATGAAATGTAAATTCATTCATTCCCTTCATCTTCTCAATCACTAGTTCTACTCAAGAATCTAAACATCTCTGAATATCCATTCCAAGTCTTGATAATTTTCATCAATGACTCATTTCAAGTCTTGTGTTACTACATTTGTTATTTTAATAGGGCATAACCATAAATAATAGTATACATATATGTTCCAAGCATTAACTGTAACATTTAACTTAACACAGACTTTTTTTTTTAAAATGCTATAACCTCAATAACATTTTCTTTTATCAATGTTTAAAGTTGCCTAACTTCAAATATCTTACATCCTCATGTCAATGTTAGCTCCATGTGGACATTTAACCTTTTAATTTTGTCATCCTGTTTGAGATTAGAGAGTGCTCTTCCATATCTAGATTGTTTCCAGTGTATGCAACTCAGCAGTTATTGGTTTCAGCTTCATGCCTGACAATATGGCTTCTGTTCTGCACCCTTCTGCTCCCAAACATCAGTGGCAAACAGTCATTACCAGCAAATACTTTGCTCAGGGGCTTACATCCCTGTGCAATGTTGTATGCCAATTAAAACATCAAGTGCATCAATTACAATCTGTCAGAAGGGCTCAAGGTCAATCTTAGCATTAAAAGGTTTTGTAATATTTTCCCCGTCAGCAATTTCTATTTAAGATGTAGTAACATAGATCATTACTTTTATGTTTGTTTGTTGCAAGATGCTTTCATTAGAATGGGAACCTAGTGTTTGGATATATTTTTTAATGCTCTACTTATCCTATGGTCTGAGAGTCATATTGGGTCAGGTGCTCAAGGTACCTCATGATTGGGTGTCATGGTACACCAATCATTGAAAGTAGGCATGCAGGTGCAGCAGGCAATGAAGAAAGCAAATGGTATGTTAGCGTACAGTTTTGGTCTCCAAATCTGAGGAAAGACATTCTTGTCATAGAGGGGGCACAGAGAAGGTTCACCAGACTGATTCCTGGGATGTCAGGACTTTCATATGAGGAAAGACTGGATAGACTCGGCATGTACTCGCTAGAATTTCAAGGACTGAGGGGGGATCTTATAGAAACTTACAAAATTCTTAAAGGGTTGGACAGGTTAGATGCAGGAAGATTGTTCCCGATGTTGGGGAGGTCCAGAACAAGGGGTCACAGTCTAAGGATAAGGGGGAATTCCTTTAGGACCGAGATGAGGAAAACATTTTTCACGCAGAGAGTGGTGAGTCTCTGGAATTCTCTGTCACAGAAGGTAGTTGAGGCCAGTTCATTGGCTATATTTAAGAGGGAGCTAGATGTGGCCCTTGTGGCTAAAGGGATCAGGGGGTTTGGAGAGAAGGCAGGTACAGGATACTGAGTTGGATGATCAGCCATGATCATAGTGAATGGCGGTGCAGACT
This sequence comes from Okamejei kenojei, assembly GCA_035221665.1. Taxonomy (NCBI): domain Eukaryota; kingdom Metazoa; phylum Chordata; class Chondrichthyes; order Rajiformes; family Rajidae; genus Okamejei; species Okamejei kenojei. The sequence goes on along the minus strand of CM069133.1, from coordinate 76,547,804 downwards.
CGAAGGGCCGAATGGCCTACTCCCACACCTATTTTCTATGTTTCTATGTGTTTGCACCACAGGTTTGGCTCTGCAGATTAAGCTGCTGGGTAGAACAAAGGAGGACATCGTACTGAATGTGCAGCAACAAATGCATTCCCTTTCCCAATGGATTTAACATTTACATGCAAAAAATATGCATTTTTTTCATTTTCTGATAATATATGGTAAATGTTCACATTGGCTGTTCTCAGCCTATTTTAAATATTCATATGACCTATTTATTCATTTGAGCAAGACAAAATGCTGAAAACGTTCAATTAAAATGACAAAAAAAAGGCACAAATACATGTCGGAAATAAATTAACATTCTGAGTGAATCTCAGCATTAATACTTTCAACTTGTTGATCCATTAGTTTTTATTCAGCTGGCCATAATATTTCTGAACCTGAATATTTCAGAGTATAGGACTACCAAAGAAAATCTAGTCAGGACCACCAATAACAGAACTCTCAACCCTCTGACCCTCCCCTTTAGTTTAGTTTAGTTTATTATTGTCACATGTACCAAAGTACAGTGAAAGGTTTTTTTGCAGCATGATTTCCAGTCAATGAAAATACTATACATGATTATAATCAAGCTGTCCAGAGTGTACAGATACAGGATAAAAGGTTCAAGGTAAAGTCCAATGAAGTCCGTTAAACATAGTTCAGAGGTCCTCAATGAGGTAGATGGAAGGTACGTTCCGCACTCTAGCTGGTGAGAGGAAGCTTCAGTTGCCTGATAACAGCTGGGATGAAACTGTGCCTGAATCTGGAGGTGTGCACTTTGAAACTCCAGTCCCTGATGTCAGAGGGGAGAAGAGGGAGTTACCGAGGTGAGACTGGTCCTTGTTTATGATGGTGGCCTTGCCGAGGCAGCATGAAGTGTAGATGTCCATCGTGCCAAGTGTCCATAGAAGGGAAGTTGGTTTGCGTGATGGTTGAGGCTATGTCTGCAACTCTCTGCAATTCCTTGCGGTCTTAAATGGAGCTGTTCCCAAATCATGCTGTGATGCATCCTAATAAAATCCTTTCTATGGCACATCTATAGATGTTGGTGAAATTTGTTGGGGACATGCTGAGCTTCATCAGCTTTTTAAGGAAGTAAAGGGGTTGATATGCTTTCTTGCCCATTCTTTTGATGTGTCTGGTCCAGGACAAATTGTTTTGTGATATTTATTCTTTAGAACTTTGACCATTTCTACTTCAGCACCATCAATGTATACAGGGGTGTGTATACTGCCTTGCTTCCTGAGGTTAATCACAAACTCCATTGTCTTGCTGACAATAAGACAGAAGTTGTTGTCTTAGCACCAGGTTACAAGGTTCTCAATATCCTTCCTGTACTCCGTCTTCCCTTTATTTGTTACCTGGCCCTGACAACATTACCATCCATACCTTATTTTAGAAAGGCACTGGTATCAACATTGCTCCTTGACTTTGGAGGGAGTTGCTTCTAAAACCTGCCCTGTGTGGAAGTTGGCAAGAACGAACTAGAAATATACTGCAGTAATTATTATGGAACTCCATACATCTGTTGTGATGGAATATCTCAGTTCTGTAAATGAACTTCCTTGAATCATCCTGAGAGTAATTTCAAAATATTCTTCTTCATACATTTCATACGTGTATGAAACAATAACAGATTTGTATTTCCGAATGATTATCTTTAACAGCCAGTGTTACTCCATGTGGAGTAAGGGGTGACCATGGCTGACAAGGGAGGTCAAGGACCGTATAAAAATAAAAGATAAGAAGAACAACATAGCAAAGATGAGCAGAAAGCCAGAGGATTGCGTAATATTTAAAGAGCAACAGAAAATAATTAGAAAGGCAATACGGGGAGAAAAGGTGAGGTACAAAGGTAAGCTAGCCAAGAATATAAAGGAGGAGAGTAAAAGCTTCTTTGGGTATGTGAAGAGGAAAACAAATAGTTAAGACCAAAGTTGGACCCTTGCAGACTGAAAAGGGTGAATTTATTATGGGGAACAATTGCAGAGGAGTTGAACAGGTAATTTAGATCCGTCTTCACTAAGGAGGATACAACAATCTTCCTGATGTACCAGCCAGAGGATCTGGGGTGATGGAGGAGCTGAAGGAAATCCACATTAGACAGGAAATAGTGTTGGGTAGACTGATGGGACTGAAGGATGATAAATCCACAGGGCCTGATGGTCTGCATCCCAGGGTACTTGAGGAGGTGGCTCTAGAAATCGTGGACGCATTGGTGATCATTTTCCAATGTTCTATAGATTCAGGATCAATTCCTGTAGATTGGAGGGTAGCTAATGTTATCCCACTTTTTAAGAAAGGCGGGAGAGAGAAAACAGGGAATATAGACCAGTTAGCCTGACATGGGTTGTGGGGAAGATGCTGGAGTCTATCATAAAAAGATGAAATAGCAGCACATTTGGATAGCAGTAACAGAATCGGTCCAAGTCAGCATGGATATACGAAGGGGAAATCATGCTTGACTAATTTTTTGAGTATGTAACTGGGAAAATGGATAAGGGAGAGCCAGTGGATGTAGTGTACTTGGAGTTTCAGAAAGCATTTGATAAGGTCCCACATAGGAGATGTGGGCAAAATTAGGGCACATGGAATTGGGGGAAGAGTGCTGACATGGATGCCAAAATTGGTTGGCAGACAGGAATCAAAGAATAGGGATTTAACGGGTCCCTTTCAGAATGGCAGGCAGTGACTAGTGGGGTACCGCAAGGCTGGGTGTTGGGACCTCATCTATTTACAATATATATTAATGAAGGGATTACAAGTAACATTAGCAAATGTGCAGATGATACAAAGTTGGGTGGCAGTGTGAACTGTGAGGAGGATGCTATGAGAATGCAGGGTGACTTGGACAGGTTGGGTGAGTGGGCAGATGCATGGCAGATGCAGTTTATTGTGGATAAATGAGAGGTTATCCACTTTGGCAGTGAATACAGGAAGGCAGATTATTATCTGAATGGTGTCATGTTGGGAAAAGGGGAAGTATAATGGGATCCAGGGGTCCTTGTTAATCAGTCAATGAAAGTAACCATGCAAGTGCAGCAGGCAGTGAAGAAAGCAAATGGCACATTGGCCTTTTAACAAGAGGAGTTGAGTATAGGAGCAAATAGGTTCTTCTGCAGTTGTACAGGGCCCTAGTGAGACCACACCTGGAGTATTTTGTGCAGTTTTGGTCTCCAAATTTGAGGAAGGACATTCTTGCTATTGAGGGAGTGCAGCGTAGGTACACAAGGTTAATTCCTGGGACAGCGGGACTGTCATATGTTGAGAAAATGGAGCAGCTGGGCTTGTATATTATGGAATTTAGAAGGATGAGAGGGTGTCTTATTGAAACATATAAGATTATTCAGGGTTTGTACACGCTAGAGGCAGGAAACATGTTCCCGATGTTGGGGGAGTTCAGAACCAGGGTGTAAGAATAAGGGGTAAGCCATTTATAACAGAGATGAGGAAACACTTTTTCACACAGATAGTTGTGAGTCTGTGGAATTCTCTGCCTCAGAGGCGATGGAGGCCGGTTCTCTGGAAACTTTCAAGAGAGAGCTAGATAGGGCTCTTGAATATAGCAGAGTCAGGGCTGAGTCAGCATGCTGCTGTATTTGCATCCCTTTATTAACAATGTTAGGACCCAGTAAAACAAAGGAAAACAAATATAACATAAAAACAGTATCAAAGAAAAAAGCTGTTGAGCTTGCTTTAGATGGCTGAGGTTTGAATGTTTTAGAATTGAGCCATCCGCAGCATTCCATGATTTATTGTGCCCGTGTCTCAGAGAGAGTATATGCTGTCACTGTAATTAATGGTTTTACTCACTTCTGGAGTTTGTGGTATTAATTATCACGATGAGGCTGCCATTTCTATTTAAGCAAAAGCAGATGATACTCTTCCTGGTTAATAGTCTCATGCAACTAAAATATTGTAAAGAATAAGCCAAAACCATGGAGAGTTCAGTTGAAGGTTCATTGACCTAAAGCAATAATTCCGTTATCTATGCACAGCTGCTGTCTGACTTGCAGATAATTTTGCTCTTTTGCATTTACTTATATTTTCCTTGCTTACATTTTAGCTTTCCATTTCTGAAGAAATGAAATTTAGCAAATACTGAAAATGGATATGGGCCTCCAGTCCACTATTAATCCATTGCACTCCAGGCAACTTTGTCCCTGCAGACTTATGCCCCTGTCCCACTTAGGAAACCTGAACGGAAACCTCTGGAGAACCTCGTCCCACCCAAGGTTTCCGTGCGGTTCCCGGAGGTTTTTGTCAGTCTCCCTAATGGTTGAAAATGGTTTCCATCATTAATCATTAATTTTTTAGTTGAAGCCGGTTGCGATGCTAGTTGAAGGTGGTTGCCGGAGGGCAAAAACCACCGGGAACCTCCGGAACCGCACGGAAATCTTGGGTGGGGCGCTAAGTATCCAGAGGTTTCCATTCACGTTTCCTAAGTGGGACAGGGGCATTAATGAGCAGCAGCATTATGACTGCTGGGAGTTAGCAAGTAACATGTTTGTTGAGGAATTTTGTTCAGAACTGTGTAATTTGGAAGGTGATCACACCATGGGTTTTGATTGCATTACCTTGTGCATAAGTTGTAGCCTGGAGTAGCTGACTGGGAGAATATGCAAAAGCTTGGCTTGGAAACCACAGTGTGAGGCAAAGTCGCTGACATTTTGACAGAGAGAAGTACTTTCCAGCTCCATATTGGACTGGGCAGCGACAAGGTTCTATTTTGGTTTCATTACCTCTGGACCTGATCCAATACATGCAGTCATTGTCCACTTGGCATTGCTTCCTGATGGAAAAAAATGCTCTTATTTGTAAGTGGCATTTCCCTTTTCCAGAAGAGCAATGGTCTTCTTCTGCTTGGTCCCACACGAACGGTGGAAACAGTTCTACTTGGAGTGAATCGAATGTCGACTGAGATATAAAAATGATTGCATTGCCTCTTTCAGTGCTACAATGAAAGAAATAGTCTGCCCCGTCAGCAACACAGTATGGGACATAAATAGCAGCTCGCAATAAGACATAGTGGCTCAGTGGTGGAGTTGCTGCCTTACAGCGACAAGACCCTGGTTTGATCCTGACCACATTTGTTATCTGTACAGAGTTTGTACGTACTCCCTGTGACAATGTGGGTTTTCTTCAGATGCTATGGTTTCCTCCCACATTTCAAAGATGTGCAGGTTATTGGATTAGTTGCTTCTGTAAAAGTCCCTGGTCTGTAGGATAGAACTAATGTTGGTGCGGACTCGGTGGACCGAATGGCCTGTTTCCCACTGTGTCTCCAAACTAAACTAAATCCACCATAGAATCATAGAATCATAGAAAATGGGTGCAGGAGTAGGCCATTCGGCCCTTCGAGCCTGCACCACCATTCAATATGATCATGGCTGATCATCCAACTCAGTATCCTGTACCTGCCCTCTCTCCATAGCCCCTGATCCCTTTAGCCACAAGGGCCACATCTAACTCCCTCTTAACTATAGCCAATGAACTGGCCTCAACTACCTTCTGTGGCAAAGAATTCCACAGATTCACCACTCTCTGTGTGAAAAATGATTTTCTCATCTCGGTCCTAAAAGACTTCCCCCTTATCCTTAAACAGTGACCCCTTGTTCTGGAATTCCCCAAATCGGGAACAATCTTCCTGCATCTAGCCTGTCCAACCCCTTAAGAATTTTGTAAGTCTCTATAAGATTCCCCACTCAATCTCCTAAATTCCAGCGAGTACAAGCCGAGTCTATCCAGTCTTTCTTCATATGGAAGTCCTGCCATCCCTGGAATCAGTCTGGTGAACCTTCTCTGTACTCCCTCTATGGCAAGAATGTCCTTCCTCAGATTAGGAAACCAAAACTGTACGCAATACTCCAGGTGTGGCCTCACCAAGACCCTGTACAACTGCAGTAGAACCTCCTTGCTCTTGTACTCAAATCCTTTTGCTATGAATGCCAACATATCATTCGCTTTCTTCACAGCCTGCTGCACCTGCATGCCTACTTTCAATGACTGGTGTACCATGACACCCAGGTCTCGTTGCATCTCCCCTTTTCCTAATCGGCCACCATTTAGATAATAGTCTACCCTCCTGTTTTTGCCGCCAAAGTGGATAACCTCACATTTATCCACATTATACTGCATCTGCCATGCATTTGCCCACTCACCCAACCCATCCAAGTCACCTTGCAGCCTCCTAGCATCCTCCTCACAGCTAACACTGACCCCCAGCTCCGTGTCATCTGCAAACTTGGAGATGTTGCATTCAATTCCTTCATCCAGATCATTAATATATATTGTAAATAGCTGGGGTCCCAACATTGAGCCTTGTGGTACCCCACTAGTCACTGCCTGCCATTCTGAAAATGACCCATTTACTCCTACTCTTTGCTTCCTGTTTGCCAGCCAGTTCTCTATCCACCAATACTGAACCCCCAATACCGTGTACTTTAAGTTTGTATACTAATCTCTTATGTGGGACCTTGTCGAAAGCCTTCTGAAAGTCCAGATATAACAAACCCACAGGTTCTCCCTTATCCACTCTACTAGTTACATCCTCGAAAAATTCTATAAGATTCGTCAGACATGATTTACCTTTCATAACTCCATGCTGACTTTGTCCAATCATTTCACCACTTTCCAAATGTGCTGCTATCCCATCTTTAATAACTGACTCTAGCATTTTCCCCACTACTGATGTTAGACTAACTGGTCTGTAATTCCCCGTTTTATCTCTCCCTCCCTTTTTAAAAAGTGGGGTTACATTAGCTACCCTCCAATCCTCAGGACCTACTCCAGAATCTAAAGTGTTTTGAAAAATTATCACTAAGGCATCCACTATTTCTGGGCTACTTCCTTAAGTACTCTGGGATGCAGCCTATCTGGCCCTGGGGATTTATCGGCCTTTGATCCATTCAATTTACCTAACACCACTTCTGGCTAACCTGGATTTCACTCAGTTCCTCCATCTCATTTGACCCCCAGTCCCCTGCTATTTCCGGCAGATTATTTATGTCTTCCTTAGTGAAGACAGAACCAAAGTAGTTATTCAATTGGTCTGCCATATCCTTGTTCCCAATGGTCAATTCACCTGTTTCTGACTGCAAGGGACCTACAATTGTTTTAACTAATCTTTTTCTCTTCACATATCGATAAAAAACTTTTGCAGTCAGTTTTTATGTTCCCTGCCAGCTTTCTTTCATAATCTATTTTCCCTTTCCTAATTAAGCACTTTGTCCTCCTCTGCTGGACTCTGAATTTTCCCAGTCCACTGGTAGGCTCCTTTTTCTGGCTAATTTGTATGCTTCATCTTTAGTTTTGATACTATCCCTGATTTCCCTTGTTATCCACGGATGCACTACCTTCCCTGATTTATTATTTTGCCAAACTGGGATGAACAATTGTTGAAGTTCATTCATGCAGTCTTTAAATGCCTTCCATTGCATATCCACCGTCAACCCTTTAAGAATCGCTTGCCAGTCTATCTTGGCCAATTCACGGCTCATACCCTCAAAGTTACCTTTCTTTAAGTTCAGAACCCTTGTTTCTGAATTAACAATGTCACTCTCCATCCTAATGAAGAACTCAACCATATTATGATCACTCTTGCCCAAGGGGCCACGCACAACAAGACTGCTAACTAACTCTTCCTCATTACTCAGTACCCAGTCTAGAATAGCCTGCTCTCTCATTGGTTCCTCCACATGTTGGTTTAGAAAACTATCCCGCATACATTCCAAGAAATCCTCTTCCTCAGCACCCCTGCCAATTTGATTCACCCAATCTATATGTAGATTGAAGTCACCCATTATAACTGTTTTACCTTTGTTGCATGCATTTCTAATTTCATGTTTGATGCCATCCCCAACTCCACTACTACTGTTAGGTGGCCTGTACACAACTCCCACTAGTGTTTTCTGCCCCTTAGTGTTTCGCAACTCTATCCATATTGATTCCACATCCTCCAAGCTAATTTCCTTCCTTTCTATTGCGTTAATCTCCTCTCTAACCAGCAACGCTACTCCACCTCCTTTTCCTTTCTGTCTATCCCTCCTGAATATTGAATATCCCTTGATGTTCAGCTCCAAGACTTGGTCACCCTGAAACCATGTCTCCATGATCCCAACTATATCATATTCATTAATAACTATCTGCACATTCAACTCATCCACTTATTATGAATGCTCCTTGCATTGAGACACAAAGCTGTCAGGCTTGTTTTTATAACACGCTTACCATATACAATTATGTTGAAAAGTGGCCCTTTTTGATTTTTGCCCTGGATTTGTCTGCCTGCCACTTTACTTTTCTCCTCGCTACCTATTGCTTCTACCCTCATTTTACAACCCTCTGTATCTCTGCTCATGCTCCCATCCCCCTGACACATTAGATTAAATCCTCCCTAACTGCTCTAGCAAACACTCCCCCAAGGACATTGGTTCCCTTCATGCCCAGGTGCAGACCGTCCTGTTTGTACTGGTCCCACTTCCCCCAAAACTGGTTCCAATGCCCGAGAAATTTGAATCCCTACCCTTTGCACTATTTTTCAAGCCACGTATTCATCTGCAATACCCTCCTATTTCTACTCTGACTAGCACGTGGCACTGGTAGGAGTCCAGAGATTATTACCTTTGAGGTCCTCCTTTTAAGTTTATATCCTAACTCCCTAAATTTGCCTTGTAGGACCTCATCCCATTTTTAACCTATATCGTTGGTGCCAATGTGCACCACGACAGCTGGCTGTTCACCTTCTTCCTCCAGAATGTTCTGCAACCATTCAGTGACATCCCTGACCCTTGCACCAGGCAACATACCATCCTGGAGTCTCGTTTGCGGCCGCAGAAATGCCTATCTATCCCCCTTACAATTGAATCCCCTATTACAATAGCCCTTCCACTCTTTTTTCTCCCCTCCTGTGCCGCAGAGCCACCAATGGTGCCATGAACTTGGCTGTTGCTGCCTTCCCCTGATGAGCCATCTCCCCCAACAGTATCCAAAATGGTATATCTGTTGAGGAGGGAGATGACCGCAGGGACTCCTGCACCACCTGCCTACTGCTACGCTGGCTAATGGCCACTCGTTCCCTTTCTGTCCGCTTAACCTACAGTGTGACCAACTCACTGTGCGTGCTAGTTACGAGTTTCTCAGCATGGTGGATGCTCCAGTATGAATCCAACCGCAGCTCCAATCGTTCAATGCAGTCTGCCAGGAGCTGCAGCTGAACACACTTCTTGCAAACGTAGTCACCAGGGACACCGACCATATCCCTGATCTCCCACATGTTGCAGAATGAGCAAACCATGGGGCTGATCTCAAATGACATGGCTTGCCCGCAAATTAAATCAACTCACTCACACTATAAAAATCTTAATCCTTTAAACGAACCTTTACTAAAAAGCACTGAACCCTTTGCTCACTGAACCCTTTGCGCACTGAACCCTTTAGCTCACTGTACCTTTAGCTCACTTTACCTTTAGCTCACTGTACCTTTAACTCACTGTACCTTTAGCTCACTGTACCTTTAGCTCACTATACCTTTAGCTCACTTTACCTTTAAGTCACTTTATCTTTAATGCAAACCAGGGGTTGCACCCAATCAGCTGCTTCCTCCAGTCCGCTTCCACCAATCAGTGGCTTCCACCAGAACACTTGTGTGGAACGTTACAGGTTTGGGTACTACTCCTCTTGCTCCAACGGCTCCTGGGCCTCTGTTAAAACAAAGCCCTGTGCTCGATTTTATGATTCACCGCCCGGAGACTCCTCCTCTTGCTCCAATGGCTCCTGGGCCTCTGTTAAAACAAAGCCCCGCGCTCGATTTTATAACTTACCGCCCGGAGACTCCTCCTCTTGCTCCAATGGCTCCTGGGCTTCTGTTAAAACAAAGCCCCACGCTCGATTTTATAACTCACCGCCCGGAAACTCCTCCCATTGCTCCTGGGCCTCTCATTTCCCAATTGGAAAAGATGATTCCTGACTCCGCATCGGGATTATATCAGAGATCAGAAATACATGTCCCATGTGACTTGACATATATTGTGGGTAGTGTGTTGGTTGGTGTGTGTTGTATGTGTGGGTTGGTGTGTGTGTTGTGTGTGTGTATGTGTTGTGTGTGGGTTGGTGTGCGTGTGTGTTGTGTGTGTGTGTGTGTGTGTGTGTGTTGTGTGTGGGTTGGTGTGTGGGTTGGTGTGTGTGTGTACTTCTGCGTGGATTGTCACCTTGTCGTGGTGGAGAAGCTTGTGTGGACCTGAGATCCTGAAGAGCGATGCCGTATGGAGCTATGCTCCAGGTAGGGCCACCCATGGCGGTAAGGTCGAGGGGGAGGTCTCTGACAAAGAGCAATCCAACCAAGACCTCAACGAAGGAACAGGCGGAGGACGATGGCTGACCTTAGTGGAGTGTCACAACGGCTGGATAGGTGGATGAAGGCTGCAGCAGAAAAGGGTCTCCGGTCATCTTGGACCCCATACCACTGGATCCTGACCCAGATCTGTCAAGGACAGTGCGGTGACTGTCTATGCACCAGTTTCCCCACATTAAACAAAGTCACGTACAGGCATCCTCCATATAGGGAATAGCATCCTGGAGACACCCATGGGCAGCCATGACCGAAGGGGCCTAAGCTGTGTGTGTGTGTGTGTGTGTGTGTGTGTGTGTGTGTGTGTGTGTGTGTGTGTGTGTGTGTGTGTGTGTGTGTGTGTGTGTGTGTGTGTGTGTGTGTGTGTGTGTGTGTGTGTGTGTGTGTGTGTGTGTGTGTGTGTGTGTGTGTGTGTGTGTGTGTGTGTGTGTGTGTGTGTGTGTGTGTGTGTGGTTTGTGTGTGTGTGGGGGGGGGCGTTGGTGTGTGTGTTGGTTGGAGTGTGAGTGTGTGTGTGTGTGTGTTGGTTGGTGTGCGTGTGTGTGTGTGTGGGCTGTGTGTGTGTGTGGGTTAGTGTATGGTGTGTGTGACTGGTGTATAGTGTGTGTGTGTGTGTGTGTTGTGTGAATGTGTGTGGGTTAGAGTGTATGTTTTGTGTGCGCGGTGTGTGTGGTTGTGTGTGATGTGTATGTGCTTGTGTGTGTGTGTTGTGTTGTGTGTATGTCTTGTGCTTGTGTGTGTGCGTGCATGTGTACGTGTGTGAACTCTGAGGCCTTTTGCTGCGTGTTATGTCTGAGTCAGTGTTACATTTGTGCATTGTAGTTACAAGGCTCGCAGTCACCTTGATAAAAAGAGGATCTTAAACTGTCCAAGATACAAGGACACACCATCTCACTTCAGCCAATGGTTTTGATGGTCACTTAGTGCTATCTGTTTTCATTCCTGAACTGCCTGACGCTGCTGGTGCAGAGAACATCCTTCAAACCCTACCGACCAGGGGCGGAAATCCGGGGGGGGGGGGGTTGGGGGAGTCAGGGGGACACATCCCCCCTCTGTTTTAAGAGATGGGGGACTTTCCCCCCAAGTTTTTGTAATCCGTATTTTAAAACCCGGTGAAATCTCCGCTTTCCGCGAGACATTGGGGCTGGGACTGCTGATCGAGGGCGCCGATTGGACGAGACAGATGTCGGTCAGCAGGCAATGGGGGCGGGACATGATGATTCAGCACAATCATTGGAGGAGGGAGGAGTAGGGGGTTGGGCCTGAGGATAGAGAGTGGTGATTGTAGGAGAGAGACGTGGCACAGACCTGCGCCTCATCTGCAGCCAGGATCGATCCGGGCTCACCGGTCTTGTCCCATCCGCACCCGAGTGTCCAACCCCACACAGGTGGCCGGAGAGGTCGGGAATCAGATGGGAGCTGTGCCCACAGGCCCACAGCCAGCACAGAGAAACTGGCGCTAAACCCAGCTCAACTCTGCCTGTCCCACCAGGTTAACCTACAGCCCTGCCTGGGCTTGTGGGAAATATGGCGCAGGTTTACAGCCAGCGCGGAGAAGCAGCGCTGGGGTCCCGTCAGTCCAGGCAGGTCTGTAGGTTAACCCAGCGAGACAGGCAGAGTTGAGCTGCATTTAGCGCTGGATTGAGCCTCCGAAGCCTGTGAGCATGCGTGAGCCACCAAAAAATTGTGTCCCCCCTGTCCCCCGGTCCCCTCTATGTTTTTATAGTGATTTCCGTGCCTGACCGATACGACTACGAATGTCTCATGCCGGTGACGCAAAAACACACATCCGAGTGTATTATCTCCTATTCATCATTTGATCACTGTATGCGCTGCAGACATGTCGAGCAGTGTTATGTTTTAATGGGCAGGAGCCCCCTTGGGGCTAAAGCTTTGACTTTAGTTACTTCATGCATGGGTCAGTAGATGGACAGTATTGAACTTTAATCATCATTAATTATACAGATTTCAAGAAAACAAAAAGTTGTGTCTCAAAGTACGCATATTTTCACTTGTAGCATAATTGACAGTTGCTTCCCAGTTGCATTGGCATTAATAGACATGGGTTAAATATATAGAGTTGGTTTGGCACTCCTCTTAAGAAAATAATTTATTTCTGAGACAATTATTCTGCAATGCTCCTATATCACAACAGTGACAATATTTCAAGCATACTTTATTGGCTGTAAAACACTTTGTGATGGTCTGAGGTTATATTTTGTAAATATAAGTCTTTCTTTCTCTTTGCTTGAACTTTAACCAGGAAAAGTATGCACATACAATTTCACCAGCTTACAGCAAAAGTAATTCAGAAGCGAAAAATGCAAGTAACGTATTCCTTGTAAATATTGTTTGCTGGAATTCCTTCACTTTTTTAATGTGTTCTCTTTATGGTTAAGGCAGAGGATCTGCTCAAGTGTGCAGTTTTAAAGAGGCAGCAAAAGCCTGAAAATCATGTTTCATGCCAATTGATGTTCTGATATCTTTGTTTGATGAGGTTTGTCACTTGCATGTTTACAAGCCTCTGTCATTGGGTTTCTGCCGCGTGCATGGCTTCCTCACACATTCTAAAGATGCGCTGAAACGACAAGGAAAAAATAGGGATAATGGCACTGAAGGAGATAGCTTTGTTAGAAGCCAAAATGTACTCAATGGCTTTTGTAATAAATAAGTGTGTGCATGGCAGCTTAAAATTCACTGAGAAACTTTGCGTTGTTGCACAATGATTACACAATGAGTGCTAAAGAGTTCATTTTAACCCCAACATCTTCCTTATTGTCTCTATGATATAATTAGTATTGTGAGAAGTGTTTACATGAAAACTAATGTCATGAATTGAAAAATGAATGACTAGGATGGGATATAATGATGCAGCACAATAAAGCATATTAAAATGTTGTTAATGACAAAAGCGATCTTCAATATGCTGCAATATGACCTGCAATATGTTCACTTTAGGTAATTGGTTATTTGTCATTATGCAATGAAACCTTTATAATTACTGTTCCCAATTTAGAAATAAAATATTATTCAGTGGGTTTAAGACATTAAGAAAGCATAGCAGCAAAACAATAATTGATGGCATAAGAGATAACTTGCACCTGTCAGCAGCATGCAGGAAAACAAATAAAATGTATCCTGATTTAATGGTATGGCTATCATTCCAGCATGTTAATAAAGCCGTAGGTTTAATTCACTTGCCGAATTAGTTGGTTAATAAAATTAGTTTCATTATATTTGATTTAGTATTATTATCTAATATTTAGTAGGAATCCCAAAATCATGAATGAATGCAGGCAGCAAGCAGCAACTCAGTCCGTTGAAATGGCATGTGCTTTTTCAATGAGTGGCTCTTCCAGCCTTCCCCCAATGCTTGCTAATTTTCTTCTTCAAGTATGTATGTAATTTATTTTTGAAAGTTGCTATTGAATCTATCCATCACTCTGTCCCTAGGTACATTCCAATGTAATGATGATGACATTGAACTATATGGCGTTTTTAGAAGGGATGCAATGTTATATGTAAAGAGGCTATTTCTCCTGGCTGGGGAACTTACGTAAATCAACACTTTCCCCTCAAGGATAAGGGTTGCTATTCTGATTATGTAAAGAAGTTGAGAATCCTTATAATGAACTACCTCAGAGGGCTGTGGATCATCTGAGTACAATCAAAGTTGACAAGGATAGGATTAAGTTATGAAACAAATTGCAAATAAGAGCTAGGATGAGAAAGCAGATTTGAGTTAAAGGTTCTACCGTGATCTTATAAAGTGATAGTAAAGGACTGCATGGTTCCCATGGATTATTTTCTTATGTTTTTATATATATTTAGTTTGCTTTTGATTCTTTTGTCAATTGCCGTATCTCAGTCAATAATTGGAAGCGTAGTCATAGAGTCACACACCATGGAAATAGGTCCTTTGGCCCAACTTACCCATGACAACCAACATGCTCCATCTAAACTAGTCTCACCTGTCCACATTTGGCCCATATCACTTCAAGCCTCTCCTCTCCATGTGCTTACCCAAATGTATTTTAAATGTTGTTGTAGTACCTGTCTCAACTACTTCCTCGGGCAGCTCATTCCATATATCCACCACCCATTGGAAACACTTATCAATCTAAACCTTTCATGGTCATAAATAGAAACATATAACATAAATAAATAAGTGCAGGAGTAGGGGATTCAGCCCTTCGAGCTAGCACTGCCATTCAATATGATCATGGCTGATCATCTAAAATAGTAAGATTAAATGAGAACATACCAGTTTGAAGTTTGATCTTTATTTTATGAGGAGTTGCGATGAGGGATTTCGTGAAGACCCCGCCGGGCACGCATGCACAACATTTTTCAAAGCAGCGGTGTGGAATCACAGAACTACCCAGAAATGAACTAATATAGTAAGATTGAAGAGACTCTATTTACCAGCTGACCTTATAGTAGAGGGTTGGGAGCGGAGGGCACGAAATCCCTCATCGCAACTATTCATAAAATAAAGATCAAACTTCAAACTGGTAAGTTCTCATTTAATCTTACTATTTCACTTCGGAGTCAGGTGAGTGACTTTGTGAAGATTTAAAAGCTCTGTGATTACATGCCCTGGATCACGTCCATGCCCACACACTGCCGTAATACCGATGGAGGAAGTATGTTAATGTATTTCAGACTTGAACAAGCTGAAAAATAATAACATTATTGTTAATACAACAATAAACCCCTGAACTCCGGGACAAACGTTTAGGGAACAGCACTTAAAACTGACTCCGCAAACGTTGCGCGAGCGGCCACAGGCTAGTTATGAAATCGCTGAAATGTAGTTTCACTGGCCCAGCCCGCTATTGCGAGGACATGATCCATGAACACCTCCATTGTCCTCGCCGCTGATGTGGATGCAGCCGTGGTAGAATGACATTTTAAAATGTTTAGTGTCTTACCTGCTGCACCGAATACCACCTGGAGCCATCTGGAGATAGTCTGCACCATCACCCTGTGACGTGGGTTTCCATGGCTGATAACAGATCCGCCTCCATATTCCTGATGGCCATTTTCAGACCTGTAGTCACAGGTCTGTGTAGTTTAAGCAACTCTTTCATAAAGAGGTTACTTTATTATGGGTCGATCATTCTATCCAGGTTTAATTCCTATAGAGTCTGGACCCGTTGTGCTGTGTTCAGTGCCATTACCATCACCAAATTAAAGGTAAGTCCAGTGGTAAATCCGTCATAGGCGACCAGCTCCTGAGTAGGGTCAACACCACCCTTATATCTCAGGTAATATAATATCGTGGTCGGGAAGGGATGGATAGAACATATCCCTCATAGTTTGGATACCAACTGGTGAGATCCCACTCCAATGTCGAGATAGGATGAGAGTGCACTCCTGGCACTATATACGGCACTGTAACTGAGGGACTCATCATAATGAAGACCCGTGAGGATGCCAGCACATTGGAGATCGTAGCAGATATGTAGGTGGTCTTGGTCTGACTACAGAAACCTCCCATATCCTTATGTAGGTGAGGTACTGCTTCCTAGTGGATTCTCTCTGCACGATACCGTATGACGTCCATGGTCCTTTATGTTGCAGAACCTGGTTGCGTTTTCTGCAACACCTGACTGATGAAGCAGAATGGGGAAAGCATAGAATCCATTTCCCCCAATGTAGCGAGAACTCGTCCATCGCCACTGCCCCAGGATCTGGTTCTCAAGAGACACATATTGGTATCTAATGGTTCAACCTGGACGCAAGGAGGTCGATATCTGGTGTTCCATATTAGGCTATAGCTTTAGCAAATATTTGGAGGTTTAACATCCATTTGGTGTCGTTATTAAATACTTGTGATCTGGTGTCCGCCACTGTATTGAGCTTAACCAGAAGGTACATAGCTGATATCCAAATATTTCTTTCAATGCACCAGAGCCAAATTAATTTTTTCCCATTCATCACAAGATATTGACTTTATACCACCCATAAGGTTTAAATATGCCACCTCAGTGGTATTATTTTGAAGATGGACATATGTATGTGCAGATTAGTGCATTAAGCCCGCAGCCCGTGACATGCTCCCAGCATTTCTGAACAGTCCCAGCCCTTGGTGCTTGCGTCGGTCTGTAACACGGATAATGGGTTTTATGTAATGATGGGATTTAACAATCACAAACATTGCTAATCCACCATTGTAGCTCAATTTATGCCTTGATTGGCGGCTGCATAGGCCTGTAAAAAATGTCCAGCATTCGCTATTAATGCCGAGATTTTGCTCTTTGCAAGCTTTGATAGTGTAACAACCCAATTACGTAGCTAGAATGTAGCTACAAGTTTACCAATGACCTTAGCAGCATGTCTAATTGTCGGTTTCCTGGCGCAAGCAAGGCTGTTACATGCCTCTATAATGTCTATTGCTTTGTTCCCTGGGATAGTGACAATCAGAGCCATGTATCCCAGAATGCATGTAACCTCTCTCCTACTTGTGAGGTTATACATGCAGCACTTCCTAGAGAACCAGACCCCCTACCTCTATGGCTACAGGCGGGCCTGTTGTTCTGGTTCCTGGTGTTACGTTGAATTGTGTGGAGGTGCTGCTGACGTGTAGGTTCTTACTGGTCTTTCAGGTGACCCGAGGTCTTGCATATGATGTTTGCCTGCGCACTGCCACCCTGCTGGAGGGAGGTGGGTTATCAACCCGACTGCCTCCGCCTCCTAATCCAGGTCCTCACCGAACAGCTGTCTCGGTGGTGGCGTCGCAGATGCCTTGTACAACCCCGCAAATATGGGGTTTAGGAGATGGTTAAATGGCGATATTTCGGGAAGCGTTAACTTCATGACTAATATCGCAAGAGCATCCTCCTGCTCTGCCATCATTTCCGTACCGTCAACCGACCTGGCAAAAGGCAGTAATCCCCGACGTCAGCATTTTCAGGAACTTTTGTAACTTCAGCTCCTGTGCCCTAATACCGGGACTGTTGTTGCCCCAGATGGGCGTGTTGACTGTCGGTACATTCAACGATATGCAGTTGTTTGGGCCTTGTATTTGTTGATCGCCTTGGTAAGGACCTGTTCCTGCAGCTGATGTGTGGTGAGGTAGTCTATGCTAGCCCCTAATATGGGCTGCAAAAGGCTGACCTGAGTGCTTCGGCTGGGCGAATTTGGAGACCATATTCAGCAGTTCCTCCTGGGTTTTCTCAGGTACTACAGGTTCCTATTCCATCCTACTTACGTGTCAGCCAGCTGCTGATCCGTGGCATTCCCCACCAATGACGGGGACATGATGGGTGGCCCAGCCGCATGTCTCCAGGATTGGAGGACATTGGGTCCAGCTGCAGAGATTGTGCTCTAGGATATGCTCCATCATGCGCTCCATCCGAGCCATGCGACCGCCGCCGCATCTGCGGATGACAAGTCGAGTTCCTCAGGTTCTGGAGAATCTCTGAGGCTTCTGTCATCGCCCTGCACCTCATTGAGGTGATAACAAGGGTGCCTAGAGAGGATGTCGCTGCCTGCCGCTTCTGCGTGACTAAGCGACTCCTGCGCGGACCTGCCGCTGGCCCGCCGTATTCCAGACGGAGGTGGCCCGCTAGTCTGATAAGACATGAGCGGTGATGAGTCGGTCCCGGCCGCCGAAGCGTGGTACCCCGACGTCCGCGCGGGCTTGCCGCCTGTCCTCCTTAGGGACAAAGGCGACATTCGGTCACGTCTTGCCGCTAAAGGGGGGTGCGGTGACCGAGATTAGACTACACCGGCCTGCAATCTGGCAGGCTCCCCCAGTGGTGAGTCTGTGCCGGCCGCACATGCGGGGCTTGCAGACCCAGGCCTCAATCCTTCACCGGTCCGAAAACTGGCGGCTGCTCCGGTGGAAAGTTGCCCCGGCTCCTACAGCGGGGCTTCACCGACTGTTGTGCGATTCTTCCCCTGGTCCTCCCTCTGGTGACCTGCATAGTTGGGGAGAGAGAACATGCCGCCAAGCGGATAACACGCTTACGCACCTTTGCTCCACTGTCCCTATGCTTAGGTGACAGTGGTAGGGAGTCAGGGTCTTGCCTACCCTGATCCTGCGCGGTGCTCCTACCACTTTACGGCTCCATGGCCCGCCGTGGTGGAGAATCGGGTCCTGGCCGCGCAGGGCTCCCCGGTTTCCGCGTTCTTATCCCGGCCCGCAGAGCAGGCGCTGCGGTGTTGCTGGCAGCTCCGGGAATAGTGGGCACTGACCCATCCGAAGTCCCATGGCCCTGGGAGGCATACTTCGGTGCCTTCATTCTGGTCTCCCATCCATTGTTTCTGTAAGCAAAGTCTAGCACAGAAGCTAAACAACTCAAGGTTAGTATATTACCTGAGGGTCTTTATGAGCTTCCGGTGGAGGAGCGCACTCTCTCTCTTCCCCCCCCCCCCCCCCCCCCCCCCCCCCCCAGCTCCAATGGTGACCGGACTCTCATGCGGGACATAGACTGCCACTAACGGCAAGGCTCCCGCCTGTGTGTGAGTCGGGGCCCCGGCTCTGCCTACTGCCTCTACAGGGTAGCATAGCCGTTAGTCCGCGGAATGCCTGCGGCGTTGAGTCGGAGCTCCTGCTCTGCCTTCACTGCCCGCGACTTGCAGTCTCCGAGCCCGGACCCTCCTGGTCCACGGGCTTGCCCAACTTCCGGGTAGCGTTGCCGTCAGCCCGTGGTGACCCTGCGGGCTACGGTGTAGATTCGGGCTGTCGATCTGCCGTCGCTGCCTGCGAACGGCGAGTGTGAGCCCGGACCCTACCGGGTCAACGAGCTGCCTAACCTGCCCGGTGTAAGTAAAACCGTCAGCCCACAGAGTCCTTGTGGGCTGCGGTGTGGAGTCGGGGCTGCCCTGCAAGCCCCACTACCTGATTAATTTAGACAGCCCGCAGTATCCTTGCAGGCTGTGGTGTGGAGTCCGGGCTGCTGCTCTGCCGTCGCTCACTGCGCACGTCGAGCCTACAAGCCCCACTCCCTGGTTGATGCCGACAGCCCGCAGTATCCTTGCGGGCTGCGGTGTAGAGTCGGGCTCCCTCTGCCGTCCCTCCGACCGGCGAGTGTGAACCCGGACCCACCTGGGTCAACGGGCTCTTCCCGACTCCAGTCTGTTAGTGCCGCCGCTGCCTGCCTGCCACCCGCGGTCTGCAGTCAGTGCCGAAGCGGCCTGGAGTACTCTGAGAACAGAGTCCCTAAAATGAAAAAAGGACGGCAGGTTAGTTTTTTCTTACCTGCAGGTACCTGCAGTAGAGGAGCAACGCTCCTCACTGCCTGTCGCTCACAAGCGGTTACGCACGTGACTCCGAAATGAAATCAGTACCTCGCTCCAGCTTTTTCCCAATATCCCTTGATTCCTTTAACCCTAAGAGCAAAATCTCTTGAAAACATCCAGTGAATTTGCCTCCACTCCTCATCTTCTGTTCTCTAAGGAGTGCAAGGCAGCTTGTCTCTGGGACTATTTTGTTCAGTTCTTTTGTGTTATCTTCTCATTGTTCCTGAGATGTGGTGCCCAGCTGTGGACAAAAGAGACAAGCTCGGGGTGAATTATAATTATTTTATGTGGTCTTAATGTGATTACATGTCCTTTTGTATTCCATTCCTCCATGTATAAAGCACAGGATGTAATTGTGGCAGCTCTTAGTCTATGCTTGTCCTCATTATTGGTAGTTTTCTTTTACAAGATCATTATTTCGAAGAGCATTGGCTTGGAATCATCAGGTTTCCGCGTCTTCCTGTTTTTAAGTCAGGGTATTGTACATGTCATACACCAGTCATGTGCCATCATCTCAATGTCAAAGGAAAGTTGGAAGAATGGGGTCAGATCCTCCTCAATTTCTATCTCGACTTCTCTCAACAATTGAAGATACAATTCATCATGGTTGGGTGGGTCATCAGCTTAAGTACTGCCAACTTTTGTAGTTATTTCTTCCCCATTATGAACCTGAAATCTGTTATATCCACAATTTTACTGTATCATCTAAATTTCCATTTTTTTTTTCCTTATGCAAGATCCTCTGGCTTTTGCTACATTTCTTTGAGCTTTTTCATTAAAATACCTGGACTCTGTCAGAACCATGTCTACTTAATGGTCCCACATTATACCATCATATATCATCACATGATACCACTTTTTGAAATTGATTTATCCAGGTTAGGATTAATCTTCAATTCATTGCAGTTACCCCTTTGCAATTAACACTTTTCATGTCTTCCATGTGAAATGAATTGAAACCTTTTCACAACATGATCATTATTCCTTGAAAAATTCTCAACTTGATCTACCTCATCCACAAAACTACCTACAGCAATGCGCTCTTCCCCAATCATTAGATAATTCTCCCCCATCTCTGCCATTTCACTTAATCAGTATCTCAATCAATCATCGACACTAAAAGCTGGAGTAACTCAGCGGGTCAGAGAGCATCTCTGGAGAAAAGGATTAGGTGACGTTTCAGGTCAAGACCCTTCTGCAGGCCTGAAATGTCACCTATTCTTTTTCTCCAGAGATGTTGTCTGGCCTGTTCAGTTACTCCAGCTTTTTGTGTCTATCTTTGTGTCTATCTGCAGTTCCTCCTTAAACATCTCAAACAATCATTCAGGTAGTTCATACATTCTGTTTTCAATAGTTTGGCACCAGACCTTTGTGATATGTTAATGCAGGTCCACTCTGTTGCATGGTCAGCTATAAAATAGACCAAATAATTGTATAAATTACTTAACATTTAAAAATAACATCTATACATTTAATTGCTTTGTTCATTTCCTTGATGTTTGTGCTCAATAAAAGTAGCATCTGGTTATGCAAATAAAATGGATTCAGATATATTCAAAGAGTCTCACAAAGACTGTGCCTTTGATTTTCCTTGAATATTATGGGAAATTTAGGCCTGAGATTTGTTTTTGATTTTGGTGTGTTTCAGACACTTGGTCAACTATGTAATTTTGTTTCCCCAAATGATGGACATGCGCATATCTCTAAGAGAAAGTAATGGAGGCAGGTACCACAACAACATTTAAAATACATTTGGACAGCGACATGGATAGGAAAGATTTTGAGGGATATGGACTAAATGTGGGCAAATGGGACTAGCTTCGATGCAGCACCTTGATAGGCATGGATGAGTTGGGCATAAGGGACTGTTTCTGAGCTGCATGACTCTAAATCAGGGTGAGGTTTTTTTATGGGGAGGGGTGGAGGAGGTCATCATGTGGGAAATATAGACTGGCTGAGCTACGGCAAAAATTCTTTTCTGCATTGTTTTAAAGATGGTTTAAAGATAAGTAAGTTCACTGGTTTTATTTTGTGGAAATTCAACATTTCCCTGGCCATTCAGAAACAATTATGTGGATATTCAACCAAGTACTTTCTTAACAATGATGCTCGTTTGTGGGATTTTTTAAATAGTTTTTATTTGTTATTAAATGTCAAGGGACAATTTGAGGTTATGAAAACTAATTATATTAGGGGGAGATTGGGCAGGCTAGGACTTTATTCCTTGGAGCACACAAGGCTGTAGAGGGATCTTATAGAGGTGTGTAACATCATGAGGGTGAATGCACAGAGTCTTTTGCCAGAGCAGTTGAAGACACAAGGGCACAGTTTTCAATTTCAGTATATGACTGAAAGGAAAAATCCATTTCATTGTTACCTGTTGGTTTTACAAGCAGAGCATTTGTTTGGCTCCGTTTTATACATCTTTGAGCCACACTACTTTGGCTTTGCTGCGATTTTCACATATTGAAAAGGAAAATTATGCCCTCTGATTCGTGATTGCCCTACTGACAATCTCAGTGAGTGAAGATTGGAGAACTGACTGCGAATTCTGTTTTGATATCGAATGTATTTGTTGGATAAAGGAGCCTGTAAGGCCCTCTCACTGGTGCAAACTATCTATTGGCTGGTTAAATGTTGCATCTGACTAGGGAAAGCGTGATTGCATCACATTAACCAATCTGTCCACTGTTTTAAATTCTTTCCCGAAGTGTGAAGATAAAGAAAGAACATTTCATAGAAAGCAATTCAAGAGCAAAGAGTTTATGGTGAATTCATTGAATCTATGATCCAGAAACAAACATCTCCCAGATTAAGTCAAGTCATGTCAAGTCAAGTCACATTTATTTATATAGCACATTTAAAAAACAACTCTCATTGACCAAAGTGCTTTACATTTGTTATAAGAGTAGTATACACAAGCAGGCTACATACATATATACAAAATAGCCCTCGCTCAGAGGACGTCAGGAAAGGCTTGGGAGAACAGATACGTTTTTAGGCTAGACTTAAAGGAGTCGATGGAGGAGGCAGTTCTAATAGGGAGGGGGATGCTGTTCCACAGTCTAGGAGCTGCGACCGCAAAGATGCGGTCGCCCCTGAGTTTATGCCTAGACTGCGGGACATTCAGCAACCCCAAGTCAGCCGATCTGAGGGACCTGGAGGTGGTGTAGTGGGTGAGAAGATTTTTAATGTAGGTGGGTGCAAGCCCATTGAGGGCTTTGTAGACGAAGAGGAGGGTCTTGAAATTTATTCGGAACCGCATAGGGAGCCAGTGGAGAGAGGCCAGGATTGGGGTGATGTGGTCCCTTTTTTTTGGGTGCCCGTCAGGAGTCTCGCTGCGGCGTTTTGGACCAGTTGCAGGGGGGACAGGGAAGATTGGCTGATGCCAGTGTAAAGGGAGTTGCAGTAATCTAGGCGGGAGGAGATAAATGTATGGATGATCTTTTCGAGGTCATCAAATTGGAGGAATTGTTTTATTTTAGCTATTATCCAAAGCTGAAAGAAGCTAGCTTTTATCACGGCATTGACTTGTTTGTCAAACTTCAGTGCTGAGTCAAATATCACGCCAAGATTTTTAACGTGAGGTTTGAGTAGTGGGGTAAGGCTTCCAAGGCTGCCTGCTATCATTTTGATTGAGTCCGAGGGGCCGAGAAGGATGACCTCAGACTTACTCTCGTTTAGTTGGAGGAAGTTTTGGGCCATCCAACACTTTATATCCTCGTGGCAGCGGGTAAGGTTAAGCAGATTTGATTGTTTTTTGGGCTTCAGGAGGAGGTACAGTTGTGTATCATCTGCGTAGCAATGGAAGGAAATGCCGTGCCTTTCAATGACTTGGCCTAAGGGGAGCATATACAGGGAGAAGAGAATAGGACCAAGCATGGAACCTTGTGGAGCCCCACAGCAGAGGCTAGCTGGGGAGGAGAAAGAGTTGCCTAAGTTAGTAGAGAAACTCCTACCTTTGAGGTAGGAGATGAACCAGCTCAGGGCAGTGCCATCAATACCAACCCCGTACCGGAGACGGTCAATTAGGATGGTGTGGTCGACAGTATCAAATGCTGCACTGAGGTCAAGAAGGAGCAGGATTGCACAGTCACCGGAGTCAATGGTGAGCAGTAAGTCATTATGTACCTTCAACAAGGCAGATTCTGTGCTGTGGTGAGCCCTGAAACCTGATTGGAAAGTTTCCTTGAGAGTATTTTGTTGAATGTAAGGCATAAGGTGACTTAAGATTACCTTTTCAAGGGCTTTTGAGAGGGAAGGCAGTTTAGAAATGGGTCTGTAGTTGCGTGGCAAGGTGGAGTCAAGGTTAGGTTGTTTCAGGAGAGGCTGGACCACTGCATGCTTGAAGCAGGTAGGTACAGTGCCAGTGGCCAGAGAACTGTTGAAGATGGCGAGGATACTGGGACCGGCTGTTATGATGACGTCCTTTAGGAGGGCAGAGGGGACAGTGTCGAGGGGGCAGGTCATAGGTTTCATGGTGGTGATCAGTTTTACAAGGGAGGGTAGAGTAACTGGTTGGAAACAATCTAATTTTGAAGAACAGATCAATCAGACAGTCAGGTCACGGTTGGCAGGGGAGATATTTGTTCGTATGTTTTTGCTTCAAAGGTAGTCCTGTGGGCATTCATACAGAATTCGCATTTGGAGCAGTGAGATTTTCATGATTTACATGATCCTTGTCTCAACTAAATTAAAAGCTGAACAGGATGTATGTCTGATGATACATATTAAATGGTCAACTGATAAAAACAATGATACGAATTTCCTCTCTTTAAGGAAGCTTGGACTCAAAATATTGAGCTGTTGTTGGCAGACACTGAAATGCATGTTCTGGTGATAGATGAATGAAGGTTGATGCACCTACGTTAAAGTAAACCAACAGTTAGTCTTTAATTCGTTACTGTATTTTCAGTCAGATAGAAGAGTAGGTAAACCTAGTTGGATAAAAATGAATTGTAAACTGATTAACATTTGAGCCAAGTGGCACATAGAATATAAAATGTGACAGAAGTAATTTTCACTGAATAAACACTTTGAATATTTAAAAGTGGAAGTTGTAACATTCTGAAGACTGAGTCACTTTCAAAACTCCCTCTGAGAAAGAAAAGGGAGATTGGACTTGACGGGTAATAACTTTTGAACACACCATCATTGACTCTAGTCAGACCAAGAGGCTTGGATGAATGACAGCAAGCTACCAAAAGGCTAGATGCAGGAAGATTGTTCCCAATGTTGGGGAAGTCCAGAACAAGGGGTCACAGTTTAAGGATAAGGAGGATATCTTTTAGGACCGAGATGAGAAAAACATTTTTCACACAGAGAGTGGTGAATCTCTGGAATTCTCTGCCATAGAAGGTAGTTGAGGCCACTTAATTGGCTATAGTTAAGAGGGAGTTAGATGTGGCCCTTGTGGCTAAAGGGATCAGGGGGTATGGAGAGAAGGCAGGTACAGGATACTGAGTTGGATGATCAGCCATAATAATATTGAATGGCAGTGCAGGCTCGAAGGGCCGAATAGCCTAATCCTGCACCTATTTTCTATTTTTCTATGTTCCTAACAGAATGGTATTTGATTAATTTTGGCTTGTTGGCCTCCTGCAAGTTCAAAGCGAGATATGATAATAGTGTGAGATAGGACTCACAACATTTGCGTCTTTCAGTTAGTTTTTGAATAGTTAAGAAAGAACATCATGGAAAAGATTAATTCACAGTTTGCAGTGTGTTTAGCGTCTTTCAGGACCTAATAGTCGAATATAATGGGTGTATCACACTGAAGCAGCCTGAAATCTTTACCCTTACACTGTTTGGAATTGAAATATGATATCGTAGCGGTGCCTGCTAACGCACGCATATATCGAACACGGCGTTCAGAAGCCGCAGTCACGTGACTCGGGAGAGGCTGCTCGTTTCGCGTGGTTTTTCACTTGCGCGCGTTAGTTCAGCACTGACCACCGTTGTGGGCAGACGTGTCTGAAGAACCTGTACACAGGATATCGAACTTTTAAATAAAGATCTGTTTAATACTCAGACCACTAAATTGGTGACCCCGACCTGTCTAGCCATCATTAGACAGATGAATTATGCAGGAAGAGAGTGTTCCCGCAGAAGCAGCCAGCACGAGGCAGGGCTTGCAAGCTTTCAAGTTGCCAGCATTTTGGCCTGATCAACCTCAGGTGTGGTACGCCCACGTTGAGGCACAGTTCCACCTCCATAGCATCGTAGCGGACGACACAACGGATTTCCATGTGGCGGGGGCTTTGCCGCAGGACTGTGCCTCGAGGCTGTTGCCCTACATCAGGGACCCCCCGACCATCGCCAAATACGAAGGGCTGAAGGCCCTGCTGCTCCACGCTTACAGTCTCAGCCACCGAGACAGGGCAGCGAAGCTGCTGCACATGGACAGTGTCGTGACCGGCGGCCATCCACCATCATGGCGGAGATGTTAGCCCTGATGGACGGGCACCACCTAAGTCTGCTTTTCGAACAGGTGTTCCTGGAGCAGATGCCTAACGAAGTCCAACTGCTACTCGCCGGAGCTGATTTCAGTGACCCCCAACAACTCACGGATAGTGCTGACAATTTGTGGACACACAGACGGTGGGACGTCTGTGTTTTTTGCCCGCCCCCTGGTCACACAATGGGTGCAGCTGGACAGACATTGAGGGAAAGAAGGAGACACCCAGCCCAGCGCCGAAGAGGAATCGCCACGGCCAGTAGTCTGCAGTCAACGCAGATGGTGGTACTACCACCAACGATACAGACCCGAGGCTCGTAGATGTCAGAGCCCCTGTTCATTTTCAGGAAACGCCCTGGCCGATCATCCATAGATGTGAACGCCTTTTCTTCTGCGATCGACTTTCCGGCCACCGTTTCCTGGTGGACTCCGGTGCCCATGCCAGTATCCTGCCCACAAGCACCCGAGACGTTTGTGCTGGTAAGGTAGGACCAGTCCTCGCGGTCGTTAATGGGAGCGACATTCGCACCTACAGTACGCGGTCTGCGAATTTATATTTCGACTCCCGCCAGTACAGGTGGAAGTTTATCATTGCTGACGTCACCCAACTGACCCTGGGGGCTGATTTTGGGTGCGCGTTCTCCCTGTTAGTCGATGTGCGAGGTGGACAAATGGTCCCTGTGTCAGATCCATGCCCTGCCAAGGTGCACAACCCGTCAATGCCCCTACAGTAATTTGTCGAGGTAGCTGAGATCCAGCAACCTTTTGCAGCCCTGCTCGCCGACTTTTCAGGGTTACTCACGCCCCGGTTCGACGGGGCTGTGCCCCGTCGTGGCATGGTCTACCACATTCCCACTGGGGGACCACCGGTACACGCCCACACGCGTTGTTTCCTGCCAGATAAACTGCACATCACGCAGGAAGAATTCCAAGTTATGCAGGACCTAGGATCCGGCGGTTGGATAGCCCCTGGGCTTCCCCGTTGCACATGGTGCCTAAAGCGTCAGGGGGTTGGAGACCTTGTGGTACAAGCTTTTGAAGGCAGTAACCACCGTCAATTGGTATCCAGTCCCGAACATCCAGGATTTCTCGGCCCTTCTGGAAGGTGCGACTATCTTTTCAAAGGTCGACCTTATCCGCGGGTATTATCAAATCCCGGTCCACTACGACAACGTCCCTAAGACGCCCACCATTACCCCTTTCGGCCTTTTTGAATGGCTCAGAATGCCCTTTGGATTGAAGAATGCTGCTCAGGCATTCCAAAGGCTAATGGATCAGGTGGGCTGGGATTTGCCATTTATTTTCATCTATCTGGATGACATCCTGATAGCAAGCAGCTCACAGGCAGAGTATGTCAAGCATCTCCGCCTGCTTTTCGAACGGCTGCACAAACACGGGTTGGTGATCAACCCTGCGAAGTGCCTGTTCGGATTGCGTTCTATTCCCATCTTGGGTCATAACATCACCTCTAGCGGTGTGCAGCCATTGCCCGAGAAAGTCGGTGCTATCCGTTGTTTCCCGAGACTTCTATCGGTTAAAGGTTTGCAGGAGTTTATCGGGGATGGTTAATTTCCACCACCGATTCATCCCGTCTGCAGCCGCCATCATGCGGCTGTTATTCCAAGGCCCAGCCGGTAAGCCCAAAGTCCTGGTCTGGTCCAAAGAAGCCCATAAGGCTTTTAAGAGTGCAAAGACCGCATTGGCCATTGCCACTATGCTGGAACACCATGGGGTGTCAGCCCAAACGGCCCTCACCATGGACGCTTCTGACGTTGCGGTAGGCGCCATCCTCGAGCAGCGTGTAGGTAGTCGCTGGGTGCCGCTGGCATTTTTCAGCAGGCATCCGCGAGTAGCAATGTTACAAAATGTTGAGGTTTTAAAAATCAAGTCTGCAATTTATCCCATCAGATAAAGTATAAAAATAATTCACTTTCTTCACTAATTCACTTTCACATCTTCAATATTAAAAAAGTTATGGCCATTTTCATACTCGGAAATTACCAACATGTTTTCTATTGCTTTTCTATTGACTTAACACAAAAGTTGTGATCGAGGACAGTCAAAAGCCCATAACTTTCTTAAAAATTAAGAGAACTGAAATACATTTTCAGTTATTATCGATTGAAGTATTCTGAAGCAAATATGAAACAATCTTACTTGGATGACCTGAAATTAAAACATATAATTAGTTAGTTACCCAATTGTAGCTAATTACAAAGTTCAATTACTAGATCTAAACATCTATCCATTTCTTCAGAAAGAATTACCATTTTTTTTAAAGCCTAAGTGTCCAATTAACTCACGCAATAATTCACAATATAACATGATTTTTAAATCTAAT
Source organism: Okamejei kenojei (assembly GCA_035221665.1). Lineage (NCBI taxonomy): Eukaryota > Metazoa > Chordata > Chondrichthyes > Rajiformes > Rajidae > Okamejei > Okamejei kenojei. The sequence goes on along the minus strand of CM069133.1, from coordinate 76,519,378 downwards.
TGTCATTAATTTATAGGCCAAATTGAAGGAATTTAGTGTTTAATGCCTGTAGATTAATGGCCATTTAAATCAGCTTGCGAGTGTGATTTTTTTGAACGTGATGGATTGGAAAGTTGCGGTTGTGGTGAATTTAAACCCCATATCGGCAGGAAAAATTCTGCCGGTTCGTATGGGGAATAAATCAGCGTTTCGCAACATTAAATGTTGATTTTACTTCGAGTCACGTGAGTGACTACGTGAAGACCCCCGCCAGGACGCATGCGCGACATATCGTCGAACGCATTGCGGAAGCGACAGTCGGGAGGAGCGCCGCTCCTCCAGCGCGAATTTTGAAAAATTTACTGAAGGTAAGTCTTACCTTTTCTGGTGAGCGTGGCGACTCGGAGTGTTTCTTTTTCAGGAGGAAGCACCATGGAGTCGCGCAGGGGAGAGCAGCAGCTGATAACCGCTGCTGTGGAAGCAGCCAGCAGCGTGCCGTCTCTCCAGAGCTGCAGGTGCTGCCAGCAGCTGCCGGCTTCTCGCCGCTACAGACCGCAGGTTGCACCGCGGGCGGCGGCTAAACCACCCGGAAGTCGGACAGGTCCGTTGACTCGGCTGGGTCCGGACCTGAAGACACCCCGTTCATGGATAGGGACGGCGGGCGTCTTTCCCGCAGGAGCGGGTGGGGAGCAGTGCTGCAGCGTGACCTGCTTATGCAGGGCAGAGTCACAGTGGGTCTCCTCGCAGACCCACGGCAGGATCCTTTCAAGGACTGCCAAATGTCTCACCCTCTTCGCAGGGGAGCATTAGGGGTCAGAGCTGGGCTGACCCTGAAGAAGGGGCAATGGCTGAACAGTCAACTGTGAGGGGTTGCCAAAGAGAGAGCAGCAGAAGATTGTGGCATGCTGTATCAACTCAAGAAGGACTGCCTATACAAAGCTGCAAGCCAGTGAAAAATACATGGCTACAAACCACTACAGGAGCAAGCCATTAATTTTTATGGCTGGGAAGTACATTGCTCCAGAGAACTCCATTTCTCTTAAAGTACCAGCAGTCCATGACCCCCATCTGGGGCAACAGGAGCCCATCTATAAGGAGCCAGGAGGTGAAGCTCCAGAGGAAACTGCTGGCTGCTAAAATCACAGCAGTACCAGGACAACTGATGGGGTTGATTTGCCTGAAGAGTTACGTGATGCTCTAGCAGACTGTGTAATACTCAGTGGAGATTTACAATTACAGGAAGAGCATCATCAAGAAGTGCGGAATTATGCAAGACAAGTAGCACACAGTACATCCAGATAAATCAAAATTGGAACCCTCCACTACCATGGATTATTTGGGTTCACTATTGACTCTGTTCATATGTCTATCACCTTGCCACCAAACAAAGTGACAGACTTGATGGGAGTATGCAAAGCCTCACTGGCATCAGGGAACCATCCATTCGGCAAGGAGCAAGAGTGATTGGGAATTGGTGGCTGCGTTCCCAGCAGCACAATTGGACCACTCCATTATTAAAACCTGGAAGAGGGAAATTTTAGCTCTCAAAAATCATACAGGCCATTTCAATAGGCCTATGCAACTACCAGGGAAAGTAAATTAGAATTAAACTCTGGATAGAAATGTTCCATATTATCCTAACCCCATCACCCCATTCTATATCCCTGGGTACATTACAGTTGATGCCAGTGCTAAAGGTTGGGGAGCAACTAATACCACCGCAAGTTGTGGTGGCAGATGAGTGCACAAAAATTATTCTGTTTAAAGCACTAGGAATTAATTATCTAGAAATGCTGGGAGCGTTTTCATGGACTCAGGGCCTACTGCTCAGATGAGCACCAGTTGCATGTACGGTACAGATTGATACCACACTGGGGGCCTATATATAATCATATGGGTGAAATAAAGTCGATATCATGTGATGAATTGCCTAATAATATCTGGCACTGGTGTCTGGGAGAGAGATTTGGATCTCAACCACTTACCTTCCAGGCAAGCTAAATACAGTGGCAGACATCAGGTCACGTAAATTCAACGACAACATTAAATGGATGTTGGATCGGAAAGTGTTTACAGATATTATAGACCGGTATGGGACACCAGATATCGACCTTTTTTCCATCCGGACTAATTCACCAACTACCAACATATGTTGCTTGGGAACCAGACCCAGGGGCAGCAGCGATGGACGATTTCTCGCTGCATTGGGGGGGTGATTTGTTTTGCTATGCATTTTCCCCTTCTGCCTCATCAGGCGAGTCTTACAATAATTAAACAAGACGCCGCAACGGGTACCATGGTTCCCAACAGTACAAAGATGGTCTCAGAACCCTGCATCTGGATCAACAACGGCCAAGGAGGTTGGCACACCCCGTGCGGGAAAGTATCCGTGCCATGACTATATGAACTTGTTGATTTGCAGTTTCTGAACAGGCCATTTTCTGGGATACGGACTCTCCGACAGGACGATCAATGCCATCTCAGCGTCGTGCAGGGAGTCCACGAGAAGACAGTACCTGACATATGTCAGGAAATGGGAAGTGTTCAGCACCAGGACGAACACTACATATGACTCAGCCACCAACACTGAAGTGCTGGAGTTCTGGCCACCCTTCATTTCGATGAAGGATTGAGTTACAGTGCCATTATTGTGCAAGGAGTGCCCTATCTAATATCTGGGCAGAGGGAGTGATCACCTGGCTATAGGATCACACCCACTAGTACCTAAGCGAATGAGGGGTATTTGTACTCTATTCCCCCCAAGGCCCAGATACACCTATATATGGACATAGGTAGTACACCATGTTACGATGATGGACACCAATATCGGGGCTCACTCTGGACAAACTAATATCCTAGATGGGAATGATTATGGCACTTGGATCAGCACAACGGGTCCAGTCCTTACACAAGCTAGAATAGGACGTCATGTCTGTCACAAATGGCAGATAACCTGCTACATACAGGGGTACTTAAACAAGACTGACCCGGTTCCTTTGGCCAATATTAGAGTTCTGGCCTAATCCTGCAGATAGTCGGCCCCTGCATAGTGACACATATTTTCCAATATATAGTCACCTAGACACTTATGGGCATGGAGAGAGCTTTCTCATTAGCCATAATGCCCTCACCTAAGTCACAGTGCAAACCATATCCAGATGGTTCGGGTGGTATTACATGCAGTGGTGAATACTAATGTTTCAAATCTCACTCCAACAGGGCTGCATCTACATCGGACGCTAGGATGATGGGAGTTCCTATGGACCACATCCTTGCCACAGCGGGGTGGAGCAATGAACGCATTTAATGCTTTATAATAAACCCGTGGCCGATCCTGAGACGTTTGCAGGGAAAAAAATTAAGTTCTGTAAAATAAATTACCCAATGTGGGGCATATTATTTTAGGTTATGAATAATACCTTTATTGTTTTTCAGCACAGTGTCGTGTGTGAAATAGGTTCATCCTCCATCCCAGAATGGCAGTGTGTGAGGCAGGGTCTCGTTCCAGGGCATGAAATCACAGAGCTTTGAAATCTTCACGTAGTCACTCACGTGACTCCGAAGTAAAATAGTAAGATTAAATGAGAACTTACCAGTTTGAAGTTTGATCTTTAATTTTATGAGGAGTTACCGATGAGGATTACGTGCCCTCCGCTCCCAAAACCCTCTATTATAAAGTTCAAACTGGTATGGAAGTTCTCTCTTATCTTACTATATTAGTCTACTCTGGTATTTGTGATTTCACACGACTGCTTTGAAGAATTTCGCGCATGCGTCCTGGCGGGGTCTTCACGTAATCCTCATCGTAACTCCTCATAAAAATAAAGATCAAACTTCAAACTGGTAAGTTCTCATTTAATCTTACTATTAAGGTCATCTAAAAAAGCAGGTTTATATGTAAAAATAAACAGCTTTCACTTACCTGTCCTCTACGTAAAATCCGTCCCTGTTGTCGGCGTTCACGGCATTAGGAGCTAATTTTTATGTTACTCCAGCGCTGAAATAGTCGCTCCTATTTAAAAAAAAAATAACTTACCGGCAGTCGGAACGAATCTCCAGAAATAGCTCGCACTCCGAGAAAATAAAGCTCCGGATGGCAAGGGAAAACCGCATTTTAGATTAGATTAGATTAGATTACATTCTTTTATTTGTCATTCAGACCTTTCAGTCTGAACGAAATTTCGTTCCCCTGCAGTCATACATATAATTTTTTTTTTCAAATGACAGAACACACAATAAACACAAATTTAATATCCACTACAGTGAGTTCACCAAACACCTCTCACTGTGATGGAAGGCAAAGTCTTAAAGTCTCTGTCTCTTCCCTCTTCGTTTCCCGCTGCGCCGAGGCGATCCAGGCTTCAGATGTTGTGATCCCACCGGGTGATGGTAAGTAAGTCAGTCCTGCGGTTCAACCGAGCTCCGCGAATGGGCCGGCACAACTCCGCGGCCCGGGGTGGTCGAAGCTGCCGCCCTCCAGACCAGCGGACTAAGCTGTTGTTGCGGGAGCTCATAAAAACAGGTCATCAACCTGTGAGCTGCGAGCTCCCGACGATGTCGTCCACTGGGCCTGCAGCCGATTCCACCGGGCCCGTCTTCGCGGTCGGGCCGATGCCACTGCCGCCGCCACCGCTCCGGGACCGAGTCGGTTCGCCGCCGCTGCCGCCGCCGGCGATGCCGGAACCGCTCCGGGACCGGGTTGGGTCGCTGCCACTGCTGCTGCTGCTGCTGCTGCTGCTGAAACCGTTCCGGGTCCGAGACGGGTTGCTGCTGCTGCTGCCACTGCTGGAACTGCTCCGGGACCGAGTCGGGTCGCCGCTGGAACAACCCCAGGGCCCGAGGCCGCCAGCTCCGCCATTAGGCCTCGGCGCAGATGGAGACAAAGATGGGGAATACGACAGAAAAGTCGCCCCCCCCCCCCCCCGATGGAAGAGACCCAGACATGTTACTACCCACCCACCCACATACACACACAATCTAATAAAACAAAACCAACTAAAAACAGGACAAAAAAAATAATAACAGACGGACTGCAGGTGGGCCGCAGCTGTTAAGCCAGCACCACCATCTTGGAATCAGAATTTTAACTGAAGTTAAATACTGTTCATTCGACAGGGAGCTAATCGCACTTTAGCTAGCGACCCGCCATTTTCATTATTTCCTAGAGGGATGCGCTTTCACCGCATTCACCGACCAAAAGCCGCTAACATTCGCTTTGACCAAGGTGTCTGACCCTTGGTCTGCCAGACAGCAATGGCACCTCGCCTACATTTCCGAATTCACGTCTGATATTCGGCATGTGGCAGAGAAGCTGACACGTTGTCCCATCCAGCGCTGCACTAAGTCTCAGCGCTTAGCCTAGGCATTGATTATGAGGAGCTGGCCGCTGCCCAACAGGCAGATGCCGGTATGGAGGTTTACCGCAATGCTGAATCAGGACTAAAGCTGATCAAAGTGCCATGTGGCACCTCCGGCGTCCAAGCCCTTTGCGATATCTCCATGGGCAAAGCCCGTCCCATTGTTCCGGTCACTTGGTGACGTCGGTTTCCGACACTGTCCACAGCCTAGTGCACCCGTCCATTCGCGCCACCTCTGCCTTGGTCGCAGCGAAGTTTGTATGGCATGGGTTAGGGAAGCAAGTCGCTGCATGGGCTCAGTCCTGCATCCCATGCCAGACCTCCAAAGTACAGAGACATGTACACCAACCAGTCCAGGATTTTGCCATCCCGGACGGCAGATTCCTGCACATCCATGTTGACCTGGCAGATCCCTTGCCCTGTTCGCGTGGGGCTACCCACTTACTGACCATTGTGGACAAGTTTACCAGGTGGGCAGAGGCAATTCCTTTAACGGATACCTCCGCTGAAGGATGCTCGAGGGCCATTGTCTCCAACTGGATTGCTCGTTTCGGGGTTCCCTCAGATATTACTACCGATCATGCGGCCCAGTTCACGTCCTCCCTGTGGTGTGGAATGGCACAGCTGTATGGCGCGAAGCTGCATCAGATGACTGCTTATCACCCGGAATCCAACGGGTTGGTTGAGCGTTTCCACAGGCACCTCAAGTCGGCGTTAAAAGCTCGACTCACTGGCCCTGATTGGGTCGACCAGTTACCTTAGGTCCTCCTGGGCATGAGAACAACGCCTAAGGAGGACATCAAAGCCGTTTACGTTGGACCTGGGTGGCAGAGAGGAGTTCGTCTCCGTGAGCCGCCTTAAGCCAGCACACGTTGATGAGGATAGCCCAGTGACAGTGGCTACTCCATGGCGTAGAGGACGTCCACCTGCCATTTTACTGCCCTCTACACCTGTTTTTCCTGGTCCTGTTTCTACGGTCCCCTTTGTTACGCCCGTCCCTTGTTCACGTTTTTCGCGCCCCTCCAGTCCTGTTTTACCGGTCCCTAATGTTACGCTTGCTCCATGACCTTGGACTATGCGTTCTGGTCAAACCATCCATTTACCCGTGCGTTCCCGTACCCCGGATTCTGGGGGGGGGGGGCATGTAGCGGTGCCCGCTAGTGCATGCGTATATCGAACCTGATGTTCGGAAGCCACGGTCACGTGACTTGGGAGGGGCTGCTTTCTTTGCATGGTTTTTCACCATGCATTAGTGGGCAGACGTGTCTGAAGAACCTGTATACTGGATATCAAACTTTTGAATAAAGATCTGTTTAAAACTCCAGTAGTCGTTACTCAGACCACTAAAATATGACATCCTTAAATATTTGAGAATATTTTGAACAAAAGGCATGGAGTGTTATCTCTTGAATAATATTTAATTTTTTGTATGAAAACACTGAATTATGTTAATGGGTGCACTGTCCATATTCTTTGCCTCTAATTGTCCCATATCCCTCGAAAACTTTCCTATCCATGTACCTCTCTAAATGTCACTTAGGGCATTACTCTGAACTGGTAACAATCTGACATACATTAAATAAAAACAGAAAATTCAACATACTTTCATCAGCTTAAATAGCATCTGTGGAGAGAGATGCATAGTTCATGTTTCAGGCGGTGGGATGAAGAGCCTTCAACCTGAAATGGTAACTTCAGAATTTAGTAGGTAAAATATCATCACAAAAGTGCCAAACAATGGCTATCTCCAATATGAGAGAATCTAGCTATCTAGCTCATGAGATTCACTTGCTAAGTACCCCACCAGCTACTTCAATGGATACAACATTGATCAGAAATTCAGCTGCAATATGGCTACAGGAGCAGATCGGAAGATTGGTATTGATGAGACCCCAAGGTCATTCAACAAGGCGCGATTCAGGAATGAGCAGGGATATTTTCCACATGACTGATTGAGCGCAGTGCCAACAAATCAAGAAACTTGTCACTATCCTGGTCAAGTCAGCCTCCTTGACTAACAACCCATCAATCACACTAAGCATCCGGTCCCTCTATCACCATTGCCCAGTGGTGTCATAATGCACCGTCTGAAATACACAAGATAGTTACACATTCAGGCTATCCTGCCATTACATTCTGAACCTGTAATCTCTCAGAACATGAGGAAGAACATCAGGTGCACAGGAACCATTGCAGCTTTCCCTCCAGGTCACACATTGCTTGTCTTGGAAAGATATCCCCCTTCCCCGATCATTGCTAGCTCTAACTCCTGGAACTCTCTGAACTACAGCCCTGTGTTTAACAGTATCACAAGAAATATTCCAGCAGTTTAAGAAAGACCTCTTCTAAAGGACAATTAGCAATATTCAGCAATTGCCTGTATTGTCAGCAAAAAAAAAAAAAGAAGAAACAAGGAACGGCAGATTTTGTTTCCAACAAAGAGCACAAAGTGTTGGAGTCACTCGATGGGTCAGGCAGCATCTCTAGAAGCATATTCATGTCCTGAAATAGGGTCTTGATCCAAAATGTCCTGAAGAAGAGTTCCGACCTGAAGAATCACTTATCCATGTTCTCCAGAGCTGCTGTCTGGCCCACTGAGTTACTCCAGCATTTTGTGTACTTTGGTTAAAAAATATATATATTGTCATTTCCAGAGCATGAACAAATAAAGATTCTGGCAGATCACAAAGCACCAATGAGCAACTGAAGAGGAACAAATTACATTTACATAGCCTAAAAATAATCCCTCAAGGCTTCTGAATTGGCAAAAGTGGACAAGAAACAACCACAAAAAAAAAAAGATTTCTTCAGATGTTGGAAAGTGGATTGATATTTCACAGCTTGACTCTTTTCTCGGAATGGTATCGTATAACTCAGAATTTTGACCACGTTTTGGCTACCATTTTAAGACCTTGGAGTAAAAAACAACAACAGGAATACAGGCTGCACAGGCTGAAGCTCAGTACTGAATCTCCTCTGGATCATTAAAACAGAGAAACCTTTATGGTTGATGGTGTGTTACAAGTTATTATCATGCATGTTATGGAATCAGGCCATGAACCACAGATGGTTACATTCCTCTCATCTCTTATAAATGCTCTATGCAAATTGCAAAAGAGGTCATTATTTTTGGGATTATTCCATTTCAAAATGTTCATGTTGGCAGGCATTTATCTTTGCTCATAAACCCATACACTGCTGATGTTTTTTGGGGAGAAATGTAGTTATTCTGATGAGAACAACTGTATATGTGCATCAAAGGGGCTCACTGTTGTTGCATCAGGATTACTCCATTGAAGCAGAATACTCCTGTATAAGCAAACTCTTGCCCAGCGAAAGAGGGGATAATATCTGATTTGGAACCAAATTTATTTTTACTGGCAATTTTTGATGATGGTTTCATGGGCAGAACTGAAGAGTGTATTTCCTTTGAAGAGAGTATATTAACTGAATTTACAAAAGACCATTGAATTGAACTTCAAAGTGAGTGAAATCAGAGTCTCAAGAAGCCAACATCAATGCTCACTGAACAGGAACTGGGCCCACAGAGTAGTTGTGACAAAGATATAGTGCAAATACAGATACTGAAGGGCATCCATGGTGGTATGAATGTTGTTTGTATGAAAATGCAAGCCATAAATCATGTGGATTGGATTGGGATTAATCAGGACATTGCTGGTGTGATGTTCCAGCTTCATGTATTGGAACTACAGAACACAATTTCTCATTTATCAGCTTACCTCTTCTAATAATTATGAACTGACTTATTTCAGCTGGAATTGAATTTGTTTTGGTTTATTACTGTTGCGTGCACCACGTGACAGTGAAAAGCTTTGTTTACCTGTGATTCAATCAAATCATACTACACACAATGATTTAGGCATATACAAGTACAAAATTTAGCGCAGAAAGAAAAAAAAGAACAGTGGAGAACATGCTGTAATGTTGAGGTATTGTAGCATTACAGTGACAGAGAAAGTGCAGATGAAACCAAATGCAAGGACTGCAATGAGGTAGGTTTGGAGATTGGGACCACATCTTTGCTTATGATAGGGCGTGATAACAACTGGTGGTATATGCTTTCAAGCTTTTATATCTTCTGCACCTGGAGAAGAGGGGAGAAGAGGGGATAACCAGGGTGAACAACATCCTTGGCTACTCTGAGACAAAATTAAGTGTAGATGGAGTCGATGGGAGAGAGGCTGGTTTTTGTAATAGATTTGGATATATCCACAACTCTGCAATTTTGAGTGTTCTAAATGGGCTGTCGTACTGTACGAGCTAATTCAACATTTCTCATGAGTTACGCCTGATTCGAACTCCGAGAATAACAGTAATAGCCGCTCGTAGGTACTCGGGGCTCTCGTGGACATTTTTCAACGTTGAAAAATCTTCATGAGACTTCACGAGCTTACCGCGTTTCCCGAGTACCTGCCATTAGCGTTATGAGCTGCTAGGAGACGTCCTGAGCTCCGACGTACCCTCTATGTGTTTACCACGAGTTTGTTTTTTTTTTAACTCGGGAAAGCTCTTGAATTAGCTCATACAGTGGGACAGCCCTTTAAGACAGAGCTGTTGCCAAACCAAGCTGTGATGCACCCTGACTGGATGCTTTTTGTGGTGCATTGGTAGAAATTGGTATGAGTTGTTGGAAACCTGCCAAACTTTCTTGTGTAGGAATGAACTGCAAATGCTGGTTTAAACCGAAGATAGACACAACATGCTGGAGTAACTCAGCGGGACAGGCCTGAAATGTTACCCATTCCTTTTCTCCAGAGATGGTGCCAAACTTTCTTAGTCATCTGAGTTAATCGAAGCATTGGTGTGCTTTTTCAGGCCTAATTTGATGTCAATGGTCCTGGGCAAACTATTGGTGATATATACACTGAGGAACTTAAAGCTCTCAACCATTTCCACCTCAGCACCATTGATGCTGACTGGGACATGTACACTACGTTTTTCCCATATGTCAATAACTACCACTTTTGTATTACTGACATTGAAGATGTTGTTGTCTTGACACCATGTTACTTAGCTCCAGGTTTGCTTCCACTACTCTGTCTCATTGTTGTTCAAGATCCAGCCTACAGTGATGTCATTGGCAAACTTGTAAATGAAGCAGGCCAGAGCATTTCCACTTGTTTTTGTTAGTAGCCATTCACAGTGATTGGATGTGTTGCCATTCAGACCTTTTGAATGGACCATACTCCAAGGTCACACACATGAATTCTCTAAGCAACTGACTTCTGGTAACATCCAGTAGTTCATCTTAGCCCTGTTTGATATATTCCTGTGCTGTACAGAATAAGGCATATATTAATATCCTCACATTATGCAGCATCTAATGAAAAGGCTGAATAACTATCAGTGCAGTGATACCACCAGCGGCGCCGTACGATTGGCAGCCCCGCCAACAGTCTGTTTTTTCGTCTTTTTTAAATTTTTACTGTTGTGTAAATGTTCTCCGGTTTGTTTTATGTGGGGGTCAGGGGTCAGGGTTGGGGTCGGGGTCGGAGGAGACTTTTTTTTCAGTTTCTTACCTTGCCAGAGTTGCGTTTAATTTTCGGATCACAATCTCCGGTTGCGTTGCAGCCTACCATCGATGGAGCTGGACACCTCCTCGGACTGGATTTGGAGCTCCACCGCAGGGTGTGGACTTACATCGGAGTCGATCCCTTGCCCAGTATCGCTCCAACCGTGGCCAATGGACTTTACATCGGAAGCTTGCAGACTCGGGAGCGGCCGTGGATGTCGGGAGCTCCAATGTCGCGGAAGGTTCAACCAGCCCCGACGCGAGGTTCGATCATCCGACGCGGGAGCTGACATCCCCCCGATGCAGGTGCAGATCGCCTCAACATGGAGAACCCGCCGCTGGCTACGGCAGTCAAGATCATCCCATCAACGAGGCCCCCGACCGCGGGAGAGCAAAGAGAAGAGATTGAACTTTTTTTTCGCCTTCCATCACAGTGAGGAATGTGGAGGAGTCTCTCTGATGGATGTTTATGTTAAAATTGGATGTTTTATGTGTTCCGTTGCTTTTTATTCATTTGACTGACTAGGCAAATGAAATTCCTCATATGTTGCAAAACACAATTGGCAATAATGTATTATTGTGATTGTGATTGTGAAAGCAATAATGGAAGGCAAAAGGACCTACTGGCATTGTTGCTTTTGATGTAGGGCACAGGGCATTCCCTAGCTCATATGTTGACGAGTCTCCAGTTATAAACAATTAATTATGGTATAATTGAGATGCAGGAATCTGCAGCAAGAAGAGGAGAGTTGCTGGAGAAAAATTAGCTGGTCAGCCTGTCTCTATTGAGCAAAATGGACAGTCTGTTTCCAAGTTCAAACCCTAGCAGGAGGGTTTCTTACAATCATGAAAACCAACATGGAAACAGGCCCCTAGGCCCAACATGCCCATGCTGACCAAGATGTCCCATGTACACTATGTTCACCAGCCCGCATTTGGCCAATATCCCTCTAAACCTATCATAGCCATGTTCAAATGTCTTGTAAATGTTGATATAGTACTTGCCTGAACTACCTCATCTCCATATATCCATCACTTTATGTGTCAAGAAGTGGCCCCTCAGGTTCCAATAACATCTTTCTCCTTTCACCTTAAACCGATGTCCTCTGGTTCTTGATTCTCCACCTCTGGGTAAAAGACTGTGCATCTACCCTTTCTATTCTCCTCATGATCTTATACATATCTAACGGATCACCCCTCATCCTCGTAAAAGGTCCTAACCTGCCCAACCTCTTCCTATAGCTCAGGTCCTGACAATATCCTCACAAATCTTCTCCGCACTCTTTCCAGCTTAACAAAACCTTTCCTATAGCAGGGTGACCAAAAGTGAACATATTACTCCTAATGTGGCCTCATCAACTTTCAAAGATACTGTCTGACCAATTGAGTTCATCCAGCAACAGTTCTTTTTTTGATGATGATGGTATAACCCAGCTTGGAAGGGAAAATAGAGGAAACAGTTGTACAGTTTGCTCAATAAGAACAAGTGGGAGGTGAGGGAAGGGGGGTCACAATGAGATCACTGTGACCACAAGCTGTGAGGAATCTGCTTGGGGAGATTGGAAAGGTCCTGGAAGACTATGTTAAAAATAATTGACAGATGTTGAAAGGTGTTGACCAATTAGTGCATGCATTTGATAGCCAATAGTGATTGAAAATATGATGTGGGGAGGTGAGCCTTGATTGAGTCATAGATTTATTTTTATGATAGAAACTGCTGGGTCAAAACCACACCAGGACCACTGGAAGAATCATCTTTAGCACACATTTTTTTATAAGACAAGATTTCTTAGTCACACACTTGTCAGGTTAAAGCAGACTACATGCACATTTAAGAATTATGTGCATCAAGTGGTATGACATTTGATACCTTGTTGTACCAACCAGTATTGTTCATTGTCTTCAATGAAGGATTAAAAAAAGACTGCTGCATTAACTCAGTAGATCAGGCAGCATCAATGGAGGGAAATGAACAACATTTTGAGTTGGAACACCTCTTCCAATTGATTAAAGGTTGTTTGTTAGTTACTCTTCCTTGCTACTTGCATTCGTAAGAAGCAACGCAAAAGAGACCATGCACAAAACATATGTTAGCTGTTAGCATTTCTGGAAGAAGCAATGTTCAACAACTGAGCACATGAGGAGAACGTATTACCAAATTGTAGTAAATACAATTTATTTACAGAAGGGTCAGCTCAAAACTCTTTCATCTGCTGTGCTGTGTGATTCTGAAATTATAAGACATTTCCCACGGTCATTCTTGAATTTTCTTAGTCACAGCTTCCTGCACATTTCTTGTGAAACGTCCCATTTGTATCCTTGCAATCTAGTTTTGTGCTTTTTACAGCACCTCTCACAGAAAATGGCCCCATATAAAATCATAAATGATGTCTTCTGGGACAATTCCTGGATTTGTTATTTCCAGATTTGTTACATTTATCCATTATCTAACATACCACCCCAAACATTTTCCTCCATCCTCTCTCCACTTCTTTCCCTGGGATAATTCCTAACTGAGTGCAAGGCAGTTGTTTAACAACCAGGAATAGGTAAATCATATCTTCCTCTTGAACCACCAGTTTCACTGCTTTGCCTCTGACTCTCTGCCAGTTATTCTCTCAAATTTGGTCAAAGCAGGTGGGACCTTGGTGATCTGTTTACTCTCAAAATTGTCTGTATGGAGCTCAGTAACCTTGCCTGCCTTTCCTATCATTAATTCCTGCAATCCCATTCTTGAATGATTGCCTCAATTTCACCTTAAATAATTTTCAACGATTTTGAATATCAGTCAGCTATAACCTACCCTACATTAAGAAAGCATGTTCCACTCATCCATCATTCCTATCCTTGGGAGATGTAGATTGAGATCGTGGAATTTGTTTCCTGATGGTTTTCTGAAAATCTATGTCAGAACCGGTAGGTTTCTCGCAGCAAGTCCACATAATGAAACTCCATTCTGTTCATTTGAAATAAATTGGAATTTCACCTATCTTGACAACTGCCTTTGGGGACCTCCTTCAGAGAAGTTCCCACCTGAATATTAACAAAGTATTTGATGATTACAGCGCCACAAATTCTCGCTGATTGAAATAGCTATCAAAATGCTCCATGAAGGAAGATTGCTTTTGAGCACTGTACCTTTTTCCCCATACTCAGGAGGGGAGAGCCCTTAAATTAAAGTAAATTATACACTTTTTATGATCCTTTTGCAAATCTGAAATATAATCCTGCCACTGTTGCATTCTATGGCTTTGGATGTATGATTGTAGTTTGGTTGAATAATATTGAGCTCCACAGCTGAAATGTCACTCTGCTATGGGCACCCACTATTAGAATTTTAACCCATGTAGAGTTGTAAATGAAACCAATAATTATTGAAGCTCACAAAAAATCATTATTTTCCGTGCCAGTCGTATCAAATGATATCTATCCACGTTATTCACATCACCAGGGACTTTCAGCTCCTGGGTACAGTATATTGTTTGAATCTTACTGCTATGAGCATTGAGTTAATGAATTTAAGGGAGTCATTTTACTTTGGAGTCACGTGAATGACTACGTGAAGAAGGCCGTTCAGCCTGCGTGCGCGTCATTACGTTGAATCGCTTGCGCAACGAGCAAGGTGGCAGCGTTGCTCTGTCCAGCGGTAAGTTCACCTGAAGATAAGTTTTACCTTATCTCCAGGGTTTTGAGTTTTTCTTTTTTGCAGGAATCTCTGTACAGAAATGTACCTGCACGACTGTTGGGGCAAAGTACGGACGGGCCGTGAAACCGGTCATGGACCGAAGGGAGTCCCGGTCTCAGCCACGGATACCGGGACCAAGGGGAAACTGGCTGCAGATACCGCGGAAGTGTGGGCAGCCGTCGGCCGTCGGATTCGCCACCCAAAAGTCACTGACAACACAGTCAGTGGCCTCCAGACCGGCTGTGGTTCCCCAGAAGGGGGTAAAACTAACTGTAGATTGATGTTGCATGTTAACCAATCACACACCAGCCAGCATCTCTAACTCCATCCCACTGTAACACCTATACTTATACTATTTCTCAGCACGGACAGTTGGAGCAGCCAGGATGTGTTGATAACTAACCATCCTTCATGCTGTTTAGTTTTAGTACTGATTAAAGATGTGTTTGAATCATGTACTGAGTCTGGAAGTCATTTACATGGTGTCAGAAGTGGGATTCACTCCTTCTGTATAATGGTTTTTGTTTTACCCTTTTGTGAGTCTTTATTTTGCTTTATGATGGCCTCTTCCTGTTGAAAGCCTGACCCTCTTGTCTTTGATGCAGATATCAGCGAACGCTGGGCCACGTTTGAAATTGATTACCGACACTACATGAACATTGCACACCGAAATGAACCTGATGCTGTCAAGGCCTCTCTCCTACTCAACCTTGTGGGCCCAGATGCCCTTCAGCGATCCAGAACATTCCGTTATGCTCCGGCAGTCCTCGATGCCAACGACCAGGTAATAACCGCAGCTGAATCTCCTGACGACTCCAATGTTCTGCTGCGTAAATTTAGCCAGATCTGTGACCTGCTCTCAAATCACATTTTGGACAGGGCTAGGTTTTTCTCTTGCCGTCAACTCCCTGGTGAACGAGTAGACTCTTTTATCTCAGACTTAATGTATTTAGCCCAGGGTAGCCGATTCCAAAACATGCCGGTCGATCAGCTGACTAATCAGTTAACAAGGGACATTTTAGTGAATGGCATTAGTGACCTAAAGCTCAGATCAGAGCTTCTGAGATGGCCAGATTTGACTCTGGATGAAGCAGCACACGCATGCAGGACAGCGGAATTCATTGACCCTATAGACAGTTTGCATAAAACCAAAACCATCAATCTTCAATAGGCAGCGAACTAACACAAATAACAAGTGATTTATGACCCAAGCCAGTCAGGCGGCTCTTGGGGATCCTAAGAAGAAATGCTCAAATTGCAACTACTCACACAACAGACAATCAGCTTGCCCCGCTTTTGGTAAATCATGCAATTACTGTAAAAAGTTAAATCACTTTGCTTCTGTATGTCGGGCACCAAGTCGGGCCCGTAGGAAGAATTTGCCTAGCTCCAGGTCTAATCTCAACTTCTTGGTACGAGACAGCAACAATCTCACTCCCCAATTCCAGCTTGAACCTGCCCACAAACAGACTCCAATTAACTCACAAGCGGACCTGACTGTTTACTCATTACAGTTTGCTGCTGCTAAGAATTATGATCCAACCATGACAGTAACTGTAAACAATGTTCATTTTGGCGCGAAATTGGACACCGGGGCGAAAGTAAATACTATGTCAATAAACCTCTTCAATAAGATAAGAACTAACGAGCCACTGATCAAGGACAAATCCACTACATGCGTTTGGAGGGGAGGTTCTGCGGCCTTTGGGCAAAACCAACTTGAAATGTGTGCTGATAAAAACCACAAGGAATTTGACCTTCTATGTCCTGAACTTTAATTCAGTTACTCTGCTTGGCAACCAGGCCTGTCAGGAACTGGGGCTGATCATCTTTGACAAAACGGTCCACAAGCTGCAAATTTCCCTGGACCCGCTGAGTGAATTCCCTGATCTTTTTAGACAACAACCTTGGCAAGTTGCCCGTGACTTACAAGATTATTATTGACCCCGAAGTGACACCCGTCATCCGACCTCCACACCGATTGTCATTTGCCATGATAACAGGGTTCACTCTGCGCGGAAGGACATGGCCTCCACAGGCATAATTGAAGCAGTCAGCGACCCCACCGACTGGGTCTCAACCATGATTGCCACAGTCAAGAAGGGAAAAAATGCAATCCATTTGTGCATCAACTCAAAAGAACTGAATACTGCCATTAAGCGCCCACACCATCCTATGAAGACTGTCGAGGATGTTGCAGCAAAGGTCGGAACAGCCACCTTATTTTCTGTCCTCGATGCAAAGAACTCTTTCTGGCAGATAATGCTGGACAAGGAGTCATCAAACCTCACCACATTTGCCACCCCATTCGGCAGATACAAGTTTCTGAGAATGCCATTCAGAATCAACTCTGCCAGTGAAGTCTTCCAAGAACTATGGAGCTATTATTCGAGGACCGACCTTACATAGAAACATAGAAATTAGGTGCAGGAGTAGGCCATTCAGCCTTCGAGCCTGCACCGCCATTCAATATGATCATGGCTGATCATCCAACTCAGTATCCCGTACCTGCCTTCTCTCCATACCCTCTGATCCCCTTAGCCACAAGGGCCACATCCAACTCACTCTTAAATATAGCCAATGAACTGGCCTCAACTACCCTCTGTGGCAGAGAGTTCCAGAGACTCACCACTCTCTGTGTGAAGAAAGTCTTTCTCATCTCGGTCTTAAAGGATTTCCCCCTTATCCTTAAGCTGTGACCCCTTGTCCTGGACTTCCCCAACATCGGGAACAATCTTCCTGCATCTAGCCTGTCCAACCCCTTAAGAATTTTGTAAGTTTCTATAAGATCCCCTCTTAATCTCCTAAATTCCAGAGAGACCTTGTGCCATCATTGTCGACAATATCCTCGTGTATGGCAAAGATGCAATGGAGCACGATCACAATCTCAGGCTCATCTTGGAGCGCGCAAGCAAGATCAACCTCAAGCTTAATCCTGACAAGTGAAGTTCCGGTTTCCAGTGGTTTCCTATGTCGGCCACATCTTCACACCTAAGGGTCTCAAACCCTATCCGAAGAAGGCTACTGCCATCACAGAAATGCCTGCCCCCACAGACGTGAAAGGCCTACAGCGTTTTCTGGGCATGGTAAACTATCTCTGCAAGTTCATACCGAACCTCAGCGAACTAAGCTCCACACTGCGGGAGCTGACAAAAAAGGACAGCATGGTCAAGGTTCCAGCAACATCAGATTGCTTTCGATATCTTAAAGTCCAAACTGACCAGTGCACCGACTCTAATGTTTTTCGACCTTAAACGTCCGGTGACGATCACCTGTGATGCTTCGAAATTCAGGCTCGGCGCAGCCTGCTTGCAACCATCTACCGAGGGCACTCTACTACCTGTCTCGTATGCCTCTCACACCATGACCGACACGGAGCAGCACTACGCGCAAATCGAAAAGGAACTGTTGGCCGTCGTTTTTGCTTGCTCCAACTTCCACGACTTCATCTTTGGCAACACCTTCACGGTTGAAACGGACCACCAACCACTGGTGACAATCCTGAACAAGCCCATCCACGCCGCACCAGCTCGTTTGCAGCATATGATGATGCAGCTGCAGCGGTACGATTTCTCTATTACCTACACTAAGGTAAGGACATGCACGTCGCTGACACTCTCTCCCGTGCACCTCGGGCATCTTGCGAACAACATCCCTATGAACAGGAATATTTCACGGTTCTCGGTGTTGATTTCGTCTCCAGCAAGCAACTGCGCAACTTGGCCGCGCACACTGCCATAGACGACATGCTTCAAATCCTCTCTTCCATCATCAAAAAAGGCTGGCCAGACAGACAATCCAACATGCCCACAGAGGTGCAGCCTTTCTTCCTGGTCCGTGATGAACTGGTAGTTCAAGATGGGGTTGTCGTCAAGGGTGACAAGGTGGTGATACCCTCATCGCTACAAGACATATACTTCAAAGAGGCACACAGCAGTCACCCAGGAGCCGACGCCACACTGGCACGCGCCCATAGCCTGTTCTACTGGCCGGGAATGGCCAGCTACATCTGGGACCGTGTAGCCTCCTGCCCCGCTTGCAACAGCCTTGCACCTCATCAGCAGCGGCAGCCCCTTCTGCATCAACCCCCACCATCTCTGCCCTGGACATCGCTGGCGGCGGACATTTTCGAATGATGCGGGAAGCACTACCTCGTTCTAGTCGACTCCTTTTCTAATTGGTTTGAACTAGACCAACTGACGTAATGTTAACATTACTTCACCCGGGGGCTCCAGCTACATCCTTATCTTTAGCCGGCTCTCATAAGGTATTTATCCTGTCACAGTGCAATTGGTCCAGTCACTACATAATTGCGACTGGACAGGATGGTGACGTCAGTAATAACATGACATTTATGTTTTGGATTTAATTAACCTGAACTAACCAGGGGCGTTAGGTCACAAACTAGTTTCATGGCATACCCTATGGACCTTCGGTAATGTGTGCTCACACATTTACAACCATATGTTTAGGTCACAAGAGCCTCAAAAGCTCCAAACTAGCAACATTTGTTAGTTACAAACAACTTCATAAAAAATATTAGTTCTACCATTTCCAGGTGGATAAAATGAGGTTTTGGCTAATGCATGAGTCGATACAAATATTTACAACATTCACTCCACCAGGGCTGCTACTGCATCAGTCCCAAGGGTTATGTACGTCCCACTGGACCACATCCTCGCAGCTGCAGGATGGTCAAACAAACATACTTTGCTAACATTTTATATAACCCATTGTCAAACTGGGGGGTATTTGCCAACATTTTAGATTCTGCTTTATAGTTACCCCCAGGGTGAAAGAGGTCACTATTATTTTCTTTTGATGATTAAAGCATCAGTATTTAACAAATTAAGCCATGTCTGAATGAATTAATCTTTTTCACTCATCCATGGTCACTTCATGCAGTGTGTAATGCATGGACTCGTTCCGGCATGAAATCACAGAGCTTTGAAATCTTCATGTAGTCACTCACGTGACTCCGAAGTAAAATAGTAAGATTAAACAAGGTGGGAGATGTATTGTCATGGCTCCAACATCTCATATGACACAGTGTGCATCACGGATATACTGGAGTTTCTGTCAACCTTATATTATGACCATAAATTAGGCTACAGTGCCATCAACAGTGCCATGAGTGCACTATCCTCTTATTTAGTGCTGGGAACGGGGCCCCATCCGGTGGGAACACATCCCCTTATTACCAGGTTCATGAAGGGAATATACAACACTACACCCCCCAGGCCACGGTATACTGACACATGGGATGTTAGCGTAGTGCTAACACTACTTCGTTAATGGGCTCCAGCCACGGCACTACCCTTAACCAAGCTCACCCTCAAGGTGGTCATGCTGATGGCATTGGTAACGGCGCAACGAGTCCAGACGTTGCACAAGCTACGGCTGGACAACATGACCTCCTAATCAGCCACAAAATGCCACACCACAGGGTATCAGCACATACCATCTCCAGATGGTTAAAAGAGGTACTGGCGGGTGCAGGAGTGAATACTGACACTTACAAATCTCACTCCACCAAGGCAGCAAGGGCTATGGACGTGCCCCTCGACAACATCCTAGCGGTTGCAGGATGGGCCAATGCAAGGATGTTCCAACGGTTTTATAATAAACCCATTATCGGACCGGGGGCATTTGCACGTACCATTTTAAATTATTTTTTATAATTTCCCCCCAGGTTGGGCAGGGTCACTATCATTTTTGTTTTGCACATTAAAACATCAGTATTGTTACCTAACTATGTTATGTCTGAATGCATTAATTTCTTCTCTCACTCATCCATGCTCAATCCATTCAGTGTGTGACGCCTGGACTCGAACCGGTGTGAAATCACAGAGCTTTGAAATCTTCACGTAGTCACTCACGTGACTCCGAAGTAAAGTAGTGAGATTAAATGAGAACTTACAGTTTGATGTTTGATCTTGATTTTATGAGTAGTTACGATGAGTGATTACGTGCCCACCATTCCCAACCCTCATATTATCAGGTCATCTGGTAGTTCTGGTTCTCCAAATCTTACTATCTTCAAGTCAACTTGTCTTATCTGTGATTCCACACCGCTGCTTTGAAGATTGACGCGCATGACGACTGACGGCCTTCTTCACAAAATCGCTCATCGTAACTCCTCATAAAATCAAGCTCAAACCT
>CM069133.1:75750439-75898162 GCA_035221665.1 Okamejei kenojei | reverse complement strand
AAGGAGCGTGGAGATGTCATGTGGCGGGTCGAGACCCCTTCTCAGCACTCACCCTCGATTCTCCAGCATTTGAGTTTTGGTTACAAAGGTCAAACAGTAAGGTTTTTAAAACTTTTACCTAGCATTCCTTTCCCCGCGTCAGTTTGGTAGAGAAAGGTTGCAAAAGGAAGAAGGTGTTGGCGTGGCGCTCCGGGGGAAAAGGTAAAGGCAGGAGAAGTGTTGAGGATGAGGCCCGTCAGTACACCTGGTCCGTGCTGGCTACACTAGCCAGTGTTGCGACCCTCTGCCGGGGCAGTGAGGCTTGTCAGTAGGGGAAGCCGCTTGCAAAGTCCTGTGGCTCCGTAAATGATCGGGCCTGGAGTTATACCCTCCAGTGGAGAAGTCCGTTTTGCTCACGGCTCTCCCACTCGAGATTCCTATTTCAAAAGAATCTCGACAGGACGCAAGCACCGTGGGGAGGAGGTTCCCAAGCCAAGGCTGATGAGAGCTTGTTCTAAGCACACGCTGTTTCAGGGCTGCTAGCAACCATCCTGCCTGTGAGGAGTAATGTTTCCAGCTCCGTGAGAGGAGTGATGCCCAAGCCAGGCTGATGGAGAGCATGTGCTAGCAGCACCTTGTTTCAGGGCTGCAGAACATATCCTGCCAGTTGAGGAGGATGTTCCACTTCCATGAGGAGGAGTGATGCCCTAAGCCAGCTGATTGAGAAGCTTTGTGCTAGCAGCACCTGTATTTTTTTTCATGGCTGCAGAACTATCCTGCCGGTGAGAAGGAATGTTCTATCAGGCCAAGTTTGCTGGGGAAGAGCATAAAGTTCGTGGAGTAATCCGAACATTGCCTGGAAGCTTTGCTGATTGTAGAGAGGCAGGAAAGGCGATTGAATGAGAATAGGGCTGAAGCCATTCAGTATATGCTCTCCCATCAGTTACAGGAGCTAGCTATGGAGGAAGTAGCAAAAACATAACGCTCCCTGGTTTTAATTGTGACCTCTCTAGTACCGTGGATAATCACCAAATTTGGTCATAGATGGGTTTGCCTGGCTAGGCCCCAGGAGATGAAGTTTTAAAAAGTGCTTAAACTGTTGTCACAGGTATTACAGCTGTGGTGAAAGTTATTGATACAAGGATATGGGTTGAAGCATAGCAGGATGAAACTGGAACTCCTTTGTAATTGCATTTTGAAACCATGTAAAACCACCATTAAATTCGTTGTTTGGGTGGTAACCTTAGCAAAAAGGGGTCAAAGACTGTTTATGAACTTGTATAAACCCATGGCCCTCATTAAGCCAGCTGGAAGCAATGCAAAAAGTTCTCTACAAAAGCGCGGACAACAAGGCCGCACGGAAAGAGCTGTACGAAATAAACCATGACAACGATTAATTTTTTTTATTTTTAACTGATGTTCAGTTCAAATTGGGGGAAGTAAAAATTGATTCTCAAACAATGCAGCATTGACAACAGGATTGGTTCCATACTTATTGTATTAAGGTGCAAAAGTGGATTTTACTATAATGACAGTCAACCTAGTCAACATTTCCTATCGTAAACCTTATTTTCAGATGAGGAAAATGTGCTTATTCAAGCAGATTCAGTAGTTCGTAAGACGGGGTAATTGACTTCTGGATAATCAAGATCAAAACAATTCCTGTCAAGTATATTTTCCCAGATCTAAAAAAGACTGAGGGATGGTAGATATTATGTCAGGCTTATCCAATTTGAACAAAATATGTTTTGTTATAGGCAGTTTCAAAATGGAGACCTTTACCACGGGCAAACATCTAGTGTCCAAATGGTCCTATATGGCAACCGTTTGATTAAAGAATGCGTATTACACCAGTGTCTATTCAGTCATGATAGAAAGATATTTGAAATTTATTTGGATGATGAGCTGTGGCAATTCAGGACATTGCCGAATGGATAAACTTCACTCCTAGATTATTTACTAAATTAGGTCAAAACCTGTGTTAACATTCCTTAGCTGCATAGGGGCACTGTGGTAATGGCCTATTTATATGATATTCCCTGATAGTTTGGAAAACTCATGCGTGAAACTCAATCATCATTTCAAGTTGTTAAAATCACTATTGAACAACTGGGATTTGTTTATTCACCCCAGATAAATCTAAAATGATCACCAAGTCCAAATTATTGAATCATCTGTGGATTTACCATTAATTCCAATCACATGTGGTAACTTTGCCCAGGGCTAAATTGAAACAGTTTACTTGAGGACTGTGTTAAGCACGTTGGAGAACAACGGCCTTCATTTACAATAGCCAGCTTTATAGGGAAAGTTGTTGCAGCCTTTCCAGCTGTGCAGTATGGTCCTCTGCATTATACACAATTACAACTATTCAAAGAACAGGCACGAGAATACAAAGGGGCCATTTTTGATAGGCCTATGCGTTGAACATCTGGGGGGTGCGATTGCTGACCTAAAAATGGTGGATAGTAGCATTTTTCAACAATTTAAGGAGAATTATTTGGTGGAAATCACCGTCCTTATATTACAGACTGATGTAAGTGCACAGGATTGGGGTGCAACAGATATGTCTACTATTGGTGGAGGCGGATGGAAATTATGGGTGATGAAGACATCGCTTCCTCAATTACGAGGGATTAATTATTTAGAGTTGTTGGGCACCTGGATGGGCTCAAAGCTTATTGTACTACAAGGAGGGATTATGCATTGTGAGTGCAGGTCAGATTGACAACACCACAGCATGGCATATTTTTAACCACATGGGTGGAGTTAAGCTCACAGTCTTAGTGAAAGACTGGACGGTAAGCCAATTTGGAGCTGTGTGTATTGACCAAAATAACTTGCTTTTCCAGCACTTTATTTCCAGGAAGAGGTCACGTCAGTTTAAAATGACAACATTGAATGATGTAAATCCGGATTATTTAACCAAATGAATGATCAGTATGCATTGCCAGATATTGACTTGTTTGCATCTCAATTAAATCATCAGTTACACTAGATATGTTTTCATGGTAACCAGATTCTGGAGCATAGCAGTGGATTCCATTTTCGCTGCATTGGGAAGAATGTTTTGTTATGTATTTTCTCCCAATTCTGTCTATCATTCAGATGTTTGCCAAAAGATCAAGGAGGACTCCGCTCAGAAGGGGTATCTTGGTAGTGTCAGGTTGCCTACACGGGCATGGATTCCCGTTGTATTACAATGGCTAGGGAGCCTTACAATGCCCCTTAAGCCCAAGAAATAAAAATCTACTGGTAAATTCCAGTCACTGGGGATCACATCCTTCTATTAGATCTATTGAATCTGTAATTGCAGATTTTAAGGAGGCCATACCTGGGTAAGGAACTGTTTCATCGGACGGTGGATGTTCATCACGTCGACCTGCATGGTAGTACACATCAGCAATATACACCTATAACAGCAAGTGGAGCAATTCTGCCTACAGCAGGATAATTGTATATCACACGTGCAGGGATCACGGAATGTATTGATTCTTCAACGTCTTTAATTGACCGAAAAAATTAAGGTTACAGTGCCGATAATTCAGCAGAAGTGCTCCTGTCCTTGTATCTATTGAATGCAGAATTGCATACAGTAGGACATCCGTAGTTCACAATTTCATGAAGGGAGTTTTCAATTTAATCCTCCTAAACCCAGGTAATGCCGGTATTTGGAATTTGAGGAAGTTTTTATTGGCTCGTCGCCAGTGCTCCTGTTACAAGCCTATCAATAGCCAAATTCTATGAAGGTCGGTCATGCTTTGGCGATTGTGTTTCAGCTCAACTGTGTATAAATGTTGCAAAGCTACGGCTAGATAGAAATGCATGTGTCGGCTGATCCATTATTTTTATGTCTAATGATTTGCTTAAATCATAATAAAAGAGCATGACAGGATTAAGATTGTGGTTTTTTCAGCATACTCCGTCAGATGATCGCTTCTGTATAGTCTCACATTTATCCTCAGTTACATTGAGATTACAAACTCTGAGAGAAACAGAGTTGGTTTGTTGATTAGTCACAAAAAACCACACATAAGGTATCGGTGGCACAACGATTTCAAAGTCCGCGCGGCCCGCAGAGGTTCAGTGAGCTAAATTCAGAGGTTTTATCACTAGCCGATTTCAAGGTCGGTGTTAGCTGATTCTGGTTCAGTACTGTACACTTTTTTTCTTCCCCCCCTGAGTTAGAGGGGTTTTGTTATGAATGTTGTTTGTACATAAACTGTTATATTTTTCCCATTTAACAAATGTATTCACTGATCATGATTGATTGTTAACGACTTTTGAGTCAATCCAGCAGTGTGACCGGCGGATTTGAGTCTGCGGCGTGAATTCACAGTGATTTGAAGTCTTCACGTAGTCACTCACCGTGACTCCGAAGTAAATTTAGTAAGATTAACCGAGAACCTTACCCAGTTTGAAGTTTGATCTTTTATTTTATGAGGAGTCGAGTTAGGGACTACGTGCCCCTCCCCGCCTCCCACCCTCATAAGATCTCATCAGGTAGTATCTAGTTTTATCATCTTACCGTTATAAAAACTTCGGTCCAATGTATAGCCTGGAATTTCATGTCCGCTGCTTTGAAGATTGACGCACCAACGGCTTACGGGCATCTATTCCACGTAGTCCCTCAACTCGACTCCTCAATAAAATAAAGACAAACATCAACAGTAAATTTCTCGTTTTAATCTTACTATTAAATATCTATTTCTCTCCTTCAAGCCAACATGAGCATTCCACAATTTGAACAGTTCTGATGTATAACTGTTAAGATATTGTGAAATGCTCTATCCCTTTTTGACATGTGTCTGTATCGATTATATTGGGAATTATAATAGTATATAAGCCATACAGTGCTTTCCGTGACCTGGGATTTATAATTTAAGCTGTTGGATTTTTGTTAAAGAGTATTAGAGAGTAAAGCAGCAGCACAGATACAGGCTCTTCAGTTCAACTTGAATTTCATAGAATTATAGAATCATAGAAATTAGGTGCAGGAGTAGGCCATTCGGCCCTTCGAGCCTGCACCGCCATTCAATATGATCATGGCTGATCATCCAACTCAGTATTCTGTACCCGCCTTCTCTCCATTCCCCCTGATCCCTTTAGCCACAAGGGCCACATCTAATTCCCTCTTAAATATAGCCAATGAACTGGCCTCAACTACCTTCTGTGGCAGAGAATTCCATAGACTCACCACTCTCTGTGTGAAAAAATATATTCTCATCTCGCCTAAAAGACATCCCCCTTATCCTTAAACTGGTGACCCCTTGTTCTGGAGTTCCCCCCCAACATCGTGAAACAATCTTCCTGCATCTAGCCTGTCCAACCCCCTTAATAATTTTGTAAGCCTCTATAAGATCCCCCCTCAATCTCCTAAATTCCCGCAAGTCCACAAGCCAAGACTATCCAGTCTTCTTAAATGGAAGTCATTCCTATCCCAGGATCAGTGAACCTTCTCTGTACTCCCTCTAGCAAGAATGCCTTTCCCTCAGAATCGGAGACCAAAACGGTACGCAATACGGGTGTTGGCCTCACCAAGACCCTGTACAACTGCAGTAAGAACCACCCTGCTCTTGTACTCTCAAATCCTTTTGCTATGAATGGCCAGCACACCATTGTTCGCTTTCTTCTCCAGCCTGCTGCAACCAGCATGTCTACTTTCAATACAGGTTACCATGACACCCGGGGTCTCATTGCATCTCCCCTTTCCTAATCGGCCACCATTTCAATAAATAATCTGGCCCTCCTGTTTTTTGCCGCCAAAGTGGATAACCACACATTTATCCACATTATACTGCATCTGCCAATGCATTAGCCCTCTTTCACCCAACCTATCCAACACACCTTGCAGCCTCCTAGCATCCTCCACTCAAAGTTAACACTGCCCCCCACTTCGTTCGTCCCACAAACTGGAGTTGTTACATTCAATCCTTCTTCCAGATTATTAATATATATTGGAAATAGCTGGGGTCCCAGCACTGAGCCTTTCGGTACCCCCACTCGTCACTGCCTGCCCATTCTGAAAAATGACTGTTACTCCTACTCTTTGCTTCCTGTCTGCCACCAGTTCTCTAACACATCAAATACTGAACCCCCAATACCGGTCTTTAAGTTTGTGTGCTAATCTCTTATGTGGGACCTTTGTCGAAAGCCCTTCTGAAAGTCCAATAAGAACTCATCCACAGGTTCTCCCTTATTCACTCACTACGATACATTCCAAAAAAAATTCTATAAGATTCGTCAGACATTTTTACCTTTCATAAAATCCATGCTGACTTTGTCCATGATTCACCGCTTTTCCAAATGTGCTGCTATCCCATCTTTAATGGAATTTAGAGCATTAAGACCATCTTTAGAGCATTTTCCCCCCCCCCCCATTAACCGAGTAGACAATCGGTCCTGTAATTCCCCGTTTTTCCCTCTCCTCCCTCCCCTTTTTAAAAAGTGGGGTTACATTAGCCTTACCCTCCCAATCCTCAGAACTACTCCAGACTCTAAAGATTTTTTGAAAAATTATTTTGGGGCTAATGCTCCACTATTTTCTGGGGGTAATCTCCTTAAAGTACTTCCTGGATGCAGCCTTATCTGGCCCAGGGATATTAATCGGCCATTAATCCATTCAATTTTACCTAACACACATCCCGGCTAACACCGGATTAGCCAGCTCATTCCTCCATCTCATTTGACCCCCGGTCCCCTGCTCTTATTTCCAGCAATATAGAGAGATAGTCTTCCTTTGTGAAGACATAACCCAAGTAGATATTCAATTGGTCTGCCATGTCCTTGTTCCCCATGATCAATTCACCAGTTTCTGACTGCAAGGAACCTACATTTGTTTAAACTAACTTTTTTCTCTTCACATATCTATAAAAACGTTTGCAGTCCGTTTTTATGGGGGTTCCGTGCCAGTTTTCTTTCATAATCTATTTTCCCTTTCCTAATTAAGCACTTTGTCCTCCTCTGCTGGACTCTGAATTGCTTCCAGTCCTCTGGTAGGCTGCTTTTTCATGCTATTTTGTATGCTTCATCTTTAGTTTTGATACTATCCCTGATTTCCCTTGTTATCCACGGATGCACTACCTTCCCTGATTTATTCTTTTGCCAAACTGGGATGAACAATTGTTGTAGTTCATCCATGCAGTCTTTAAATGCCTTCCATTGCATATCCACCGTCAACCCTTTACGAATGACTTGTCATTCTATCTTGACCAATTCACGTCTCATACCCTCAAAGTTATCTTTCTTTAAGTTCAGAATCCTTGTTTCTGAATTAACAATGTCACTCTCCATCCTAATGAAGAACTCAACCATAGTATGGTCACTCTTGCCCAAGGGGCCCCGCACAACAGGACTGCTAACTAACCCTTCCTCATTACTCAGTACCCAGTCTAGAATAGCCTGCTCTCTCGTTGGTTCCTTTACATGTTGGTTTCGAAAGCTATCCCGCATACATTCCAAGAAATCCTCTTCATCAGCACCCCTGCCAATTTGATTCACCGAATCTATATGTAGATTGAAGTCGGCCATTGTAACTGTTTTACCCTTGTTGCACGCACTTCTAATTTCATGTTTGATGCCATCCCCAACTCCACTACTACTGTTAAGTGGCCTGTGCACAACTCCCACTAGCGTTTTCTGCCCCTTAGTGTTTTGCAGCTCTACCCATATCGATTCCACATCCTCCAAGCTAATGTCCTTCCTTTCTATTGCGTTAATCGCCTCTCTAACCAGCAACGCTACTCCACTCCTTTTCCTTTCTGTCTATCCCTCCTGAATATTGAATATCTCTGGATGTTCAGCTCCCAGCCTTGGTAACCCTGGAGCCATGTCTCCGTGATCCCAACTATATCATAATTATTAATAGCTATCTGCACATTCAACTCATCCACCTTATTACAAATGCTACTTGCATTGAGACACAAAACCTTCAGGCTTGTTTTTACAACACTCTTACCCCTTATACAATTATGTTGAAAAGTGGCCCTTTTTGATTTTTGCCCTGGATTTTTCTGCCTGCCACTTTTACTTTTCACCTTGCTACCTATTGCTTCTACCCTCATTTTACATCCCTCTGTCTCTCTGCTCATGCTCCCATCCCCCTGCCACATTAGTTTAAGTCCTCCCTGACAGCACTAGCAAACACTCCCCCAAGGACATTGGTTCCCTTCAAGCCCAGGTGCAGACCGTCCTGTTTGTACTAGTCCCACCTCCCCCAGAACTGGTTCCAATGCCCGAGAAATTTGAATCCCTCCCCCTTGCACCATTTTTCAAGCCACATATTCATCTGCAATATCCTTCTATTTCTACTTTAACTGGCACATGGCACCAGTAGGATTTCAGAGATTATTACCTTTGAGGTCCTACTTTTAAATTTATCTCCTAGCTCACTAGATTCGCCTTGTAGGACCTCATCCCATTTTTTACCTTTATCGTTGGTGCCAATGTGCACCACGGCAGCTGGCTGTTCACCCTCCCCCTCCAGAATGTTCTGCAGCCATTCAGTGACATCCCTGACCCTTGCACCAGGGAGGCAACTTACCATCCTGCGAATTTGCCTAATCGAGCTAGTCCAACTTACTTGAGCCTGGTCCATACCTCTCCAAACCTTTTTGTATCCACGTATCAGTCCAAATATGTTTTAAATGTAATTGCTCCCACCTCTACCACTTTCTTTGGTAGCTCCTTCCATGTACTGTACGCAACACCTCCTATGTGACAAAATCGGCACTCACCTTAAATCCCATACCCTCTAGTTTTAGACTCCCCTGAGGAAAAGATTGTGGCTATTCATCCTGACTCTGCCCTTCATGATTTTACAAATCTCTCTCGGGTCACCCCTCAGCCTTCTTTGCTCCAGGGGAAAAAAAAAAAAAACAGCCCACCCAGCCTCTCTTTATAACTCTGACCCTCCAGACCAAGTGTCAAATGTAGCTTCACCAATGTCTTGTACAGACGTACTGTAACACAGAGTCACAGAGTTGAACAGTACAGAAATATGCTGTTGGCCCACCATGGCCACGCCAACCATTTTGCCTATCTACACCTCTTTGTTGTCCTTCACTTGGACAATGAAAAAGGTCTGATGTGTGCCAGTGCCTGGGCTTCTGCATGAGATCTTGCGCTCTCCTCTCAGATGGAACTTGATGCTCATGAAGACCGTCACCTTCCAAGCATTTTTTCAGGAAAAAGATTCCAACAAAGTTGAACATCACCTTGCAACTCCTGTACATTAAAAGTAGTTGGTGATGGGGGAGATGAAAAAAAAGAGTGAAAAGAGTGAAAGCCATGATAATTTCCAATGAAGCGTTACCTGAAAAGGACATTAATATTGCAACTTTCCCATCCCGATCAGGGCACTCAAACAACTTTACAGTCAATAAAGCAGTCTTGAAGAGTGGTCATTGTTGTAATGAAAGATGGTTCCATTAACATCAATATAACGATGGCCATTTAATTTGTCTTAATATTTTGAATTGAGGGACAAATATTTATCAGGTCATCTGTAAAATAGTGTATCTTTGAAAACAAAATAGAAAGGGTACTGGAGTTCTGGAGCAGGTGAATGGGTGGTACCCTTCATGCTGACCTGGGTGGCCTGTGGTTTAGGTTTAGATTAGGTTGATATTTGTCACGTACTGAGATACGGTGAAAAGCAGTTTTGCATGCTATCCAAACAAATCAGATATACCATACTTAGATACAATCAGTTCAAACTCAAGGCCAAAATATAGAGCAAGTGGGAAGATACAGAATGCAGAACATAGTTCTCAGCATTGTAGCGCATCAGTTCCTTAGTAATAGTTCAATGTCCTCAGTGGTGTACAGATGAATTGAATGGTATCTTAGCTTATAGAAGGACCATTCAGAAGCCTGATAACAGAGGGGAAGAATTGTTCCTGAGTCTGGCGCTGCACATTTTCATGCTTCTATATCTTCTGCCAACAGGAGCAGGGAGAAAAAGGAATACTGGGGTGGGACAAGTCTTTGATTGCTTTGATTACATTTCCAGTAACAATGTAGATCAGCAGGGAGTTGATGAGAATGTGGGGCGGATAAATCTAAATTAGTGTAAATAGGTGGTTGATTTCGCACTGTATTTCACTATCAATCAAATATGGTGGTTAGAATCCTTACTGTCAGTTTCTGTAGTTTAGTCTTCATACAGTATCAAAACAAATAAATATGTCCATTCTCTAAATATAGTAACAAATCTTATACTGGTGTATTTATAATAACGCAGGCTATTGGGCTCATTTGGTCTATTCTGGCTCTTGTGGAGCAATCTTATTAGTCCCATTCCTTGACTCCTTATTTCCTTGTAACTCAGTCCCCATCATGCACGGCCATCTGTGAAGGAGAACATCAACTCCCTTCTGATTATTTTTACTACTGACCTGCTCCAAGAGGTAATTTACAGTGGCCTATTAATTTACCTTTGGGATGTGAGAGAAATCCAGAACATCTGGGAAAAAAACCCCACAGGTTTACAGAGGCAATATGCAAACACCAAATAGACAGTACCCAAAGTCAGGAACAGCACTTGGTCCCTGGAGCTGTGAAGCAGTAGCACTAATTACTGCAACATCGTGTTACTGTGCCTATTCTAAACCTGATTTACACTATACAGCTTGCACAAGTTATCCCGTTCTGCTTCTCAATATTAGTAATATTTGTTTAAATAGCTAGAATCAAAACTCTCTTGTCATCATGCAATATATTAAATTGTACTAACAAATTAGAGTCAATTATGAGATGTTGAAAATAAAAAGTTATCTCTCTCCTTAAAAGCCAAGCTTTTGCTGAACAGTTCTAAGTGCTTCTTCATTTAATCTCATCCTCGCACACTGAGGGGAAATTGGAAGGATTGCTTAAAATGTCTGGTGACCAGGATAATGGAACAACTGCACAGCACTGACCAGCAAATTAAATGAAGAAATAAACTACCAGAAGCATGATTCCTAATTTATTCTCAACCTGGAGAATAAACCATGTTAAAGAGAAAGGTTGTGTTGAGTTTAATTGGATGCTTGATGTTCCTAAAACAGTTTGGGATTATATATTGGGCAATATTAAATCTGACCTGTAAAATAAAGATTTTTAAATAATGTTTGAATGACTGAGCAAATCAATTTGCTGAAGTTTTAAACCATTTATTGACTGAAGTTATAATTTCTGCAATTCCAATGCTTTTATGTGTAATATTAAGCTTTATGTCTGTTCTAATGAAGAAAATCTCAATCGAATATTAGTAGTGTGGCGCGGCGATAAGCCCGAAATGAAGGCGAAGAGCCAGGTATTTAGAGAGGAATTTTATTAGCTGTTGGTCTCTTAACCAGTCATGTCTGCAAGAGAGCAAGCACGCCTAAACCCCTGCCCTTTATCGCTGTAGCTAAGGGCCGCCCGCGGACTAGTCCATTCCTGTGCCGTGGGGTTCGATAGTGGAATGGCCCGACCCTTGGACCGGACCACGTACGGAAGTCAGCTGACAGAGGGGCCGGCGGAGGCACTGGTAGAGGGACTGGTGGAGGGAACCGCGAAGGGGGGGGGCCTCGCGGCTGAGGCTGGGTAACCAGCACCGGCTGGTCAATGTCCAAATGTGCCAGCTTTAACCGGTCAATAGAGACGACCTCTGGCCGGGATCCCCATGTCCAACAGATAGATTGTCCGTCCATGTCCAGCACTCGGAACAGGCCTTCATACGGCCTCTGGAGTGGCATCCGGTGGGCGTCACGGCGCAGGAAAACATAGTGGCAGTCCTGGAGGGCCGATGTCGGAATGTCCCATGGCGGGATGTCAGCAAGTGAGCCTGCCAAGTCGTTCACAAAGGCGCTGTAGTGTGGATGAGGGCGTTCCCTGCTGCCCCGGCGCTGACGGCATGAACTCCCCAGGCAGCGACCCGTAAACGAGCTCTGCTGAAGATGAGGCCAAGTCTTCCTTAGGCGCAGTTCGGATGCCCAGCAAGTGCGTCCATACAGTCTGGGCCGGAGAGTCGCGCCTTCAGCACTGCCTTGAGCTGCCCGTGGAACCCCTACACCAGGCCGTTTGCCTGTGGGTGATAGGCTGTGGTGTGGTGCAGCCGCACACCCAACAGGTGAGCCATGGCCGACTACAGCTCAGAGGTGAACTGTGGCCCCCGGTCCAATTTAATGTCCACCGGCACCCCAAAGCGAGCAATCCAGTGCGCGGACAATGCACGAGCGCACATAGCTGTCGAAGTATCGGCCAGTGGTATGGCCTCTGGCCACCGTGTAAACCGATCCACCACCATGAGGAGGTGGGTGATGCCCCGGGACGGCAGGAGAGGCCCCACAATATCCACGTGGAGGAGGTTAAACCGCCGGCGTGGTAGAACAAACTCCTGGAGGGACGCGCAGATGTGGCGCTTGATTTTTTCAATCTGGCACGGATGGATGAGCCAGCCTGTGGATCACGTCGAAAACCCTCTGGCAACAGGCAGCAGGGATGATGGGACATGCTGACTGGGTGACATATCGCAAATTATTGTTGCTCCTCCAGGACCGGGAGGGACATCCTTAAGGCAAAGGCCGAAGATGGCAGTCCGGTAGCTGAGCCTCCGCCAGGGCAGAATAGTCAATGCCGGGCACCACCTTGAAAACGGCAGGGCGGGACAACGCGTCGGCCACCCAGTTCTCCTTCCCCTCAATGAGCCGCTGACAGAGCTGCCGGAGGTGGGCACAGTGCTCCTGCTGCGAGCGGCTGGCCACCAGGATGTCGTCAGAGTAGACGAACAAAAACTCGAGACCATGACATTCCCTGTGCATTAACCGTTTAAACGCCTGCACGGCGTTCTTAAGGCCGAACGGCATCCGCACAAACTTGTACAATCCAAATGGCGTAATGATTGCCGTCTTGGTTATATCCTCCGGGTGGACCGGGATCTGGTTACAGTCCCGCACCAAATCCAATTTTGAGAAGATAGTAGCCCTGGCCAAATGGGCATTGAGGTCCTTGATGTAGGGTACGGGGTATCGATCTGCGGCAGT
The DNA here is from genome assembly GCA_035221665.1 of Okamejei kenojei. Classification (NCBI taxonomy): domain Eukaryota; kingdom Metazoa; phylum Chordata; class Chondrichthyes; order Rajiformes; family Rajidae; genus Okamejei; species Okamejei kenojei. Next base: position 75,885,176 of record CM069133.1, on the reverse strand, counting down.
AAACTGCCACGAGAAATGACAGGAACCAAAAATGATCTGGACCGTGCAAACCCATATGTATGGATGGGGCTGCCATTCGCCACGGTATTGACGGGCCCCCGCTTACCGGAATGAATGCCTGCCAAAGGGGGCAGACGCTCAGCTCTGCCCCAGTATCCATGAGGAAGCGACCCCCGGAGCGCCGATTCCAGGTGAAGAGGCGGTGAATCTGACCGTCCACCGTGGGAATTATTGGCATCTGGCCCCGGAGTTTCCAGAGAACATGCATGGCTGGCGGCATTGTGGTGCTGCGGCACCCCAGTGCTGGTGGTAATAGCACCAGTGCCTCGTGCTGGTGGTGCTTGGCGCCTGCTGATGCGGGACTGCAGGTGCGATACACGCCACGGACACGGGGAGCGATCCCACAGGCCTCCAGGGGGCAACTATCACTCCCTCCACAGCTCCCCTGCCCAACCGGAAGTAATTGGGCACTGCCGGAGTGATGGCCAGCGCACTGACGTCATCCCAGCGCTCCATCCACAGCGCATCAGCGCTCCTGCTGAGGGCCCGGTTGTGGGCGAATTAGAGGCCTGTGAGCTGTAGGTGGATGTCGGCCGGCAGCAGATGCAGGTAAATATACTCAAACATGAGGCACGGCGTGTGCCCATCCAGGAGTGTGACCATCTCATTAAGGAGGCTTGATAGCTGCCGGTTGTCTAGCCCCTCCATATGGAGGAGCCTGGCAGCCCGTTCCATCTGGCTGAGCCCATAAACCTGGAGCAGGAGTTCCTTAATGCGAGGTATTTCTCGGCGGCCAGGGGGTCTTCGAGGAACTGAGTAACCTCTCTGGCTGTGTCCTGGTCGAGGGCCCCCACCAGGTAGAAGTAGCGGGTGTCGTCCGCCGTAATGCCCTGCAGCTGGAATTGGGCCTCCGCCTGCTGAAACCAGACTCGAGGTCGGGTGGGATATATCCTGCGGGTGGACCGGGATCTGGTTACAGCCCCGCACCAAATCCAATTTTGAGAAGATAGTAGCCCAAATGGGCGTTGAAGTCCTTGATGTGGGATACGGGGTATCGATCTGTGGCAGTAGCGGCATTCAGCCACCGATAATCCCTGAATTATCAGCAAGAGGCAGAGAAGGGAAGCACTCAGACCCAAAATGTAGGCGAGAAAGAGGAAAAAGATAATAGACAGAGAATAAGGGATGGTGGGTTGCTAAAATGTGTATATTTTAATGCTAGGAGCATTGTAAGAAAAGTGGATGAACTTAGAGCCTGGAAATATGATGTTGTGGCAATCAGTGAAACATGGTTGCAGGAGGGCTGTGATTGGAAACTAAATATTCCAGGATTTTGTTGCTTCAGGTGTGATAGAATGGAGGGACCAGAGGTGGAGGTGTGCATTGCTTGTCTGAGAGGATATTACAGCAGTGCTTTGGCAGGATAGCTCGTCTAGGGAGGCTATTTGGGGGGAACTGAGAAGTGGGAACGGTGTAGCAACAATTTTAGGGGTGTATTATAGACCGCCAAATGGGGAGCGAGAATTGGAAGAGCAAATATGTAAGGAAATAGCAGATATTCATAGTAAGCACAAGGTAGTAATTGTGGGAGATTTCAATTTTCCAAAAATAGACTGGGAAACACATTCTGTAAATGGGCTGGATGGTTTGGAGTTTGTAAAATGTGTGCAGGATAGTTTTTTGCAGCAGTACATAGAGGTATCGACCAGAGAAGGGGCAGTGCTGGACCTCCTGTTAGGAAATGAGGCAGGTCAGGTGACAGAGGTATGCGTTGGTGAGCACTTCGGGACCAGTGATCACAATACCATTAGTTTCAATATATTTATGGAGAGAGTCAGAACTGGACCTAGGGTGGAGATTTTTGATTGGAGAAAGTCTAACTTTGAGGGAATGTGTAAGGATTTAAAAGGAGTGAATTGGGACACTTTGTTTTATGGGAAGGATGTAGAAGAGAAATGGAGGACATTTAAAGGGAAATTGTAAGAGTACAGAATCTTTATGTTCCTGTTACGTTGAAAGGAAATAGTAAAAATCGGAAAGAGCCATGGTTTTCAAGGGAAATTGGACACTTGTTTTGAAAAAAGAGAGATATCTACAATAATTATAGGAGGCATGGAGTAAATGAGGTGCTAGAGGAATATAAAGAATGTAAAAAGAATCTTAAGAAAGAAATTAGGAAGGCTAAAAGAAGATATGAGGTTGCTTTGGCAAGAAAGGTGAAAGTAAATCCAAAGGGTTTCTACAGCTATATTAATAGCAAAAGGATAATGAGGGATAAAATTGGACCATTAGAGAGCCAGAATGGACAGCTATCTGCAGAGCCAAAAGAGATGGGGGAGATATTGAACAATTTATTTTCTTCGGTATTCACCAAAGAGAAGGATCTTGAACTCTGTGAGGTAAGGGGAAAAAGTAGAGTAGCTATGGAAACTATGAGATTCAAAGAGGAGGAAGTACTGACACTTTTGAAAAATATAAAAGTGGATAAGTCTCCAGGTCCTGACAGGATATTCCCTAGGACATTGAGGGAAGTTAGTGTAGAAATAGCAGGAGCTATGACAGAAATATTTCAAATGTCATTAGAAACGGGAATAGTGCTGGAGGATTGGCGTACTGCGCATGTTGTTCCATTGTTTAAAAAGGGTTCAAAGAATAAACCTAGCAATTATTGACATGTTAGTTTGACGTCAGTGGTGGGCAAATTAATGGAAAGGATACTTAGAGATAATATATATAAGCATCTGGATAAACAGGGTCTGATCAGGAACAGTCAACATGGATTTGTGCCTAGAAGGTCATGTTTGACAAACCTTCTTGAATTTTTTGAAGCGGTTACTAGGGAAATTGATTAGGTTAAAACAGTGGATGTTGTCTATACGGATTTCAGTAAGGCCTTTGACAAGGTTCCCCATGGAAGGTTGGTTAAGAAGGTTCAATCTTTGGGTGTTAATGGCGGAGTAGCAAGATGGATTCAACAGTGGCTGACTGGGAGATGTCAGAGAGTAATGGTGGATGGCTGTTTGTCAGGTTGGAAGCCGGTGACCAGTGGGGTGCCTCAGGGATCTGTGTTGGGTCCACTGTTGTTTGTCATGTACATCAATGATCTGGATGATGGGGTGGAAAATTGGATAAGTATGCAGATGATACTAAGATAGGTGGTGTTGTAGATAATGAAGTAGATTTTCAAAGTCTACAGAGAGATTTCGGTCATTTGGAAAAGAGGACTAAAAGATGGCAGATGGAGTTTAATGCTGATAAGTGTGAAGTGCTACATCTTGGCAGGACAAATCAAAATAGGACGTACATGGTAAATGGTAGGGAATTGAGGAATGCCGTGGAACAGAGAGATCTAGGAATAACTGGGCATAGTTCCTTGAAGGTGGAATCACATGTAGATAGGGTGGTAAAGAAATGCTTTGGTGTACTCTGGTATAAATCAGAGCATTGAATATAGGAGTAGGGAAGTAATGTTAAAATTGTACAAGGCATTGGTAAGACCAATTCTGGAGTATGGTGTACAATTTTGGTCGCCTAATTATATGAAGGATGTCAACAAAATAGAGAGAGTACAGAGGAGATTTACTAGAATGTTGCCTAGGTTCCAGCAACTATGCTACAGAGAAAAGGTTGAACAAGTTAGGTCTTTATTCTTTGGTGCGCAGAATGTTAAGGGGGGACTTGATTGAGGTCTTTAAAATGATGAAAGGGATAGACAGAGTTGACGTGGATAAGCTTTTCCCATTGTGGGTAACGTGAGGGGGAACTTCTTTACTCAAAGGGTGGTGGCTGTGTGGAATGCGCTTCCAGCAGAAGTGGTGGAGGCAGGATCGATTTTAACATTTAAAAGTAAAGTGGATAGGTATATGGACGGGAAGGGAATGGAGGGGTATGGTCTGAGTGCAGGTAGATGGGACTAGGGGAAAACAAATGGTAGGCACGGACTGGAAGGGCCGAGAGGGCCTGTTTCCGTGCTGTAATTGTTATATGGTTATATGGTTATATGGGTGGTCCAGAACTTAGGTAGTTTAACGGAGACCACGTCGAGAGACAGGGCCCGTTCTGCCTTTGAGGCGGACGGACAGGCGGCTCTGTCTTTTGACTCCATTATGACACCAATGGAGCGTCGGGGTCACCAATGTGGCGCGGCAATAAGCCCGAAAGTGCCAGGTATTTTGGGATGAATTTTATTAGCTGTTGCTCTCTTGTCCAGTCGGGTCTGCCCTTTATCCATGTAGCCAAGGGCCGCCCTCAGACTAGTCCATTCCCGTGCCAAGGGGTTCGATAGTGGAATGGTCGTTGACCCTTGGGAGTCGCCACGGTAGGTTAATTGTCCTCTGTTAATCCCCTAGCATGTGGGTGATAATGAAAGTGGATGTGAAAGTTGGATAACAAAGTGTGAACAGGTTATCGATGGTTGCAGTGGACACGATGGGTCATAGGCCAGTTTTTATGCTGAAACTCTAAAATTAAAATAAATTAAAATATTGATACCATGTCTCATTATGATAAAATAAATATTTTGGAGTCATATTCATGGTAGCATTACCAAATGATATTGAAAATGTACAACAATACTTTAAGGAATTGGTTGAGAAGTCCATTCAGCACTCCTGGATAACAATACTGTAAAAAGGAAAAGTACAGGCTCGTCCCAGCAGTTTCCTAATATTGCGAATTGTGTTTTCTGTGGAAGTGTAAATATTTATAAATAAAATAGGATGGCATCAATTAAAAAAATTGACTTCAAAACCAATGTATTGTATTTTCTAAAATGTTTATACTCATAGAGTCAGACAGTGTAGAAACATGCCCATCGGCCCAATTTCCCCACACCGACCAACATGTCCCATTTATACTAGTCCCACCTGGCTGTGTTTGGCGCATGTCCCTCATAGCCACAAAAGTCAGGTCCTATCAATGTGCCTTACTAAATGGTTCTTAAATGTTGTGATAGTCCCTGCCTCCTCAACGACATCCTCTGACAGCTCATTCCATACACCCACTATCCTTTGTGCAAAAAATGTATCCCTCAGGTTCCGATTGAATCTTTTCCCCCTCACCTTAAACCTATGTCCCATAATTCTTTATTCCTCTACTCTGGGCATCCATGTGTTTATCTGATCTATACTCAAAATGTGGCCTCACCAACATCTTATATAACTGTAACATGACCACCAACTTCTATACTCAATATTATGACTGATGAAGGCCAATGTGCCAAAAGCCTTTTTGACCACCCTATCTGCCTGTGACATGACTTTTAAGGAACTATTACATTGAACTGAAATTACTTTATTCTGGAATCTCATTTTTGTTAATTGATTCCAAACTAGTTATTTGTTCAATTATATGTGCTTTGCGGTGTAACTATCATTGTTTTCCTTGCCAAGAATAGAAGCTCATGGCTGTGAACAGAAGGAGCCAACCTCTGCACTTAACGCAGTAACAGACTCAAGTGATACATTTGCACAACGTGAACTTTGACATTTTCGTAAATAAGATAGGGGTTACCATATTCTGGTTGCAAATGGTGAGTTTTTAGATTCAGTCATATTGATACAAGAAAATAGTAAATGAAGGTGAACATTCTTTCCCTGCAGAATGAGCAAAGAATTGGAAGATGATGCTGTAACCTGGTAGATATTTTGGAGATAAAAATTGGCAATAAGAATAACCGTTTTCCAATTAAGTTAAGTAACACATGGTAGATTTGATATTTTTGGAATGACCACTGTGCCGCGATAGTTTTGCATACAATTAAGTGTGTGTACTAAATGGTTCACTAAATTCTCATTGCAGTAGTATTTCTGACACAAGAGTTGGTTACCCAACTAGTTGAGAATTAAATAAATATTTATATCTTGCCGATAAGATGTACATACAAAAGTCAATAGTCCAATAGACTTTTTGAGTATTTTCTCAATTGCTCATGTTGCACAGATGTTTCCTTAAACAAAGACAATAAATGTGCCTCTATTTCTGCAAGCTTCATTTTTAGCCAAGTTATTTTCACAAGGTTTAATCATACGTTACCTAGAAGTATATATGTAAGAAAATAAAGACATCCTGATCCTCGGTTCACTTGTTCTCAAGGGATACATTTTTCTGCATGACATGACCAGAAAATCAGGGCCATCTCCAATCCAAATCTGAATCTCATGAGTTTCTCCATTGCCAGTGCAATCAGCCCCTTTCTTCAATTTCAATTACTGCTTGCCTCGGGTTTGAAAATGTCATGTCACGTTTGTTTGTTTTGTATTTTTTTGATCCAAGATCAGATCAAGTTACTGATTTAAAATGTATGTGGCTGGCTACAAATTCCACTTCAAACCTGCAACAAATGTTTGAAAGTATGATTGTCCCAAACCTTAGAATTTTGATATACCCCATCTGGATTTCCCTGGCATCAAACCTGAACTCAGCTTGGTCAAAGTCATTAATGACATCGTGTAAAATTGCGATCACTACTCAAGTGTCCTGTCTTATTTTTCGCAAGCGTCAACTACAATTGACCAATTTCTCTCCTCTTCCTGGCAACCATGTGGAACTGAACATTACGTTTGCAACTGAAGCGCATGTCTGATGGACTTCGGGCCGGAGCTCCATACTATTTTTCAAACTATTCACTTTCCTCTGTAAAGCATCACCCAATTTCATAAACCCACTCTCACACTGGGCCTTTCACCCATATATATTATATGAACACTCATCCATTCCTTCATGTAACCATGATCCTGGTAGTCTTTCATCATCCAGTGCTCAGTAAATCTGAAGCCATTTGCTTCCTATATCCTAACTCACACTACATCATTTTCAGCCAACACCAACATGTTTGCTGGCTTATTGACTAGTGCCTATGCTCCACAAAACAGTGGTATGGAAGGTATTTGAACGGCCTCTGCAGACATACCACATAGTAATGGTTTTCACAACTTAATGAGCAAGGGGCTTGAGACACCACATAGTCGGCCCAACAGCTTGTTGCCATTTAGTGCATTTTGTGCTGTCCCATTAATTAAAACATTATAGTGATCCAGCCAGTAATGGTACAGTCTCACATCTCCAGTAACCCGAGGTAGACAGAAAATGCTGGAAAAACTCATCGGGTGAGGCAGCATCTATGGAGTGAAGAAAATAGGCAACGTTTTGGGTCGAGACCCTTCTTCAGACTGATGGGAGGGTGGGGGGTGGTGGGGGGGATTGTGAAGAAGAAAGGAAGAGGTGGAGACAGCGGGCTTAGGGAGAGCTGGGAAAGGGAGGAGAAAGCCGAGACTACCTGAAATTGGAGAATGTTCATACCACTGGAATGCAAACTGCCCAAGCGAAATATGAGGTGCTGCTCCTCCAATTTACGGTGCGCCTCACTCTGGCCATGGAGGAGGCCCAGGACAGAAAGGTCGGATTCGGAATGGGAGGGGGAGTTGAAGTGCTGAGCCACCGGGAGATCAGGTTGGTTATTGCGAACCGAGCAGAGTTGTCTTGCGAAGCGATCGCCAAGCCTACGCTTGGTCTCACCGATGTAGAGCAGCTGACACCTAGAGCAGCAGATGCAATAGATGAGGTTGGAGGAGGTGCAGATGAACTTCTGCCGCATCTGGAAAGTCTGCTTGGGTTTATAGTGGATGTCGATCAGTAGTCTATCCCCTTCGATGGAGATAGTGAGGTCTAGAAATGGTAGAGAAATTTTGGAAATGGTCCAGGTGTATTTGAGTGCAGGATGGAAGTTAGTGGTGAAATGGATGAAGTCAGTGAGTTATGTGTGGGTGCAGGATCAATGCAGTTGTCAGGTTCAATTGTAACCCCAGGTTCAATTCAGACCTCTAGTACTGTCTGTGTGGAGTTTTTTATTATTTACAGTCATTTGCAGCAATCAATTAATCGACCAGCACACCTTTGGCATGTGGGAGGGAACTGGATCATGCTGCCTATTCTCATGTGGTCACTAGGGGAAAAGTGCATATTTTGTACTTTGTATCTTCCCCTTTGCTTTATCTATTGTACTTGATTTTGAACTTGTTCTTGAGTTTGTGTCTATGTATGGTGTATCTGATCTGCTTGGATAGCATGTAAAGCAAAGGTCTTCACTGTACCTTGGTACATGTGACGGTCATCAACCTAAACCAAACTGGCTTTCTTTATGTATTCATACATCTTCACATTCAAGCACTTCTCTCGACACATTTTACTTCAGTGTTTTATTTACCCTGAATACAACCTCCACAGATGGTGAATTTGTACATAACTTACTACAACATTTCTCGTGAACTAACCTTGGAGTGGACTGCTATCTTCTACTGCCTTCCACTTTGCCAATTACCAGACTTGTGTTTTTATTCATAGATGCTGCCTTTTTCCGTCACACTCAAGTCTACACCGAAAATTAGCCTCAAATAATTGTGAGCTTCACAAATCAACTCCACTAGCATAGTCATACATTTCAAGTCAAGTCAGTTTTATTCTTCACATGCACATAAAGTGCAGTGAAATGAACTTGCCAGCAGCATTACAATAAAAACAAACATACAATACACAATAAAAATGTAACACAAACATCCAGCACAGCATTCATCACTGTGGTGGAAGGCACAACATTTGGTCAGTCCTCCTCCATTTTCCCCCATGGTTGGGACCACAACCTCCGCAGTCGCCGCTGCGGGTGTCCAGATGTGCAGACAAGATAAGTCCAGGTAAATCCTGAATCGGTGCCTCCCCACCGTAGACTGCGGCTTCAAGATGGTGTGGGCCACAGGCCGGTGGTCGAAAATCTAAAGTCCCCACCGCGCCGCAGCCCGAAGCACCGCAGGGCCGGCGGTCGGAGCTCCCCTCCAGGGATCACCGCAAGGGAACCCGCTCCGGATGGTGAGTCCATGCCGCGTCTGCGGTAGACGTAGGCCATGGGCCGGCGGTCAGAGCTCTTCTCCTCCGAGGTCACTAACGAGGGATCCCGCTCCGGATGGTAAGTACCCACCGTGCCCGCGGTAGAAGTAGGCCGTGGGTCGGCGGACGGAGTTCTTCTCCGGGGTCCCCAACAAGGGATCCTAGGCTCCGGACGCCGTGCCAGCTGGAGCTCCGCAGATCACAGCTTCAGGCTGCCGTGAGCCGCCCGCTCCATGACGAAAGAGTCTTCGCTGCGCCCGCTGCCTAAGCCCTGGGCGTGTTTCCAGGAAAGGCCACACCGATCCTGTTGTCTCATCGCCAAGGTAAAGTAGGTTATGGGCATTAAACAAGTGTATATATGTACCCAGCTGAGATACAAAATCAATGCATATGTCGTTTTTATCAAGGGGTCATCATGAATTGTCTTTGGGAGTTTCCATAAACACTGATGCCAGAGACCAACAAAAGGTAGCGGTAAGAGATTTGGAGGAATTCTGAGGGGGACCTTTGTTGCCCAGGGAATGGTAAGTATTTAGTACCCACTCACTAAGAGAGTGATGGTAGTAGAATTGTTGACAGCAGTTAGAAGTGTCTGGACAAATGCTTGAAATATCTACTAACAGAGGATCATGAGCTAAGTGTTAGAAAATGGAATTAATATGGATGGTTGGTGTTAATGAGGTGGCCTTCTTCGTTGCTCGGTGACTATGACTCTAGCCACACGACATTTTCATTATAGGGATGTCAAACTTAAAGCAACAACAACTGCTTGTGATCAATATTAGATGTACTCCAACGATACATGATTGTTGAATTTTAACTATTTTTCTTTTTGCTGTCGCTTAGAAAAATTAGTTAATAAATGACCGGCAACATCGATTTGATTGAATTTGCTATTAAACACCACAGAGAATTGATGCAAGTGATGTGGTTGTATATGGATTTTCAAAAGGTGTATGAATAAAATGTCAGATAAAAGACCTCCTACCTACATAGCTAATAGTACGAGTATGGATTTGAAATTGATTGCAAGACAGGCGCAAAGATCAGCAGTGATTTGCCAGGTTTTGATACTGGAGAGAAAATATGATTGTGTGCCCCAGTGGCAATATTTAGCTAATTGCTCTCTTTAATACCTACAACTTGGATTTTGGACAGCTGATATAATTCCATATTTTGGAATTGATATGGAGTTTTGAATTACAGGAAACCATGACGAGAATAGCAACTGACTTATAATGTGAAGAAAGGTGACCCAAAACGTCACCTGTCCATGTTCTCCAGAGATGCTGACTGACCCACTGAGCTACTCCAGCACTTTGTGTCCTTTTGTGTAAACCAGCATCTACAGTTCATTATTTCTACAGTGAGAGGAGTAGTTTGGTTACATGGAAACACATGGTGGAGGAACTTTAATGCAGAGAAATGCGGAGAATTGATGCATTCGGATTGAAATATAATGAGTGAGTGCTTACTCGTCAGTTGCACTGGGAGCTGATCAATTAAATTCTTACTTACTGCAGATTTGTAGATACATTAGCACAACGCAACAAATAAATATACAATAATCAATAATACAAACAGTAAAACTACATAATTGGATGATAATAGTGCAAACTGAATTACATAGTGCAATTTGTACGAAGTCCGTAGTACTTCTGTGGTGAGGTAGGGTTATGGTTGGGGTTGTGTGCTTCGGTTCAAGAGCCAGATGGTTGAGAGAAAGAAACAGTTGTTGACCTGGAAGTAACAATTCTCAGGCTCCTCTGTACATTAGTCCCAATGGTAGCAGCAAGCTGAGAGCAAGGCCAGGGTGGTGTGGATCTTGGGTTAATACTCTACCAAGAGATCATATGCAATGGGAAAGGCTTTACAAGCATAAACTTACAAGAAGGGCGTACCTCTGCTCATTTCATCATTGGGGAGCAGAAACAGGGTAAGGCAAGCAGACCTTTGATCACTGGGTGATCATGAGAGAGGATTAAGCCGAGATGGGTAAAATTGGAAACATTGCATGATGCTGCAAATCAATGGATGGTATATTGGCATTGTGGGTCAGGCATTTGATTGTAGTGAGGGGCTTGAAATATAATCAAACAGATGGCTATGGGTTGGCAAGTCTAGTGCCAGGGTTATGGGTGCAAATAAGTAGTCAGGCATGTGATTAGCCCCAGGATCCTGAAGGAAAGCAGACCCATCATTGGATAAAATAAGTTGAGGGGTTAGGGATGTGGAGACAGACAAACTGGGACATCAAGGAAATCATTAGAGATGAGCAGCTAATGGTAACATGAAACAAAATACTTAATGGAAAATGTATATGTAAGACTGATGTGTCACACTGTCATGCAGTGGACCAGATACATTTGTTCACCTTCAACCAATGCTGAAAGATCCTTTATCTCAAGTCAAGGACTGCTTTCCTGAGCATCCTGTGTTTCATAAGCCTTGTGACTATAAAATAAAGTTTGCAGAGATGACAGTGAGGCAACATTTGTAGGCCATGCAGTCATAACTGGACATACCTCCATGCAGCCCCATGGCATCCACAGAAAGAAAGATCTCAAGTAATGTGAAAGCCGCACATTGACAATCCAATTGTGTTTATCAAGTACATAAAGAAAAGGTAATTTGTGTCATGCACTAGAATCTTTGTGCTAAGTGTGAGATTTCCCTCAATGTCCATGTTGAGAATTCTTGGAAGGATGTGGGACAAACTGTGAACAGGAAGTTTGGTTCCATAACTTTAGAAGCATAGCTTCTTAAATAATGTATGTTGTGTTATGTGATGTTTCTAAATTACTGTATAGACCTCAATTATTGTGTTTAGTACTGAGCTCCATATAATAGGAAGAGATTGATAATTTTAGAAAGATTGTAGATGGAGACTTCCTGGAATGGTTTCAGGGCTTGTTTCAGGATATGTTTAGAGATCAGAGAAGCTTGCGACAGATGAGGTAAGCGATTTAATAAGCCGCCTGAGAGGATTTTGATGGACTAGATGGGGAAAAAATACTGTTTCATTCATGATGTGGACCAATAGCTACAATGATAAGTACTACCTAAAACCAAGTGGATTGTTTCCACCAGAGGAGTTTGTGACTCCTGGTTACATTCTACAAGTGTTTGTGTTTGTTATTCAACTGAAACCTGATTGTTGTGAACAGATGTCATTTTTATTTGATGTTTTCAGTGAGTGAACTATGTAACCCTCAATTATAGAATACCAGGAAGCACAAGAGTCTGTAAAACTAAAGGATCGAGGTAACAATTGGTGGCCCAAAGCCACGGGGAAGGCATGATAAATCTACATAAATTCTTTAATTTATCATAAACTGAAATGTCTTAAATGTAATGATGATGGAAACAGCTTCGAAAATTGAATCAGATTGTGACTTGAAAAGGAAATATTTCAGAGGTGGGAGGAAAGAGTATGGAGGAAAATACGATATGATATGATAGTAAGATTAAACGAGAACTTACCAGTTCGAAGTTTGATCTTTATTTTATGAGGAGTAACGATGAGGGATTACGTGAAGAAGCCCCGCCTGGCGCTGGAACGGCATACTTCAAAGCAGCGGCATGAAAAACACAGAACACAATAGCCGGAGTAAGATAGTAAGGCTCATCATAGATTTAGAACTACCAGATGATCATTTATTTTATGAGGGTGTGGAGTGGAGGGCACGTAATACCGCATCATTACTCCTCATAAAATAAAGATCAAACTTCGAACTGGTAAGTTCTCGTTTAATCTTACTATTTTACTTCGGAGTCACGTGAGTGACTACGTGAAAAGTTTGAAGCTTTCTGTGTTTTTCATGTCGTAGAATTTATTCCATACGACAGTCCGGCTCATATAACACAGTAACGAGCGAATAACACATTTTCCCCAAACATTGCCTCAAGTTATGTGATAAATTATTTCACATTATAAAGAATAAAAGTAATGCCCTTTCCATTGAAAGGCAAGTTTATCACAAAATATCAAATGATATATATATTTTGATGGCATGACAAAGCAACAATTATAGAGAACCCAACACTGCGTGTCCAAACCTGACATCATGACTGGTTCCTTTTACTTTAACATTAATTTACACCCTCCTGCGGCCTTGCATCTTTGCTCGAGCGGCTCATCCTGTGAATGTATCTACCTCATTAACAGAGTGATTTTCCACCTTTCAGTGTCTAGTTCCACTGAATGTATCCAATTTCTAACCATCTAGAATACATTCCTCTAGAACCATCAGTTTTTACTGAACCTAATGTGGTTTTTGTGTGTAATAAGTAGTGCTGTCTCATTACCACAGAGACTTACCATATTCAACATATTTCATCAATGTTCACACACACACACACAACTTAAGGCCGACAGGATATGCTTATAGGTTTACCTTGGTTTCAGCTCCTCTTGGTGTGCTTTGTTTGGTAAATTCATAAACATATATGATAATGTAATCTGTATCCACATGTAATTATAACGTAATATTTGCAATGTTTGCACTCTAATATTGATACTAAAGTCATCAGCATTATTATTTTCAATGTTAACTCTTATTTATTTATTTATTTATTTATTTATTTTTTGAATCATTGATAGAATTAGAGTCCATTGCCTAAGGCAATTCAGGACTATTTATCTCTCGACTTATATATTACAATTTTGGACAGATTATATATATATATATATATATATACACACATATATATGTATTTATATATATATATATCCACATATATATATCCCTTTCCATATTGGTTAGTATATTGTCCGTTAATAGGACGGTAACACTCTATCAAATAGATAGTCAGAAAAATGCAATCCACAAGGAACTCACATATATCTAATATGATAAAATAACTTTACTGTATACACAGACTTCCAATTTCTTATAAAAATATATTGTTTTTTAAAACTTATTTCTGCAAATTGCAGGTATAACACTTCTTTTATACATAATTATTTTATTGTTATGTTGTTATATTAGTTAAACATTCCTAGACTTCTTTGACCATCAAACTGTTGTAATGGTTTGGTCAACCTGCGGATAGTCAAATTCATATTTTCATGTCATGGATGCCTTTGTACAACAACAAATTACTGCAAGGTTACATAAAACTGGAGAACCCAGCGGGTGCAGCAGCATCCAAGGAGGGAAAGGAGACAGGCAACGCCTCGGGTCGAGACCCTTCCTCAGACTTCAATAAACTACTGCAACTATGAATCATCACAAGTGGTTCAACATCACTCAATATTAATGAAACCATGAAGGATCCGTATTGGGCCACCAAAATGCCTCTGGCAGTGTCCTGCTACATTTTCATCAGACACTGCCCTATCAACAAAATGAGGAACACAAAAGAACATCATTTTCCTCATGTAATTGAGAGAAAAGCATCCACCTTTCCTGTACTTGGTTTACCCACAAGAACATTTGAAAGATTGGTGATTTAATCTGTATGCAACCAGATTAATCGTAAGTAATCCCTATTAATGACAATGTGTTTTCCTCCCTAAATTTGTTGTCTCCGATACCATTGTCTCTTCCTTAGAGATAAACAGCTGGACTAAAACTTTTAGAATATGCCACATCTGTTTACTCAGATAATCCCATGATTATTATTTGACTTATCTTGTGTGTTTAACATATGCCACAGCCGTGGTATTGATCACCTTGATATGACATGGACACTTCCATAATAAAACAATCGATATTTAATCCATAACTCCTTATACTTCAATAATTAATACAAATGTTTGGAAAAAATTTTAGGACAATCCATTTATGCTCACCTGGTATTATTGTCCGCAGTCCCAACAAGAGACGTATCACCAAACATTCACAGAAGCTGTACATCATCTGTAACACTTGCTTCAGTTTGCAACAGCTGTTAAGCTTATAGTTGAAGCAGCTTGTGAACCTTTTTTACATTACTTTAATAATGATAACGTATCATTTGATATTTGCATAAGCCTCTCACAAAGGCATACATATTCTTATAAGCTTCTGTATTCCTTCTTTTGGAGCTTTATTTACTCTTTACCTAACCTAATGGAGGGACAAAGTATGTCAACAACAATGAGACATATTTGTATCATGGAACAATTTTCCCCCTCTTATGGTGCTTAATTACTCCTAAATTCAGAATAGTAATTCATGAATATTTTATTAATGCCTAAGCATACGCTTTATGTAATGGGTCAGGTCCTTGCCTTCCAACAGATTTGTAATTGCAGCACTAATTTGCAGCTGACTCTTATAACCTTCCAATTTAATTGTAATCAAGATAACCCATGATCATGACCTCATTAGTGCAAGTGCTGATCTTTTATCAGCATAATTGTTCTTCCAGTATTCTGTTTAACAGCCTTGAACTGGTTTAATCCTTTGGACAATGTTTTAACTTGCACGGCTTGACCCATTTTAATTAATTTAAAGCACCTGTAATATTGATTAACAATTTGTTAATAGCAACTGTATTTCAATGTTCAAGATGTTTCCATTTTAATAAAATGTTCTTACACTGTGAAAGTGTATATAAAATGATGTTTTGTATGGTTTATACCATCAAATCTTTACACTGAGGTAATTTTATAATATATATGTACGTACCCCTTCTTTATTGGAGTTACTTTTGAGTGCAAACCTAAAATCAATTTTTAAGGTTTTCTTATACAGGTGAACCAATCCTTTCTTAGTTATATTAAATTAATGATCATAATACACCTGTAATCCCCCACAATTGGAGATTTCATGAACTTATTTTGTAACAAGATGTTTGCACCTCTTCAACGTACTTCAAGCCTTCTTTCCCCATTATATGGGTTTGGATAAGGCTATGTTGGATTATACCACTTCTGCCTTGGTTTTGATCCATTATCAAATCATTCTTTGGATCATAGTTTTTTCCCCCCAAAGTTGAAAGATCTTTGCCTTTGTTTTGATCCTTTATCAAATCTTTCATTGGATCATAGTTTTTCCCCCCAAAGTTTAAAGATCAGTAGTCTGTTCTTTTGTAATCAATATCTTTGATTTATCATAAGACAGGTTTATTCCATAATAATCAGGAGTTTAACATAACCTGATTTGTATTAATCTGCGAATCTAGAGTGCAGATTTGGTAATTAATATTATATATTTCTTCCCATTGAGCTCCACAAACTGATGGCAATTTATTTTATTTTTAAAATATTAGTTATTTGCACAACGTTTTATTTTATTTTATTTTCCTTTTTTTTTTCTTTTGAATAGTAATGCCATGCACCAGTTTGAAATACTTTGAAATTGTATTTCGTTATATCTCATATAATTTGAGCCATGGATATCATAAACGGATTCGCCGTTGATATTTTTATAAAATATGAAGTTTTATCATATTCCGCTGTTTCAAACATTACAGCTTTGGTGAGTTTTTAGTTTCCATGTTTACTTTTCATGGCCTCACTCATTATTTGTTCTGCTGTTTTAACCATAACAGCTTTTAGTGAGAAACCAACTAATTTTGGTTCCCATGGTAATTTTCCATGGCCTCACTTTTTATTCAGGTGTTGTGCATTCACCTGTGTGTATATATATATATATATATATATTATATTGGTGCTGTGGTGGGTACTTCATGACCAGCCACCACTATCAGTGCATTTTTAGGGTCAGTTTTTCCATTTTATTTTTCACTGCCCTTGTTTCTCCTGAGTTTTTTTCCCCTCAAGGAGACTACCTTCAGAAAAATCTGAGGTAGATATTCCCACCATATTTCATCATATATTTTTTTTCCTCTTTATATGTGAAACCCCCTTAGGGTAGGTTAGGGAATATTTCCATTATTTTCCGTCTGAAGGCCTTTATTAACATTTTTTTTTTTTTTTAATTTTAAATTATGGCCTTTCTGACTTATTTAAAATTTCCCCCCCTGCCAAAAGTTTGTGGAGCATCTAAAACTCTCTAACGTAATTTTAACGGTCACCAGTATCGGAACCGGCTCCGTAATTTATCTCCCGTCCCGATCGCTGGGTATTCCCCCGGGACGTTCTTTTTTATACTCCGTTGTTTTATACAGAGTTTTTTTTTCTATTTTAATCTTTTATTTTATTTTTGTTTTTAAATTCATTTTAAATCTTGGTTCAATACACCAGGCACGGAGTTTTCCAGACCCTAAAAGTTTTTCAACTGCACTTACCTGCCGGTTCCGTACCTACCGCTGTCGACGAGCTAGCCTCTGCAGCTCTTGCTTCTGCCGTCAGCGTCGACGTAATGCCGTTCCAGCGTCAGGCGGGGCTTCTTCACGTAGTCACTCACGTGACTCCGAAGTAAAATTGAACTTTATTTATCCCAGGAGGGAAATTAATTTCCCAACAGTCATAAAAACACAAAATACATGAACAATGATATTAAAGTGACGAGCGGAAAGTGTTTTTGGATGTGCAAAGATTGAGGATATTGTGTGGTATGGGGGGTGTGGGGAATCAGTATCAGTTTACCCCACAACAGAAGGGGGAGGAGTTGTAAAGTTTGATAGCCACAGGGAAGAAGGATCTCCTGTGGCATTCTGTCCTGTTCTGAATATAAAGCTCCTTATATATATTTAATGATGAAAGATTTGATAGACTGGCTACAAAGAGAAAGTTTCCACTGTTGAGGAAGAGCATGACTGGAGGGTATCAGTTTCAGAGAATCCTGGCCCGTACAAAATCCAATATATATTTCAGCTGAAACGTCTTTACCCAAAAGGTGATGTGAATGTGGAGCTTCCCCCACAGAGAGCGTTCAGGCGAGTGATCTATGTATGTGTATATTTAAGAAGAGGCTGGGAAAGCAAATGAGGAATGCGGGAATAGATGGTCACATTGATAGATATCGATGGGGAGAAATGGGAGCAGGCTTGAATAGAGCATAAGTCTTCATGGACTGGCATGGACTGGCATTAAAGCCAGTATGGGCTGGTTGGACTGGCATGGACTGGCATTAAAGCCAGCATATACTGGTTGGACTGGCATGGACTGGCATGGACCGGCACTAAAGCCAGCATGGACTGGTTGGACTGGCATGGACTGGTATTAAAGCCAGCATGGACTGGTTGAACAGGCATGCGCATGCATTAAAGCCAGCATGGACTGGTTGGACTGGCAAGGACTGGAATTAAACCCAGCATGGACTGTTTGGGCCGAATGGCCTATGACAGCTCAGGGAATCATCCTGGACAAATGTGACAGATGCATATCACTCTTGGTGGGGAGCTCATCTCCTGCCTTCTTACCTTAACACAGACTCTGCAACTGGAAGCATTTCCAGACAACTGACACAAGCACACGCAAAGCGTATCTTCCATTTCTCTGACTTTATTAATTCAACTTAGTATCTAATGACTGCAAATCTCCAGGAGCTGCACTGTATTTACATCCCCCTTTGTGCAGCACGGGTGTTTCATTTAATTGAGAGATCACAGGGTTCGATGACGTTTCTGAAAAATTAAATTGATTTTAAATTCTGAAAGCAAGAATGTGGCGCAAAGTATATAACTAAGCTGATACCATTTGCTAATGGAGCACTGGTGTTTTAGATTTGAATTTAGATCACGGCCAAGCCATCAATGCTTCATCTAAGGTCACAACTGATTTAAGCTTGACTAGAGGAGAAGCCAAATGCAAGAGCCTCCAGCACGAGTTACTTAAATCTGTCTCGCAGGCCCAGGATGAATCCCTTAGCTGTCAAAAAGCCCAGCCATGAGTGTCTGATGAAAACAATGTTTGGAATGATGGTAATCGCATATTATTCTCCCTGACCAGTTGATGTTGATGTAAGGACACACAGATTTTCTCTTAAATGTTTTATATCATTGCATTGGTGTCTTTCGTTATGTAGCACCAAAAGGTTTATTGTTAATGTTTTAAATGGTGACAATTGTGTTGCAATGTGAAAAAAATTAATAATACTAACATTTCTTGAAAAGTCCCAAGGCTTGTTCTTTATTGTAGTAAATTAATGATTGATTATGGGGCAACTCTGTCTCAAAGAAAATTGAATGTTATGTCAGATGCGAAGAGGCATCAACAATAAAAAATAGATTACATATTAACGTTTGCATTTTTCTTTTAAAACCTTATACAGCACGTGAAATTCCTCACACACATCCTGGAAAATTCATGGTTGCTTCTCAGCATATGTCCCATAGAAACTTGCCAAGTCTTTTTATGAAAAACAGCTTCTATAAAAGTCACAGCATCTTGAGAACACAACCTGGCAGTTCCATTTGTGCTATCCCTCGAGGCTGCCACCCTATCAAGGAAGTGCTGCTTGAATTTAAAGCTACAATGTCTCACCAATAACCTGGGCAAATTAGAACATTCATTAATGGCCCCTTACCTGGACCAAATTATGTTGCGCAGCACCCACTATTTAGCAGCTGTGAAGCCTGCATGTACAAAATAGCAGTCAGGAAGCAAAGATAAGTTTCTTCATTGAAATTCCAAACTCTCAGCAATTGAGGGCTAATAAGACACCCTCATTCTGCAGAGTTCTGATGAAAGAGGATGTTGCCAGGACTAGAGGGTCTAAGCTGTAGGCAGAGGATGAGTAGACTGCGAATTTATTCCTTGCAGCAAAGGAGGATGAAGGGTGATCTTAAAGTGGTGTATAAGATCATAAGAGAAATAGATTGCGTAGATGTAGAGTCTCTTGCGCGAGTAGTGGAATTGAGGACTAGAAGACATCGGTTTAAGGTAAATGGGAAAAGATTTAATAGGAATCTTAGGGGTAACTTTTTCACACAAAGGTGGTGGATGTATGGAACAAGCTGCCAGAGGAGGTAGTTGAGGCAGGGACTATCCAAACATTTAAGAAGCAGTTAGACAGGAACATTGGTAGGACAGGTTTGGGGTATATGGACTGGCAGATGGGACTAGTGTAGCTGGCACATATTGGCCGGTGTGGGCAAGTTGGGCTGAAGGGCCTGTTTCCACACTGTATCACTCCATGACAAGATACAAGATACATTTATTTGTCATGTGTGCCAATTGGCAGAGTGAAATGAAATCACCATGCAGCCATACAGTAAAAGTAAAGAACACAACTTAGATAGAATTCAACATAAAACATCCCCACACAGCACCATCAAAATTTCCCACTGTGAGGGAAGGCACCAAAGTCAGTCTCTTCCCCTGATGTTCCCCACTGTTCACCCGTGGTCGGAGCCTCCCCGAGCCCTCCGCAGTCACCGCTACGGGCAGCCCGATGTTCAGGCCTCCAACATCGGGGCTGGGGGACGTCCTCAGCGGCCTGGACCTCGAATTGGCCCCCACCTACTGGAGTCCGCGGCTCCCAAAGTCCGCAGGGCACGCCGGGAGGAGATGCTACGCTGGAGGCCCTCGGCAAAGGGCCCCAGGACTCCACAGAGTTGTTCAGTGCCGCCCGCGTTGGAAGCTCTCCCAAACCAGAGCTCCACGGTGTCGGAGCAGCGGCCCAACGCTCCGAAGCTCCAAACGGCGACCCAGGTAGGTATCGCCCACTCCGTGGTGACTCCAGCACCACCACTGTTGCAGCTCTGGTCTGGTTCCCGGTCCCCGGCAGGAAAGGCCGCTCCAATCCAGGAGGTAGGCCGCGAGGTGGGGGAGCGAGGACACGACTTGGAGAATAGTCGCATCCCCGCCAGGAAGCGACTGGGAGTTAGTTTCCCCCATACCCTGCCCCCCTCCCCCACATATAAAAATTAAAGAATCCCCCAAAAACAAACTTTAAACTGACTAAAAATAAAAAAAAGATGGAAAAACAAACGGGCTGCAGGCAGAGGCTGCTGTCAGTGCAGCGCCCCTAGTGGAAAAGTGACTCTATGACATATGGGTTTTGGACCCATATGAACCTTTCATAAAGGTCTTTGGCCTGAAACGTCAACTCTGATTCTCTTTCCACAGGTGATGCCTGACCTGCTGGGTGTTTCTAGCACTTTCAGGTTTTGCTCCAAATTTCCATCCTCTGGAGCAATTTCTTTATTATGTCTATTTTAGTCTAATGTCTGTTTGAAATGCCTGCTGCAACACTAGTCTGACGAAGCAGGACATCAAATATAATCACTGCCCGCAAATAAAAAAGGACTTTACTCATTAGTGAAACACCGCGTGGACCACTGAGACTTCTGAGAACTGTATCTATTCACATCCAGGCTCTGGTCTGAGATCGCTGGTCACTGACCTTCTTGCTGTGGGACCCTGACCCTCAAGGTCCATCCTCTGCCACTGATCATTCCCCTGATCTCGGGTACACAAAAAGCTGGAGAAACTCAGCGGGTGCAGCAGCATCTAATGAGCGAAGGAGATAGGCGACGTTTCGGGTCGAGACCCTTCTCCTGATCTCCTTGCCTTTGGGGCTCTGATCTCAGAGTCCACAGATTGCTGATTCTATTTTATGTCCAGTGGCCCATCGTTCCAACATCACCTCTTCCTGCATTTCAAAGCACACTCATCAATTAAGTGGCTATCGGCCAAATTTCTTCTAATATTTGAATTCTGTTAACAGTTGATGAACATTAGTGCAAGCAGCAGTAGCAGTCAATAATTTGCATCTTGAGCTGTAGACATTATCCTTTTGCTGTTTGTGTATGCATTTATGTAGGTGACCTTTCCTTGATATTCTTTGGAGTAATTATCCAACACCTTGGAGATACTGTTCAAATAAATATAGAGACTTCAACAATAAAGGAACTTCCCAGAGGAACTTTAATTTGTCATTTTGTTTTAATAAGATCTACAGCACCATTTTTACATTCAGCGTCTCATCAGCTCTACAACCAACTGATCTTGTATTCATGCATGAACCGTTAATTACACCAACTCCTCTTTCTTTGCATGCCCACTATTCCTCATAAATATTAGATTTTGTGAATTTGTGAACAATAGATGAAGGATACATTTTCATCAAATTTGTTGCATACCATATTGCCACCATTCAATAATTATTGATTGTTTTACATATGTTGAGGCATTTTGAAACTAAATCATTACGAAAGGGATTTGGTTGTGACTTGACAGAAATATAAATGCAATTGATCAGAAGTGTATAAATAGACATGGCCATTGTCTAACACTTGTATGTTAGTCCTATAACACCTCCACTTAACATTCAATGGTGTCAACACCATCATCAATATCCTTGGGATCATCCTTGACCAGAAACTCAGCTGGACACCCCAATAATTACTGAGGCAACAATTGGAACATAGAAACAGAGAAACACAGGAAATAGTTGCAGGAGTAGGCCATTCAACCCTTCAAGCCAGCACCGCCATTCAATATGATCATGGCTGATCATCCAAAATCAGTACCACATCCGTGCGTTTTCCACGTATCCCTCAGTTCTAAATGACCTACCCCTTATTCATAAAATGTGACCCCTGGTTCTGGACTCCCCCCCGCATAGGGAACATTTTTCCTGCATCTAGGCTCTCCAACCCCTTAATAAATCTATATGTTTATATAAGATCCCCTCTCATACTTCTAAATTCAAGTGGATACAAGCCCAGTCAGCCCATTCTTTCATCATATGTCAGTCCCGCCATCCTGGGAATTAACCTGGTGAACCTACACTGCACTCCCCCAATAGCAAGAACATCCTTCCACAAATTAGGAGACCAACATGGATAGTCCACCTATCCATGTTCTCCAAGAATGATGCCTCCAGGACTTTATGTTCGCTGATTTACTCCAGGACTTTATGTTCACATCAGGTTGGAACGTTTCTTCACTGTCTGAAGAAGGGTCCCAATCTGAAGTGTTACCGATCCATGTTCTCCACAGATACTTCCTCATCCTTGTGGGTTTTTTTTTTAAACTAGCATCTGCAGTTCCTTGTTCTACATATTGCATTCAACATTCACAATATAGCCTCCTCTACATGGAAGAAACCAAACGTAGACTGGGTGGTAGACACAAAGTGCTGGAGTAACTCAGTGGGACAGGCAGCATCTCTGAAGAGAAAGAATGGGTGATGTTTCGGGTCGAGACCCTTCTTCTCGACCTGAAACGTCACCCATTCGTTCTCTCCGGAGATGCTGCCTGTCCGCTGAGTTACTCCAGCATTTTGTGTCTCCCTTTGATTTAAACCAACATCTGCAGTTATTTCCTATGCAGACTGGGTGATAGCTTTGTGGAGAGCCTGCCTGCAAGAGTGATCCTGAGTTTTCAGTTGCCTTCCACCTCACTCCACACTGAGCTGCTGCACTGTAAAACGAGATCCAATGCATGTTTGAGCAACACCTCATCTTCTACCTGCTGCAAAACCAGCAGGATGCTCCGCAGCTTCTTCCCGCAGGCTCTATGACTGATAAACGGCCTTTGCCCCCTGCCAAAGTATCGTGCACCAAACACCAACCTGGACACACTGAGGCAGAGCCTTTGTCGTGCTGCTGCCGATTGAAACTCATGATATATGTATTTTTATTTTTTATTTCTATTTATTTTTTACCGCACACTGAATGGACACTGGTTGAGCAACGTTTTTTTGTTTCCTCTGGGTATGTAAGTACTCAGGAAAAATGATAATAAAGATATACAACAATACAACAATTACAGCTTTTTGGACCAAATCTGCAATTGCCACCCACAGTTTATCAGAACTGGCCATTTCTGCCCCTCATCATTTTGGCTCAGATTTTCTTTTTCTACATGGATAGTATGGCCTGTTCGGCATGTCCCACAGCCTTACCATTAGCATCACATTACAAGACAAAGTAGCATTATCTGATCTTAATTGCTCTTTAATTATCACATTAAGTCATTTGGTGTCACCCCATCAAATTTATTCTCTTGTGCTACCGTTATCACCTCCCACCTTCTCTACTACTGAAAACTAATTTTTTTCCTCTCTTGAGTAAATCACAAACTGCTGGTGGAACCAAGCGGGTCAGGCAGCATCTGGGGAGGGATTGGGCAGACAGTGTTTTGGGTCGGGACCCCCCTTCAGATTGTTTGATTGTTTCCAGACTGAAGAAGTGTCCTGACCCAAAGCGCCACCTGAGTCCCTCCAGCACTTTGTGTTCTCTAGATTCCTGCA
The DNA here is from genome assembly GCA_035221665.1 of Okamejei kenojei. Taxonomy (NCBI): domain Eukaryota; kingdom Metazoa; phylum Chordata; class Chondrichthyes; order Rajiformes; family Rajidae; genus Okamejei; species Okamejei kenojei. The sequence goes on along the minus strand of CM069133.1, from coordinate 75,861,258 downwards.
TCTGCTGCTTCTTGTATCTTTGTTTTCTCCCTTTCCAAGTTGTGATGAAGACCCCCGAATCAGAAATGTTGATTGCTTCTCTTTTTGCAGGTGCTGAGGGTTTCCAGCAATTTTGATTTATTTACGATTTCCAACAAGTACAGTTTTCATTGATTTTCATTTGGAAATACACCAATGCTTTTGCAATTGTGCTTTCACTTTAGGGTTCATACTCTTTATCGAATAAAATAAAATGCAACCTTATTTTTCTTCTTTGTTATTTGATAAACTGTATTCCCATTTATTTTGCCCCCTTCCTTTATTCCTCTTGGGGCAATATCTATGAGTTTTGGGAAGTTATTTGATTACTGGGAATATTCATGCTAAATTCACTCCAATATCCACCAAAAGCATCTGCAGCAGGGATAAGGATTCATAATTCTGACGATATTTATTTTGTGAACTCAGGGAGTTGAGGCCAGTGTTGGTGAAAATTATAGCTGGAGTAGCAGTCCTTTGTGACCGTGACTGGGATCTGTCAAATTTGCAGAGATGAGCATTTCAACTGATGGTTTTATGAGGCTGGATGTTGTTGGCCCTCATGCGAGAGCCAATCAGTGAAGAAACTTGCTGAATCAATTCAGGACTTTTTCTTGCTGTCAACAACTTGTTTTCTTTTATAATGGGAATACTACTGAACATTCGTATCATAAGTGATTTACAAGTAAAAATCCCAACAAAGGTACAAGCAACACGGTAGATTCTAATTTAAAAAAACAAATAATTTGTCATAAGGTCATAAGGAATAGGCGTAAAATTAGGTCATTCAGCACATCATCTATTCTGCTATCCAATTATGGTTGGTCTAATTTCCTCTCTTTCTCCTAACCCCATTCTCCTGCCTTCACCCCAAAACCTCCGACACCTGTACTGATCAATTAGTCTATCTATCTCTGCCTTTAAAATATCCACTCTTGGCCTTCTGTGGCAAAGAATTCCACAGACCCACCTCCCTCTGACGAGGAAATTTCTCCTCATCTCCTTCCTAAAAGAATGTCCTTTAATTCTGAGGCTATAACCTAGACTCTCCCACTAGTGAAAACATCCTCTCCACCCACTCTTTCCAAGCCTTTCACTATTCTGATTATTTCAATGCGATACCCCCTCATTCTTCGAAACTCCAGCGACTACAGGCCCAGTGCCGACAAATACTCATCATAGGCTAACCTACTCATTCCTGGGATCATTCTTGTAAATTTGTCATCAGCAGCAAAGGGAGCACTAACCTTGAAAAAACCTGCTCCCAAAAATATATTGATCTCAGTAGCATTAACTTTCTATGTCATGATAGTAGTTGGTGTGAGTCTTCAGTTCAATGGGCCCCTCCCATTCAGCAGCTGTGCTGACAACAAGCGGGAAGATCACATTAAATATTTGCCATGCACAGCAAACTAATACTAAGAAACACAACTTTTAAGTAACTTCCCAATTATTTTCCAGAGCACTAAATAAAGATTGAAATGAAAAGTAGCTTAAATTAAAATAATTATTCAAAAGTTATTTTCGCAGAAAAATTGAATCCATATTGAGATATTCAGTCAAGGGAATTACAATCCATGAGTATGAATTAATGTTTAGATCAGGAGGGATTTCTAAGCTGTAATGGCTGGTTACTTCACCATTAAATACTCTCCTAGAACTTAAGTAACAAGCATAAAATAGTCACAAATTTAAGATGCACAATGTTCGGCACCTGATTCCAGTGGGAAATGCAACAGAGCCTGTGGAGCGTGGCTGTATTAGTGACAGCCAGGTAGACACAAATTGCTGGAGTAACTCAGCAGGTGAGGCAGCATCTCTGGAGAGAAGGAATGGGCAACGGTCAAGACCCTTCTTCATACTGATGTCAGGGGAGGGGGGCGGAACAAAGATAGAATGTAGGCGCAGACAGTAGAAACATAGAAACATAGAAACATAGAAAATAGGTGCAGGAGGAGGCCATTCGACCCTTCGAGCCAGCACCGCCATTCATTGTGATCATTACTGATCGTCCCCTATCAATAACCCATGCCTGCCTTCTCCCCATATCCCTTGACTCCACTAGCCCCTTGAGCACTATCTAACTCTCACTTAAATCCATCCAGTGACTTGGCCTCCACGGCACTCTGTGGCAGGGAATTCCATAAATTCACAACTCTCTGGGTGAAAAAGTTTTTTCTCACCTCAGTCTTAAATGACCTCCCTTTTATTCTAAGACTGTGGCCCCGGTTCTGGCCTCGCCCAACATTGGGAACATTTTTCCTGCATCTAGTTTGTCCAGTCCTTTTATAATTTTATATGTTTCTATAAGATCCCCCCTCATGCTTCTAAACTCCAGTGAATACAAGCCTAGTCTTTGCAATCTTTCCTCCTATGACAGTCTCGCCATCCCAGGGATCAATCTCAGGAACCTACGCTGCACTGCCTCAATCACAAGGATGTCCTTCCTCAAATTAGGAGACCAAAACTGTACACAATACTCCAGATGTGGTCTCACCAGAGCCCTATGCAACTGCAGAAGAACCTCTTTATTTCTATACTGAAATCCTCTTGTTTGAAGGCCAACATTCCATTAGCTTTCTTCACTGCCTGCTGTACCTGTAAGCCAACTTTCAGTGACCAGTGTACAAGGACGCACAGGTCTCGCTGCACCTCCCCCATACCTAACCTAACCCCATTGAGATAATAATCTGCCCCCTTGTTTTTGCCGTCAAAGTGGATAACCTCACATTTATCTATATTATACAAGTTCAAGTGAGTTTATTGTCATGTGTCCCTGATAAGACAATGAAATTCTTGCTTTGCTTCAGCACACAGAACATAGTAGGCATTTACTACAAAACAGATCAGTGTGTCCATATACCATAATATAAATATATACACACATGAATAAATAAATTGATAAAGTACAAATAACAGATAATGCGTTATTAAAAAATCAGAGTTTTGTCCGAGCCAGGTTTAATAGCCTGATGGCTGTGGGGAAGTAGTTATTTCTGATCCTGGTTGTTGCAGTCATCAGGCTCCTGTACCTTGTACCTGAAGGTAGCAGGGAGATGAGTGTGTGGCCAGGATGGTGTGGGTCTTTGAGGCAGCAACTGCGATAAATCCCCCCGATGGATGGAAGGTCAGAGTTGATGATGGACTGGGCAGTGTTTACTTTTTTGTAGTCTTTTCCTCTCCAGGGCGCTCAAGTTGCTGAACCAAGCCATGATGCAACCGGTCAGCATGCTCTCTACTGTGCACCTGTAGAAGGTAGAGAGAGTCCTCCTTGACAAACCAACTCTCCGTAATCTTCTCAGGAAGTAGAGGTGCTGATGTGCTTTCTTGATGATTGCATTAGTGTTCTCGGACCAGGAAAGATCTTCAGAGTTGTGCACGCCCAGGAATTTGAAGCTCTTGACCCTTTCAACCATTGATATAAATGGGACTGTGGGTCCCCATCCTACTCCTTCCAAAGTCCACAATCAATTCCTTGGTTTTTTTGGTGTTGAGGGCCAGGTTATTGTGCTGGTACCATATGGACAGTTGCTCGATCTCTCTTCTATATTCTGACTCATCCCCATCAGTGATACGTCCCACAACAGTGGTGTCGTCAGCAAACTTCATGATGAAGTTTGCACTGTGACCGGCTACGCAGTCATGAATATAGAGTAGGTATAGCAGGGGACTGTGCACGCAGCCTTGAGGTGCTCCCGTGCTGATTGTTATCGAGGCTGACACATTTCCACCAATACAAACAGACTGTGGTCTGTGAATGAGGAAGTAAAGGATCCAATTGCAGAGGAATGCGCAGAGACCCAGATCTGGGAGTTTGGTAACCAGCTTGGAGGGGATGATTGTTTTAAATGCCGAGCTGTAATCGATGAATAACAGCCTGACATATGAGTTTTTGTTGTCCAAGTGGTCCAGAACAGAGTGGAGGGCCAGCGAGATCGCATCCACCGTTGATCTGTTGTGACCATAAGCGAACTGCAGTTGATCGAGGTTTTTGTCGAGGTAGGAGTTGATTTGCTCCATGATCAACCTCTCAAAGCACGTCATCACTTCAGGCGTTAGTGCCACTGGTTGATAGTCATTGAGGCACGTCACCTTACTCTAATTGGACACTGGTATAATTGATGCCCTTTTAAAGCAGGGGGGAACCTCAGACCTCAGAAGTGAGAGGTTGAAAATGTCCGTAAAAACTCCAGCAAGTTGGTCCACATAGGTTTTTAGAACACGTCCGGGCATACCATCAGGTCCAGGAGCTTTTCAAGGGTTCACCCCTCTGAAGGATTTCCTGACGTCGACCTCTGTGACTGAGACTGAAATACCATCACAGCGAATGGGGGCTCAGGAAGGCACATCAGTATTCTCCCTATCAAAGTGTGCGTAAAATGCATTGAGCTCGTCAGGAGTGAAGTTTCGCCGACATTCGAGCTGCCTCCTGGTTTCGCCTTGTAGGAGGTGATTGCATTCAGGCCCCGCCACAGCTGCCGAACATCTGTCTCATCCTCCATTTTGGAGCAGAAGTTCCTTTTGGCCTTTTTGATGGCCTTACCAAGGTTGTATCTGAACTTCTCATAGGCCACTGTATCATCGGACGTGAATGCCCAGTGTCTGGACTTCAGAAGAGTGCGGATCTCAAAGTTCATCCAAGGTTTCTGATTGGGAAACACTTGGAAGGTTTTTATAGGGAAGCAGTCCTCCACACATTTCTTTTAGAAGTCTGTAACGACTATGGCATATTCGTTCATGTCCGTTGCCGAGTCCTTGAACAGTCTACAGACTCCAAACAGTCTGCCACCCAGCTTTGTGTCATCCGCAAACTTTCTAGTGTTGTTCCTAATTCTCTCTTCCAACTCATTAATATATATGGTAAACAGTTGCGGCAGCAACACCGAGCCTTGCGGCACTCCACTCGCCACTGCCTGCCATTCTCAAAATAACCCATTCACTCCTGCACTTTTCTTCCAGTCTGCAACCAATTTTCTATCCATGTCAACACCCTACCCCCAATACCATGTACTCTAATTTTAGTCACCAGTCTCCCGTGTGGGACCTTATCAAAGGCGCTCTGAAAGTCTAGAGACACTACATCCACTGGCACCCCTTCATCCATTTTACTTGTCACATCCTCAAAAAATTCCAGAAGATTAGTCAAGCATGATTTCCCTTTCATAAATCCGTGTTGACTTGGACTAATCATTTTACTGCTATCCAAATGCCCCATTATTACCCCTTTAATAATTGACTCCAGCATCTTTCCCACTACCGAAGTCAGGCTAACTGGTCTGTAATTCCCCATTTTCTCTCTCGCTCCTTTCTTGGAAAATGGGACTATATTAGCTATCCAATCCACAGGAACTGATCCTGAATCTATTGAACATTGCAAAATGATCACCAATGCGTCCAATATTTCTAGAGTCACCTCCCTGAGGACCCTGGGATGCAGACCATCAGGCCCAGGGGATTTATATTTCTACAGTCCAATTAGCTTACCCAATACAATTTCTCACCTAATGAAAATTTATTTCTGTTCCTCTACCCATTAGATCCTCTGTCCTCCAGTACATCTGGGAGATTGTTTGTGTCTTCCTTATTGAAGACAGATCCAAGGTACCTATTCAACTCTTCTGCCATTTCCTTGTTGCCCATAATTATTTCAGTAAGACCAGTGGGAGAACTGGGAAGAGCAAAGGGAAGGAGAGAGAAAACAAGGGCTTTATGAAGTTAGAGAAGTCAATGTTCACACCGCTGGGGTGTAAACTACCTAAGCGAAACATGAGGTGCTGTTCCTCCAATTTACGCTGGGTCTCACCCTGACGATGGAGGAGGCCCAAGACAGAAAGGTCAGATTGAGAATGGGAGGGGGAGTTGAAGTCCTGGGCCACCGGGAGATCAGATCGGTCAAGACGAACTCAGTGGAGTTGTTCAACAAAATGATCGCCGAGCCTGCGCTTGGTCTCACCGTTGTAGAGAAGTTGTCACCTGGAACAGTGGATACAGTAGATGAGGTTGAAGGAGGTGTAAGTGAACCTCTGCCTCACCTGGAAAGACTGTTTAGGTCCTTGGATGGAGTTGGGGGGGAGGTAAAGGGACTGGTGTTGCATCTCCTGTGGTTGCAGGGGAAAGTACCTGGGGAAGGGGTGGTTTGGGTGGGAAGGGACAAGTTGACCAGAGAGTTATGGAAGGAACGGTCTCTGCAGAAATCAGAAAGGTGTGGAGATAGGAAAATGTGGCCAGTGGTGGGATCCCGTTGGAGGTGGTGAAAGTGTTGGAGGATTATATGCTGCATACGACGACTGATGGGGTGGAAGGTGAGGACAAGGGTGACTCTGTCCTTGTTACGAATGGGGGGAGGGGGAGTAAGATCAGAGCTGCGGGATATTGAGGAGACCCTAGTGAGAGCCTCATCTATAATGGATGAGGGGAACACCCATTCCCGAAAGAATGAGGACAACTCCGATGCCCTTGTATGGAACTTCTCATCCTGGGCGCAGATGCGGCGTAGACGGAGGAATTGGTAGTAGGGGATAGAGTCTTTACAGGAAGCAGGGTGGGAAGAAGTGTAGTCAAGATAGCTATGGGAGTCAATAGGTTTGTAGTAGATGTTGGTCAATAGTCTGTTTTCTGTGATGGAGACAGTGAGATCCAGACAGCAACTTTGGGACTCAAGAATCAAGAGGCAATGGTGTTTTTTTTTGTCATGCTGGTATGTCTTGGAATGAAACAATTAAATTCTTACTTGCGTAGTACAACAGATATGTAAACATAATACTCTGTAAACACCATAATAAGCAAAGACAAAATCAATGCCTCACAAGTCCATGTGGTTTAGAGATTTCTTGGAGGTTATAGTGTTTAATAGTAAGATTAAACGAGAACTTTCCAGTTTGAAGTTTGATCTTTATTTTATGAAGAGTCGAGTTGAGGGACTACGTGAATAGAAGCCCGTACAGCCGTTGGTGCGTCAATCTTCAAAGCAGCGGAATGAATTCACAGCTAACAATGACCGAAGTATAACGGTAAGATGATAAAACTAGAACTACCAGATGAGATCTATGAGGGTGGGAGCGGAGGGCACGTAGTCCCTCAACTCGACTCCTCATAAAATAAAGATCAAACTTCAAACTGGTAAGTTCTCGTTTAATCTTACTATTTTACTTCGGAGTCACGTGAGTGACTACGTGAAGACTTCAAAGCACTGTGAATTCATGCCGCAGACTCAAATCCGACGTTCACACTGCCTGGATTGACTCAAAAGTCGTTAACAATCAATCATGCATCAGTAATACATTTGTTAAATGAAATAACAGTTTATTTACAAACAAATCATAACAAACCCCTCTAACTCAGGGGAATACACCAAATCATAACAAACCCCTCTAACTCAGCTGGTCAATACACCAGCTCCAAATCTGGTTAGGCAGTCTATCACAAGACTGTGACTTAACTCCACCCATGTGGTTTACATATGCCACTGCTGTGGTGTTGTCAATCTGACCTGCACATGCAGATCCCTCCTTGTAGAACAATAAGCTTTGAGCCCATACCAGGTGCCCAACAACTCTAAATAATTAATCCCTCTTAAATGAGGAAGTGATGTCTCATCCACATTCCATCTGCATCCACAACTAGAAGACATATCTGTTGCACCCCAACCCAGTGCACTTACATCAGTCTGTAATATCAGTGACGGTGATTCCACCAAACCTTCCGTAAATTTTTTGAAACTTGTACTATCCACCATTGTATGTCAGCAATCGCCCCAGCTGACAACTGCATAGGCCTATCAAAAATGGCCCCTTTGTATTCTCAGTGCCTGTTCCTTTGATGGTTGTAATTGTTGATAATGCAGAGGACCATACTGCACAGCTGGAAAGGCTGCAACAACTTCCCAATAAAACTGGCTACTTGTCTAATCGAAGGCCGTTGTTCTCCAACAAGATTAACACAGTCCTCAATTAACTGATTCAATTTATCCCTGGGCAAAGTTACCAACATGTGATTGGAATTAATGGTAAATCCCAGATAATCAATAATTTGGACTGGTGATAATTTAGATTTATCTGGGTGAATAACAAATCCCATTTTAACAACTGAAACTGATGATTGGGTTTCAGCATGAGTCTTTCCAACAATCAGAATATCATCTAAATAGGCCATTACCACATGCCCCTGAGCTCTAAGTAATGCTAACACAGGTTTTACCAATTTAGTAAATAACCTAGGAGCTGAAGTTAATCCATTCGGCAATGTCCTGAATTGCCACAGCTCAGTCATCCAAATAAATTTCAAATATCTTCTATCATCACCATGAATAGACACTGCGTAATACGCATTCTTTAAATCAATGGTTCCCCGTGGTAAAGGTCTCCATTTTGAAATGCCTATAACAAACAAATTTGTTCGATAAATCCAGAATAATTGTACATCCCCCAGTCTTTTTAGATCTGGGAAATATACTTGACAGAAATTGTTGACTTTGATAGACAGAAGACTCAATTACCCCTTCTTATGTAACGACTGAATCTCTGCTTGAATAAGCACATTTTCCTCATCTGAAATATAAGTTTATGACTAGGAAAATGTTGATTACGTAGACTGTCCTTATAGTAAAATCCAATTTTTCACCCCTTCAATACACTAAGTATGAACAAATCTGATGTCAACTGCTGCCATTGTTTGAGAACAATTTTAACCTTCCCTAATTTGAACAGGAACATCAGTTAATTCATCGTCTGTCAACGTTATATTCCTTATCAGCATCTTTCCTTGCGGCCTTGTTGTCCTCGACTTCTTGTAGAGAACCTTTTTTGCCTTGCTTCCAGCTGGCTTGATGAGGGCCATGGTTATAACAACCTCATAATAGTCTTTGACCCTTTTTGCAAGGTTACCACCAAACAACAGATTTTGTGGTGGTACACTGGTCGGTTTGCACAACTCGCCAAATTCGGGTTAGCACTGGCCTAATAGCGGCCCTCCCGATATTATTAATTTCAAAATGCATTACAAAGGAGTCCCAGTTCATCCTGGTGTGCTTCAACCATATCATTTGTATCAATAACTTACACCACAGCTGTAATACCTGCTGACAACAGTTTAAGCACTTTTTTAAAACTTCATCTCCTGGGCCCTAGCAGGCAAACCCATCTTTGCAAATTTGGTGATTAACCACCGGTACCTTCAGGAGATCACAATTAACAGGAGCTTTATAGTTCTTTGCTACTTCATCCATAGCTAGCTCCTGTAACTGATGGGAGATCATATACTGAATGGCTTCGGCCAATTCTACATCAATCGCCTTTCCTGCCTCTACACTCAGCAAACTTCCCAGCAATGTTCGGAATTACCTCCAACCGAACACGTTTACTGCTCTCCCCCAGCATAGAAACAGTGTCAGCAAACTGCCCTGATAGAACATCCTCCTCACCGGCAGGATAGTTCTGCAGCCCTGAAACAGGTGCTGCTAGCACAAGCTCTCCAACAGCCTGGCTTGGGCACCACTCCTCCTCACGGAGCTGGAACATCCTCCTCACAGGCAGGATAGTTCTGCAGCCCTGAAACAGGTGCTGCTAGCACAAGCTCTCCATCAGCCTGGCTTGGGCACCACTCCTCCCCACGGAGCTGGTCACTGTCGAGCATTCTTTTGTAATAGAATCTCGACGTGGGAGAGCCGTGAGCAAACGGACTCTCCTATGGAGGGTATAACCTCCAGGCCCGACTCATTTACGGGCCACAGAGACTTGCCAGTGGCCTTCCACCCTACTGACAAGCCTCCACTGCCCCCCGGCAGTGGGTCCGCAACCACTGGCTGTGTAGCCAGCACCGGACCAGGTGTACCAGACGGGCCTCCATTCTCAACACTCTCCTGCCACTTTTCCTTTCTACCCCCGGAGCGCCTCGCCGACACCTTCTTCCCTTTCTGCAACATTCTCTACCCAAACCGTCGCAGAAATTGAACATGCGGTAAACATTTTTTTTTAAAAACCTTACCTCTTAAACTTAACGAAGAACTGCAAATGCTGGAGAATCGAGGGTGAGGTATGAAGAAGGGTCTCGACCCACAACATCGCCCATCTCCTTCGCTCCTTAGATGCTGCTGCACCCGCCGGATTCTCCAGCTCTTCGAAAAACCCGCGGTTTACACTTACCGCTCGGAGGAGCGCTGCTGCTCCAACCGCCTGACTGCACCAGCGTCTGACGTCATGACGCACCAACGGCTGTACGGACTTCTATTCACGTAGTCACTCACGTGACTCCGAAGTAAAATAGCTTGATGGTTGTTGGAAAGAAGCTGCTCCTGAACCTAGACATCATCGTTTTCAGGTTCTTATACCTTCTTCCCAATGGCAGGAGTGAAATGAGTGTGTGGCCAGGGTGGTGTGGGTCCCTGATGATGCTGGCTGCCATTTTGAGGGAACGACTCATGTCGACTTCTTCAATGGTGGGGATGCTAGTACCTGTGAAGGACAGGGCAGTGTCCACCATCTTTTGCAATCTTCATCATTCCTGGGCATTTAAGTTGCCAAACCCGGCCATGATGCTACCAGTCGATGTACTCTCTACGGTACACCTGTAAACAGTTTTTAAACAACCTGTAAAAACCACAAAGTCAATGCCAATTTCTTGGTGCAACAACAGTTGTTACCAATAGTTTTGCTGTTATCACAACTTCCGTACCTGGGACACCGATAACACGTGCACTGATATATATTTGTTTTTACACATTTGGAGGACATAGAATTCACTGCAAGCCAGCATTTATTGCATATCCCTTTTTGCCATTAAAATAGTGGGGTGAGATGCATTTTTTGGAATCACTGCAGTCTTTCAAGTGAAAGTGCTTGCATAATGTGTTCCAGGATTTAGTCCCAGCAATAATGAAAGCAATTTATCGTCAGATCAAGGTGGTGCGCCACATAGAAGGGAACCTGCATGTGGTGGTATTCAAATACATGTTGACATATTTATGAGAGAAAATTAGAAATTTATTCTTGCTACTCTAATCCTTCGCAATGGCTCAGCTGAGTTATGGGAGATCCAAAGAAGCCAAGGTAAATATCTGAAGTATATTTTTTAGATGATATTGTGCAATGTTGTTGGCAGAAATTATTGCTTTGTGTGAGGGATAAGGTGTCAGATAACTTGGCTGCTTCCTCCTGGATAATGCTGAGATTGTATAACCCTTTGCCCTCATCTAAATGGAAATTATTCCTCCATGTATTATGCTTGTGCATCATAGATAGTGGAAAAGCATAGATTGTCTGGAGCTAAGTCAAGATTGAGAGGGGATCTTATTCACTGGATGTTTTCAAGAGAGTTAAGGAAGGTACCATAGTCCAGCCAGGCTCCCCGCCGATCTTCGCAGCTGTTCACCCATGGTCGTGGCCTCCCGAGCACCCGCAGTCGCCGCCATAGGCGGCCCGATGCTCAGGCCCTCTTGCCGGAAACGATGGTACCCCGACGCCGAACCCCGACGGAGAAAATTCTCAGCGGCCCTGAGAAATTCTCAAACCACCTTCCACCGGAGTCCGTGGCTCCCGAAGTCTACAGGCCGAGCAGGGCGGAGTCGCAGGACTCCGCAATGTTGGTCAGCGCCGGCCGCGTTGGGAGCTCTGCGAACCACAGGTATGTAATAGGTTGACATAGGTTAGGGCGGATTTTGATAGGCATTTGGTTGGAACAAAGACCAGAGTTAAGAAAGGAAGTGTAGTTATGTTTGAAGATTTGTGGATTTTAAAGCCAGAGGGAAGAAAGTAGCAGGAAATGAGTGGGGGAAATAGGTGCGACAGGGAGGAAGGGAACGGAAGAAATGGAGTGAAGTGAGGAGTGGGGGGGTGGGGGGGGGGGGGTTGTGGGGGAGAAAGGATGTTGGGGGGTGGGGGGGTTAATGAGAAGTTACCTAAAATTGGAGAATTCAATGTTTGTACCTTTGGGTTGTAAGCTACCCACCTAAAACTTCACCTATCCATGTTCTCCAGATATGCTGCCTGACCTGTTGAGTTACTCTAGCACCTTGTGTTTCTTTTTTACCAAATTCAATATAATAGATTGGAAGACATGGAAAACTGGTAACATTGTGGATAGTGAGGAAGGTTGCCACGAGGGCCTGTCCCACTGTAGGAGGTAATTCAAGAGTTTTCCCCTGATTCAAACTTGGAGAATGTCTGTAGCGAGTCCGTAGGAGTTTGTGAATGTTTCGTAGTGGTTCATAATGCTAACGGTAGGTCCTCGGGAAATCCGGTAAACTCGTGACGTTTTTTCAATACTGTGAAAAATGTCCACGATTAAAAAAATAGTTGTGATGAAAAAAATGGTTACTTTTTACTCGTTCGAGCTGCTCCGAATCAGGGGAAAACTCGGAAGAACTTTTGAATTACCTCGTACAGTGGGACAGGCCCTTAAGGCTACAGCAGGATATAGACCAGTTAGAAATCTGGGTAGATCAATGACAAATGGAATTTAACCCAGATAAGTACAGGGTGATATGTTGCAGTGGGGCAAATAAGACATGGATATACACAGTAATTTGTGGAGATGGGCAGGTTGGGTTTGTATTACCAGTAGTGGAGAAAGCTGAGAGGTTACAAATCAAATATACATGGCGTTTCAAGTTATGATCGAATATATGGTTAAATAATAAACATGTTTTGCAACAAAAAAACAAGCTGCTTGAGGAACAGCAGGTTGAGTAGCATCTGTTTTCCAGGAGGGGGGGTTGGGGGTGGGAGACAAATTGTCAAAGTTTCAGGTTGGATAATGGAATGTAATGCCTGACCTGATATTGAAAGTTAATATTTTAAAAACATCTTTTTGAGTCATTACTTGGGTTCCATGTGAGAAACAGACTTCTGCGTTTTTATGTTTCTGTATTGTACACTTTCTCCATTTAGAAAAAGTGAATGGCATTGGAGGGAGAGTTGAGGGGAGATTTGTTTAATGAGAGGACCGTTTCGCACTGACAAATGACTATGTTGATGAAGGGTATCTTGCTAAGCCTCCGCCCAAGATATAAACAGATTATGCTAGCGTGAGCTGAAATGTGTAGGGGAATGATAGTCCATGATGGAGATGAACAGATAGGGACAAGGGAATTGGGAACTGTCAAAATGACTGAGGGTGTTGAAGTCACAGATGTAAATAGGAAAGGACCTCTCCACGGGAAAAAGGGTGGAGTCAGAATAGAAATAAAAAGATAGAAAGATGGTCTGAAGAAGGGTTTTGACCAAAAGTCACCCATTCCTTCTCTCCAGAGATGCTGCCTGTCCCGCAGAGTTACTCCAGCATTTTGTGTCGATCTTCGATTTAAACCAGCATCTGCAGTTCTTTCTTACACATAGAAAGAAATACGTTTGATGGGACAAAAACAGGCTAAAATAATGGCTTTGCCCAGTCCTGCTTGAGGATCTTGAGCAGAAGGTAGAAGCAGTCTATATGGAGCTGGGGCAATATTAGGTTGGAAACTGGGAGTTATGAATCAGAGAAAATTATAAGGATGTTTCTGTGAGCTGATGTTCAGTCTCAGCAACATAGAGATCCGTTTGCCAGACTACTACACTATCCTTTGTTGGCAGGCTTGATAAAAATAACAGGATTAATTCTTAGTGAGCAGAGTACTGAATGGGGGTAGTTGGCAGTGAGTGAAGGGAGCGGACAAAATCAAGGCGGTCAATGTCCAATTGGCAGTTAGCAATGAATAGATCAAGAGAAGGTAAGAAGCTAGAAGCCGGGGACCAGGTAGATTGAGAATTCTGGAGATGGGAGGAAGGGTCTGAAGTCTGGGCTGAGGATGCCTGTCCAAAGAAATTGGGATATTCCTGTTGGTAAAGCTGTGTGTTCCATTGATACAAAGCTGGGTGACAGTGTGAACTGCGAGGAGGATGCTATGAGGATGCAGGGTGACGTGAACAGATTGGGTGAGTGGGCAGATGCATGGCAGTTGCAGTTTAATGTGGATAAATGTGAGGTTATTCACTTTGGTGGCAAAAAGAGGAAGGCAGATTATTATCGGAATGGTGTCAAGATGGGAAAAGGTTGAAGCAAAACGAGATCTGGGGTCCTTGTGCATCAGTCACTGTAAGCATGCAGGTATAGTAGGCAGTGAAGAAAGCGAATGGCATGTTGGCCTTCATAATAAGAGGAGCTGAGTATAGGAGCAAAGAGGTCCTTCTGCAGTTGTACAGGACCCTCATGAGACCACACCTGGAGTATTGAGTGCAGTTTTTAAGAATAAGGGGTAAGCCATTTTGAAAAACTTTTTCACACAGAGGGTTGTGAATCTGTGGAATTCTATGCCACAGACGGATTGGAGGCCAATTCTCTGGATGCTTTCAAGAGAGAGTTAGATAAAGCTCTTAAAGATAGCAGAGTCAGGGGATATGGGGAGAAGGCAGGAACGGGGTACTGATTGTGGATGATCAGCCATAATCACAGTGAATGGTGGTGCTGGCTTGAAGGACCGAATGGCCTATTCCTGCACCTATTGGTTATTGTCTATTCTAGTGCCTATTGTCTAGTAGGGGGCGTCGTCGAGTATGGCTGCCCTGCCAGCAGCTGTTAGTCTTTTCACGCTTTAAAAAAATTTTAGTTAGTCAACAGTGTTTGGTTTGGAGGTCTTTTAGTCTTTTTATGTGGGGGGTGAGGGGGGGGGGGGGGGGGGGGGGGGGGGGGGGAGAGGGGGGAAACTACTTTTCTCACTCCTACCTGGTTGGAGTTGCGGCTTTTCTCTGAGCCGTATTTTCGATCCTTCCTCGCGGCCTACGTGCAGTCTGGAGCGGTGTTTCCTGCCGGGACCGGACAGGACTTCAGCTCATGAAGGCGGCGGCACAGCGCTGAGGAAGCTGCCGCTCCAGACACTCCGGGCCGCTGAGAGTGTTCACCCGACGCCAGAACTCCATCATCCGGCGAGAGGGCCTGAAGCATCGGGCTGCCCTAGCGGTGACTGCAGAGGCCTCAATAGGCCCGACTATGGGTGAACTGGGGATGGGACTGGACTTTGCTGCCTTCCCCCCACAGTGGGAACCATTGTGGGGGGACTTTTTTTAATGTTTACTGTTAAATTCTTTGATGTTGTGTCTTATCTTTATTTATGTGCTGCAATGGCAATTCAAATTTCACTACACCAATTGGTGCATGTGATAATAAATGTCCTTTGTCCTTGTCCTTTGTCCTTTGTCCTTTGTTCTTCCTCCAATATTTGAATATAATAAAATCAAAATTCTGAAGCGAAGCAGATAATGCAGATATTCTATTAACTCAACCATTGGTGTATTTTTTAGCAAGTATTATCTGAACAATATTCTTCAATCCCTGATTGTAAAATTGTAAAATTTGAATAGAGCTACATATATTAGAGTTGTTTGTTGAATGCATTGTACCCTGAATACTTGGGATGATGCAGTTAGTGTTTGATTATTTGAATTGTCCCCTTACTTCACTCCATGTGGCACTGATCTCATGTAGAGGGTCTCTTTAGTTTCCTTATCCTTTTCTCCAATATATCCCCACAATTCCAGATAACCAGAGAACTAAGGCCTGGACCAAGGTCAGTCTTAAAACCAAACAAATTATGAGTGACGTTTGAGTGCTTGCTGCAAAAAGGGAGCTATATTTGATTTTCCTTATCCTTTTCCATTCAACTGAAATATTAATGACAGCTGCACTTTTTCACATTACCAGCTATTTCTCATTACCCAATCGAAGCAAATTACTTTTGCCTGTAAATGCACAGGTTGGCAGACTGTTGGCAGCAACGTTACAAAGTAGATACAGTAGATGGCAGCCTCATTTAAAACAATATCAGCAAGTGTGGTAACAAGCAGGCATAAAGAATACACAATGATTTTAGTGACATTTCTTTTATAGGCTTTTACAGAGGTAGCAATAAATAATTCAGTTACCAAATCTATGCAAAACTAAGTTCTATCATAAGAAGGCTGACAATGTTATTTCCAAATGTATGAAGGCAGGAGCATATAACTTGAAAATTATTGCTTTATTGTTAATTACTCAACAATACATTAATATTCTTTTCCAAAGGTTTCTATGAAGTTATAATTAGAAATTTATGTTAATGCTAGAAACATTCCACATTTTATTTGGCAGAAGAAAAATAGTTTAAAATCAAAAATTATATTATTTCATCATGTGAAATGCTAACCAGCATATATTGTTCAGGAAGTAGTAAATAAATGGGCACTGTAGTTTAAAATCACTAAGTACAGAAATATTCTACTTAATAATGCATGTCCCTGAATCTTTCCAAGCATATAAAAATTGAGTGCAGTTTGCTTCAAAATTCATATTTAACCCACTGTGGAATATATATGTTCAAATGCTGTGAGTGAGAAAATAATTAATCACTATTCATTATGAGATTTGAAAAAATATGGTAATTACATTCTGAGAGTCTGACCCACATTAGAAATGTACATTAGAAGTCATCCCCACTTCTGAAAGTGCACACCATGTAACCCTGAGTAACTCCTGCAATGATGTCCTGGTGCTGAGAGAATTTTTCACCAAAAACCTAACCAATGTATTCCCTCTTATCAACAAATAATTTACTTTCACCAGATTCTTTAATGTCATATCCAGTGATCTTAGCTTTGCTTAATATCGCTTAGGACAAATAAAACAGATTAGAACACGTGCTTCTTTTCTGGTGGAGATCTCAGGAGGCAACCAAATTATATCATCTATCTGGTACTTTTTCATTTATTTCCTTCCCTCGCTCCTCCACCTCATTCTCCCTCTCGCTCCATCTCATCCTCCCTCTTTTTCCCTTCTCTATCTTTCTCAGTAACTCAGTAATTCTCAACTCCAATTCATAGAAATGTAACAAAATTTCACTGGCCTTTTCTATGAGCATAATTACATCAGAACAAAGAGCATGATATTCTAAGGGGTTCCTCAAACATTTCGTGTCATTCAATAAGTTCATGGTTAATTAAATCTCTGTTCCCTGATCCTAAACAGTTTCAGATGAGATGTATGAAAATGAGAGGTTTCTTCATTCAAGTTTTGTATGAAATAAGATAAGCTTGACTGTGCAAGCCAAATTACGCAAATATAATTAAGATATAGAAGCTAAAAATGCTGGAAAAACTCAGCAATCGTGCAAAATCGATGGAAAGAGAAACATTTTTTTTTGGCCTGAGATCATTTGTTAGAATTGGGAAAGGGAGAGATGCAGGTTAGTTTTCAGGAGAAGCTAAGGTGGAGGATTGCATATTGAATGATAGAATTGTATTTGATGGGATGCGTAAAAATTCATCAAACTGGCTCCATTGTTAGCAGCACATTAAGCTTCTCAAACTGTGCAATCTGTTGTTAATGGTGAGTTTGTGGTAGCTGCCCAGCAGACCAGGCTTTTATTTTAGATTTCCAACATCTGTTGTTCCTTGGTTTTGATTTACCATAATTAAAAATAAAGTAATGTGAAGTGAGTTGTCAAAAATTTCCAAGATTTCCTTTTTGTTTTCATTTAAACTATTAATTAAATATTCACCAGGTGGCACCACACACAGTAGCCTCACCAGCAGTTTGTCTGTCATTTCACCATTTTTGTTATTTGTAGTGTTTCAAAAGTATGGTTTTGGAGGTTTCAGTCTTTTTTATGTTGGATGTGGGCGGGGAGAGGGGGAAAACCGTTTTCTCAGTCACTTCCGAGTCGAGGATGCATCTTTTCTCCGAGTCGCATCTTCGCCCACCCCCCCTCGCAGCCTACGAACTGGATTGGCACGGCCTTTCCTGCTGGAGACCGGCCAAAGCTTCAGCAGCGGCGCAGCACTGAATTCCATCATGGAGCAGGGCGATGCCTTACCGGGGATCGCCTGTGTTGGAACTCTGGCGAGCCTGGTGTTTAACACCGTGGAGCTGTGGTTTGCGGAGCTTCCAGCCGCGGGCGGCGCTGACTTTAACATCGCGGAGTCCTGTGATCTTTTGCCGAGGGTCGCCAGTGTTGAATCTCCACCCAGATCGGCCGGCGGACCTCGGGAGCCGCGGTAAGAAGCGGCCGATTCAGAAACTACAAGGCGCTGAGTGTGTTTTTTCCATTCCGATGTCGGAATTCCGATCATCCCGGCAAGAGGGCCTGAAACATCGGGTTGCCGTAGTGGCGACAGCGGAGGGCTCGAAGGCCCCGACCACGGGTGAACAAAGAGTAAGTTGACTGAACTTTATTGCCTTCCCTCACAGTGGGAAACGTTGATTCTGCTGTGTGGGGATGTTCATGTTAAATTTCTATTGTGTATTGTGTTCTTTTTATTTGTATGACTCTATGGTAATTCAAATCTCACTGTACCAATTAGGGCATGTGATAATAAATGTAACTTGAACTTGAACTTGAAATATGCTTTGGACATCTTAATAGATACTATTAATTTGAAGGATGGAAAGGGATATAATTTTACCTTTGTTTTCCACGATCCTATTGAATATTTAAATCACACTTTCTTCAGTAAAATATCACCGGCACCGTGAAGCCATGTCATTTTATTATTCTTTTTTTGTTTCTAGTTTTTTTTAATGCACAGATTGAAGTGGCATGATTTAAAATACAGATACCTTTTGTGGGGATTTATTGTAGCAGCCATATACTTCTCTATATATAAATATTGTCAGCTTGTAGAGGAAAACTAGCCTGCCAAAATCTGTCCGCACTCTCATCAAAGGTATTTATTTGTGCTGCAGATAATATACCCCTCCACTTCAGAGCTTAAATGATTTATCAAATCATTATTTATTTTGTCAAATATTTAGTGCATCATTTCACTGAAAGATCACTGACACTCAATGAATTGATTACCCAGGAGCAAACTCATTCATATCTGCTCAAGCTAAATGTGTCCTCCTGATAGGAACTCTTGCAGTTTTCCAATAGTAGTTTGATTCTGATAGCTGAATGCTTTGAATGCCCTATTGATTAGACTCACGAGTTAGGTGAGCATGGTCCTCTCAGTCATCCATTACACTAAACAGATTCCTGCTTCAGAGGATCTTTAGTTGGGTAAGAGACACTAAAGACTGCAGATGCAAGAATTTGGTGCAAAACATAAGAGCTACCGGTGGAACTTAGCAGGTCGGGCAGCTTTGGTGGAGGGAAATGGGCAGTCCATATTTCAAGTATTGACTTTTCTTATGGACTGATAGAGTAGATAGTTTAGTTTAATTTATTATTGTCATGTGTACCATGGACCAGTGAAAAGCATTTGTTTCCATGTTATCCAATCAAAGAAAATAATATACGTGAATACAATCAGACCATCCATAGTGCGTAGATAAAGGGTACTACATTTAGTGCAAGAAATAACATTGAAGACTGATAAGACCAATTAAAGAGAGGAAGTAGCTAGTATAAAGGGGTCGGGACAGGGGTGAGGCAAGGAATTGCAACTGATAGGTGGATGCAGGTGAGGGGGTGTTCATTGGCAGAGAGGAAGTCAGGTGGGGAAAGGAACGGTGGAGATATCAACAGAGGTTGAGAGGTGATGAGTGCAGAACAAAAGGCTGCAGATTCACATAGATAGGCAACTTGTGAGCAAAGGGTTTTTATATTCTACCAGACCAGATATAAATAATTTATTAACCAAGTATGTAAGAACATACAAGGAATTTGATTTGCCATACAGTCATACCAAAAAAGCAGCAAGACACACAACTACATAAAAAGTAACATTAGCATTCACCACAGCGCAGTGTGATGGAAGGCAATAACGTATTATCTTCTTTCCTCCTTTTCTCCCATGGTCATGGGTAGTCAAAATATCCGCAGTCGGGGCGATCGAAGCTGCCGCAGCCGGCGGTTGAAGCTCCCAAGGTTAGAGCTCCCAAAGGTCGACCCCCAGCAAAGAGGCCATCAGCTCCATGATGTTCGGCCGCAATGCGGATGGAGATACGATACGGAAAAAGTTGCATCTCCGTCGAGGAAAGAAATTAAAAAAGTTTCTCCCAACCCCTACATAATACAAAACTAAAGATACACTAAAGCATGCATTCAACAATAAACTAAAAACACCAAAAGAAGAAAAGGTCGAGACAGACTGTTAGCAAGGCTGCCATTGTGCGGTGCCACCCAATATACTTGTAAAAAAAGCCAGACTGCACTTAATTATCAATGTGAAAGTAGAATTAAGTCTTTGAATCCTGTGTGAACTGAAGCAATGCAAAGCTGATGCAATGAAAAATGATTTGTCCTGGAACTTAATGTCAACCTTTTGATGGACTTAATCCCTACTCTACTTACAGTGCTAAAAATGCAGAAATGATCATTTGCATGGTGACCTTGAATTAGAAAGCAGTCCCAAGATAACAGACAGAGAGGCATAATCGGAAAAGGAATGCTCGTCAAGCCAAGGAAAGAAATAAAATGGAAGGTTATGGGGAAAGTTTTGAATGAAGGAAAGAGGAATGGAATGCCAAAATAGACAATAGACAATAGGTGCAGGAGTAGACCATTCACCCCTTCGAGCCAGCACTGCTGTTCAATGTGATCATGGCTGATCATCCCCAATCAGTACCCCGTTTCTGCCTTTTCTCCATATCCCCTGATTCCGCTATCTTTAAGAGCCCTATCCAGCTCTCTCTTGAAAGCATCCAGAGAACCTGCCTCCACCGCACTCTGAGGCAGAGAATTCCACAGACTCACAACTCTCTGTGAGAAAAAGTGTTTCCTCGTCTCCGTTCTAAATGGCATACCCCTTATTCTTAAACTGTGGCCCCTGGTTCTGGACTTCCCAAACATCGGGAACATGTTTCCTGCCTCCAGCGTGTCCAAACCCTTAACAATCTTATATGTTTCAATAAGATTGCCTCTCATCCTTCTAAATTCCAGAGTGTACAAGCCCAGCTGTATCATTCTCTCAGCATATGACAGTCCCGCCATCCCGGGAATTAACCGTGTAAACCTACGCTGCACTCCCTCAATAGCAAGAATACCCTTCCTCAAATTAAGGCACCAAAACTGCACACAATACTCACTGGTGTGATCTGTACAACTGCAGAAGGACATCTTTGCTCCTATACTCGAATCCTCTAGTAATAAAGGCCAACATGCCATTCGCTTTCTTCACTGCCTGCTGTACATGCATGCTTACTTTCATAGACTGATGAACAAGGATCCCCAGATCCCACTGTACTTCCCCTTTTTCCAATTTGAAGCCATTTAGATAGTAATCTGCCTTCCTGTTTTTGCTACCAAAGTGGATAACCTCACATTTCTCCACATTAAATGTAATTTGCCATGCAACTGCCCACTCCCCCAACCTGTCCAAGTCACCATGCATTCTCATAGCATCCTCCGCACAGTTCTCACTGCATGATTTCCCCTTCGTAAATCCATGCTGACTCGGACCGATCCTGTTACTGCTATCCAAATGTGCGGCTATTTCATCTTTTATAATTGACTCCAGCATCTTCCCCACCACCGATGTCAGGCTAACTGGTCTATAATTCCCTGTTTTCTCTCTCCCGCCTTTCTTAAAAAGTGGCATAACATTAGCTACCCTCCAATCCACAGGAACTGATCCTGAGTCTATAGAACATTGGAAAATTATCACCAATGCATCCACTATTTCTAGAGCCACTTCCTTAAGTACCCTGGGATGCAGACCATCAGGCCTTGGGGATTTATCAGTCTTCAGTCCCATCAGTCTATCCAACACCATTTCCTGCCTAATGTGGATTTCCTTCAGTTCTTCCGTCACCCCAGATCCTCTGGCCACTAATATATCAGGAAGATTGTTTGTGTCCTCCTTTGTGAAGACGGATCATTTAGTCATTTAGTTAAGAAATTTAGCTAATGCAGTCATTTAGTTAAGAAATTCCAGAAGTAGGGATCCAGGTGCAACTACCGGTGGGATAAAAGTGCAGAAAGAGTAAACACTGGAGCAGAGTTGAATTGACAAGGACAGGTTGATAGGTAAATGGGAAATAATGCAAGGTACAATATGGTCATCAGTTATTTGGATGGGGCTGATAATTGTACAGCATTATGGTTGAAAGGTCTGATGAAAAATCTTTGGTAATGCTTTGTCCCAGAGGCACTAACAGCATCTCTAAGACTTCCTCAATGGATGGGTTGAGGTAGATGGGTTATGAAGAATTAGGATGATGGAATACATTTTTATTTTGGCAAATGCAATCTATAATCAGTGCGGTAAAGCAAATGACGGTTGTATAACTGAGCCTAAAGGGGCTGTATCACTGCGGCGACCTAATCTACGAGTTTAGATGAGTTTTCCCCTCAACTCTAACTCGTATCATGGTCAACATGTGGTCCTAGGAGGTCCTATGAGGTCACTGGAACTCTCCTTCATGCTTGAGGGAAGTTCCTGAATACTCGCGGCCTCAGCTAGGTTGCGGAAAAACTTTCAGCATGTTGAAACATTTTCCGTGAGTAAAAATTGGTTGGCATGGGTCTTTTTAACTCGTAGTGCAGTGGAGTGGGGTCGCTATGTAGTTACAGGCAGTCGAGGGCAGTCGAGGGCAATCTCATTTGCTGACCGGGCATTTTGATTGGCTCATTGGAGTTTCCAATACCCAGGAATACCGACCGGTAGATAAAATGCCCACTAAACTTTATTATACTTCTTAAAAGTGTCTCCACTCCTTATTCCCCTCTTCTCCCCCACTTCTCCCCCCTTCTCCCACCCCCCCCCCCTCCACGCTCTCTAAAGGACTTAACGTACACTGTGCAGCCGTCTTTCCTTCCTCTTCATCGCAGGTGTGAATTTCAGACAGCGCTGCCCCGCTTTCCCTGGTCCCCGCCTTTGCGTGCGTGTGCGTGTGCGTGTGTGTGTGTGTGTGTGTGTGTGTGTGTGTGTGTGTGTGTGTGTGTGTGTGTGTGTGTGTGTGTGTGTGTGTGTGTGTGTGTGTGTGTGTGTGTGTGTGGACAGTCAATCCAGCTCGTGGTTTTAACTCTGACGGTCGATCCAGCTCGAGGTTTTCCAGGCGAGTGCCCTCGAGCTTGAAGGTCATAGACACTCTTCTTAACTTGCGGATTAGGTCGCCGCAGTGGGACAGCCAAATGTAAGAAAAGGTTTAATTATTTCAAAATAGACATAAAATGCTGGAGTAACTCAATAGGTCAGGCAGCATCTCTGGAGAATAGGAATGGGTGACATTTTGAGTTGAGACCTTTTTTTCAAACTGAGAGTTAAAGGATAAAGGAATTTGAGGTATGAAGAGGCACAGAACAAATCAGATCTGGCACCGATAGCCAAGGAGCCCACATTGGTCCCAAGGAGCCCACAATTATTTAAACTGCCAACTGCTTCTCAAGCATAGGAAATGGAGTAACAGGAAAATATAAAAGTGCTAATACAGCTCTTCAACAGATAGCAAGGATTTTATAAATACATAAGGGGGAAAAGGGTAACTAGAGAGACAGTGGGACATCTCAGGAATCAAAGTGGTCACTTCTGTGTGGAGCCACAGGAGATGGGAAAGGTCCTCAATAAGTATTTCTTCTCTGAATTTACCAAGGAGAAAGACAGTAGGGCGGAGGAACAGTGGGCAGTCAATGTTACAATGTTACTATTTTGTGAGCATTCAGTGTTACATCGAAGAAGTACTGAAAGTATTAATGTGTATGAAGGTAGACAAATATCCAGGGCCTGATCAGATATATTAGAGGACATTGTGGGAAACTAGAGAGGAAATTGCAGGAGCCCTGGTTGAAATTTATTAAATACATCCTTAAATACAGTAGAGGTGCCGGAAGACTGAAGGGTGGCAAATGTTGTGCCTCTATTCAAGAAGGGATGCAGGGAAAATGCTGGGAACTGTAGGCCGGTGAGCTTAACATCTGTAGTTGGAAAGTTACTAGAGAGTAAGTTACATAGGCATTTGGATGGACAAGGACTGATTAGGGATAGTCAGCATGGTTTTGTACATGGAAGGTGGTGTCTCACAAATCTGATTGGTTTTTTTTTGAAGACGTGACCAAAAGGGTTGATGGGGGCAGAGCTGTAGATGTTGTATATGTGGATTTCAGTAAGGCATTCGACAAGGTTCCGAATGGTAGGCTGCTCTGGAAGGTTAGATCACATGTCACAAGTCAAGTCACATTTATTTATATAGCACATTTAAAAAACGACTCTCATTGACCAAAGTGCTTTACATTTATTATAAGAATAGTATACACAAGCAGGCTACATACATATATTCAAATAGCCCTCGCTCAGAGGACGTCAGGAAAGACTTGGGAGAACAGATAAGGTTTTAGTCTAGACTTAAAGGAGTCGATCGAGGGGGCAGTTCTAATCATAGACACATAGAATCATAGAAAATAGGTGCAGGAGTGGGCCATTCGGCCCTTCGAGCCTGCACCGCCATTCAATATGATCACGGCTGATCAACTCAGTATCCTGTACCTGCCTTCTCTCCATACCCCCAATCCCTTTATCCACAAGGGCCACATCTAACTCCCTCCTAAATATAGCCAATGAACTGGCCTCAACTACCTTCTGTGGCAGAGAATTCCACAGATTCACCACTCTCTGTGTGAAAAATGATCTTCTCATCTCGGTCCTAAAAGACTTCCCCCTTATCCTTAAATGGGGAAGGAGATGCTGTTCTACAATCTAGGAGCTGCGATCGCAAAGGCGCAGTCACCCCCAATTCAGCAACCCCAAGTCGGCCGATCTGAGGGACCTGGAGGTGGTATAGTGGGTGAGAAGAATTTTAATGTAGGTGGGTGCAAGCCCATTGAGGGCTTTGTAGACAAAGAGGAGGGTCTTGAAATTTAGGGAGCCAATGGAGAGAGGTCAGGATCGGGGTGATGTGGTCCCTTTATCGGGTGCCCGTCAGGAGTCTCACTGCGGCGTTTTGGACCAGTTGCAGGCGGGACAGGGAAGATTGGGAGTTGCAGTAATCTAGGCGGGAGGAGATAAATGTATGGATGATCTTTTCGAGTGGGATCCAAGGAGAGGGATCCCCTCTCCTTGGATCCAAGGAGAGATAGCTGAATGGGAAGCAAGTTGGCTTCATGGAAGGAAGCAGAGGCTGATAGTGGAAGATTGCTTCTCGGATTGGAGGCCTGTGACTAGGGGTGTACCTCCGGGTTCGGTGCTGGGCCAGTTACTGTTTGTCATCTACATCAATGATTTGGATGAGAACATACAGGGCAAGATCAGCAAGTTTGCTGATGATACAAAAATGGGTGGTTTTGCAGATAGTGAAGATGGTTGTGCAACATTGCGGCAGGACCTTGATCGATTTGCCAGGTGGGCTGAGGAATGACTGATGGAATTTAATACAGTGAAGTGTGAAGTGTTGCATTTTGGGATGTCTAACAAGGGCAGGACCTACCAGAGAATGGTAGGTCTCTGGGGAGTGTTATAGAGCAGAAAGATCTAAGAGTGCAGGTGCATGGTTCCTTGATGGTCAAGTTGCAGGTAGATAAGGTGGTCAAAAAGGCTTTTGGTACATTGGCCTTCATCAGTCTGACTATTGAGTGTAGAAGTTGGGAGGTCATGTTGCAGTTGTATAAGACATTGTTGAGACCACATTTTGAGTATTGTGTTCAGTTCTGAGCACCATGTTATAGGAAAGATATTGTGAAGCTTGAAAGCGTTCAGAGAGGATTCATGAGGATGTTGCCAGGACTAGAGGGTGTGAGCTATAGTGAGAGGTGAGTTGGCTGGGTCTCTATTCTTTGGAGTTTAGCAGAATGAGGGGTGATCTTATCGAGGTATATAAAATCATGAGAGGAATAAATCAGGTAGATGCACAGAATTTCTTGCCCAGAGTAGGGGAATTGAGGACCAGAGGATATAGGTTCAAGGTCAAGGGGAAAAGATTTAATAGGAATCTGAGGGTAACCTTTTCACAAAAAAGGGTGGAGGGTGTGTGGATCTAGCTGCAAGAGGAGGTAATTGAAGCTGGGACGATCCCAACGTTTAAGAAACAGTTAGACAGGTACATGGATAGGACAGGTTTGGAGGGATATGGACCAAAAGCAGGCAGGTGGAACTTGTGTAGCTGGGACATTTTGGCCAGTGTGGGGACATTGGGCTGAAGAGCCTGTTTCCACACTGTATCACTCTATGAATCAATAAACGTTAAGGACACTACTCACCTGATATTTTTAAGAAGGAACTGCAGACGCTGGAAAATCGAAGGTAGACAAAAATGCTGGAGAAATTCAGCGGGTGAGGCAGCATCTATGGAGCGAAGGAAATAGGCAATGTTTCGGGTCGAGACCCTTCTTCAGACTGGTCAAGAAGCAGTCTGAAGAAG
Organism: Okamejei kenojei; assembly: GCA_035221665.1. Taxonomy (NCBI): domain Eukaryota; kingdom Metazoa; phylum Chordata; class Chondrichthyes; order Rajiformes; family Rajidae; genus Okamejei; species Okamejei kenojei. Next base: position 75,835,011 of record CM069133.1, on the reverse strand, counting down.
GGTCTCGACCCGAAATGTCGCCTATTTCCTTCGCTCCATAGATACTGCCTCACCTGCTGAGTTTCTCCAGTGTTTTTGTCTACCTACTTACCAGAATGATCATTTCCTGAGTAATTTATTTGTCATCCCACTGTTCTACCAGTAAGCTTGGTGAAAACTTCCCATTGCTCTTTCTAAATATTGGTTAAGTAGCTTTATTACATATGCAAACACAGTTGCACAGATCAAAGAGAAAGCTGAGCACCTTTGACAATATAGCATCCTCAGTGGAGCCTTCAGATAATTCAATTAATATTTTGCCAATTTTGTAAATTAGAATTATGTCCAAGTTTTAATTTTGCAATGATAAATATTTCTTCTGTGGTAAATAATTGTGTTTGTGTCACTGGGGTACCTGACAGAAATAATAACCATAATATTATCTGCAATATTAAGACTTCCATCTCCTTTCCAATGACCTCAACTTCCTAATCTAGTGTGCTTCATTTTATTGCTCATATTTTTGAACAACATTTTTTTCACTCCACACAGCCATAGGATGTACAGACACTGAAGGGTGCCTAGTAATAATCTACAATATATTAAATCCATCTGTGCAGCTATAAGTTTGTTCAAGAAGCAAAAAAAAATCAAATAACCAGAGCAAGCATTTCAAATATAGTTGCTATAAAAATCTTATTTTCAGTTATGGGCATACATATGGGAATATCTCATATCTACAAAAAAATCTAAAATAATAACATTGCAGCAATTATCATATTCTTTATCAAGTTCCAAAGAACATTTTGTACAGCCCTTAATCGCAATGGTTTTTCTCAAAGGAATAAATATTGTTATTAAATGGCCACAGGGTAAAAGCCCACTGGAGAAAATGTGCAAGCTCCTCCAGTGAAACAGAGAACTATCATCTGAAAAGATCTTACATTAAATTGCTGAAACAATGTCCTTCACTTACCTGCAAGATGCACATTTTTTCATCTTTTAACACTGTCGTAATTGAAATTTCCTCTGCACCAAAAACCTGGAAGATTTGCCTTTCAACTAAAATTTGGGTGCAGATACATCCAAGGAAAGGATTAACTTTTGACAATCTAGCTTCTTCTATAAAACTTACAGATATTTAAAATATCAAATTCAGTAGAAAAATGAACCGATGAAAATACTGTTAATCTTAACTAGTTATTTAATTATTGGCATTGAATTTTCCTGTGGTGGAATAAATGCATTAACAATTAATTGAGATGCAATTTGGTGTCTTCAATTGAAGTAGATGCATATTGAATTTTTGCTGGCAGAGATTTTTGCATCAATAACTCATTGTAAGTGAAGCACTGAAGTTTCACCTTTGTGAACATGTGTACTTGGGAAATGTAATTGGGAAAGGTTTAAATACATTGAGTAGAAACAAGGAGTTGCAGATGCTGGTTAATAGACAAAAGGGCATGAAGTGCTGGACTAACGCAGCAAGTCAGACACCATCTCTGGGGAACCTGGAGACCAGGGGGACTACACAATGGCTGCCTCGCCAATGGTCTGTCTTTGTCTTTTTCATTTTTTGTGTTTTTACTTTAGTGTAAAATGTATGTTTTAGCTTATCTTTAGTTTTTGTATTTGTGGGTGGTGGTGGGGGAAACTTTTTTATCTCTTTCCACGATGGAGATGCAACTTTTTCCGTGTCGTATCTAAGTATGCACTGCGGCCTAACATTGTGGAGTTGGCGGACTATTGCTGGGACTTCTAGAGCTCCAAAACCACGCAGCCTGCGGACTTTAACATCTTGGAGCGGGCGATCCCTTTGCCAGGGGTCGGCCTTTGGTGCTCCAACCGGCGGGAGCTGCGTAATTTAACATTGTGAAGCTCGCGGTCCCTGGTTAGGGACAGTTGATGCTTTATAGTATAAACCAATGCTATCAGCAAGGTTGTTAACTGATTCTGCCCCATCTTGTTCATTTGTTGTGATTCAGGTGCAATGTTTCCACTGAGGAACAGTATCCATGATGCCAACATCACTTCAAATGACATCCAAAATGCTTGTAATCTTCACAACTAACATTGTAAAGAAGGCTAGATTGTGTGCACAATTTATTTTGAATTCCGAAAGAGTTATGCACCTGTGTTTCTTGTAATTCACTGGAATAGTAGATGCTTGATACATTTTTTTAAATTCAGAGGATCCACCAGCACTCCACAAATGTCCTGAAACTATGTTAGTTAATAATTCTGAAAAATAAGACACAGGCCTAGACATTATCTCATAAACAAATGATCTTGATCTGCAGTTTGAATGGGTATTTTATGTGTGGATGCCATACATAAGGGAATGCATTCTAAGTACTCAGTGCATCAGGAGGTTTAGTGGTGATCCCCATCACCACTAAACCTCCACCTCAATCTGATGATCTAATTTCCCTCAACAATCATTTACCACTTCCTCCATCATCCCAATGGTCACTTTGGCAATCCTCTACACAACCCCAATATATCAGTCAATTGGCTCATCCAAACATTTTCTCAATAGCTCTGCACATGTCGTGCATTTTCTCCTCAGTCCTTGAAATTTCTCAGCCCCCATAATCTTCCCCCTCAATGTTCCCTTCATACTCCGTTAATCATCTCTTTTCTGCCCCCACTATGAAAACCACAGTGCCCCTCTCTGCAATATTGGGAGATAACGGGGCGGGGGGGGGGGGGGGGGGGGGGGGGGGGGAAGACTTTTGTGTGTGAATGATTGTGAAAATCTTACTCCCCCACACATAACAATTTGGCCACAGCCCCATTTTGCCTGCCACTGTACCATCTTTTGAAGACCAATGAGGAAGGTTCCAAAGTTAAACATTATTTTGTTACTTCTTCCAAGTGTACATCTTCACCAACTGTGAGTGTGCATTCCCTAATTGGAGGAGGTGAGGACTCCAGCAGCTTGTGTGAATGGTTACATTAATTCTTAGATCCATGACATTTATTTCACTGTGGGAAAGCAGTAGCAAAGCTCACTGCAGGACTGTATAGCTTCCAGAAGGTGATAGCATATTAGAGCCCAGTGTGAATATTATCAGTCATGCATAATACCTAATGTTTACTTTAGAACAACATACAGGACGTTGAATCATCTTAGACCAAGGACAAATTACTTTGTAAAGTGTGCTCATTACAAAACTCCAACAGCATGCCCAGCTTTTAAATGTGTTGGACACTATCCTCAACAAATATGCCTTAGCTGGTGTTTGGTCTTCTTGTTCTATGCAGATCTATTATATTGTTGCAGTACAATGTGACTTAAGGACTATTAATTTTGCTCATGTTTGGCCTCATAACTCAATGCTTTCCTGTTATTGGTCTTGGTGCAATGGATTTTCAGATTTGTTATGTTGATGTGTATTTTTTTCTCCTCCAGTACAGCGCCCACCACCATTGCATCCATTCCATTTCTTGCACTTTATTCACTTATCCTTTCTCCTCACTCCAGGTATTGGGATGGGATTCCGTTTGCCCTTATAGATTTCCAACATCTATATTATGGGGACACAGGAGATTGCAGATGATAAAATTGTGGGCCATAAACAAATTGTTGGAGGTACTCAGGTGATATTCAAACAATTGATCATGTTGGGATCCTTTTTCAGATTGAAAGCATGCTTTTGCTTAAGATGTCCGGTCACAGTCAGTTTATTGTGTTACACCTAGAGTATTTTCATTTCCAAAACTTGATTACAAATGATTAAAATTGTGATATAGTGCAATGCATACAAATGATTCCAGTTTTTTTGGATAGGGTTACTGTTTAAAAAATCTGATTTGAAAACTGTATTTGACCTGATACTGCTAACACTGGTGATAACATGATCTTGCCTAATCTTTATTCCATAACTCTCACTTTTGCCCTTACACTTTATATATACTGAAAATATGGTTAATAAAATATAGTTACTGATGATATTACAGTAACATTTGGGTACTGTTAACATCACAGTTATTTCTAGATTGCAATGAAATTTGTCTGCACTAAAGCCCTGTATGATCACTGGAACATTTTCTTCTGTGTTACATTTCACATTAAGCAGTAATAACAATTGTTATCAGCTGCTGCCAAGGGCTCAGGTGCAAGGGTTAACTGAACACATAGAGGTGAGCTGATACCACCAACTGGTTTGCATGAAAATGCACAAACTCCATCTGGTGTATACTGATGGAAGACATGACATGTATATTGTGATACCAGAATCTCATTTTATAACACAGGGCTGGTAATGCCAACTTAAATGGTTCCTAATTCTCGTCCATTTATATAACATAAACTGAATAGTGCTTTATATCCTGACAACATAAATACAATGCAAGACCTCCCTAATAAGGCAGAAAATTGTACAGGTATTTGCTGTTCACCTAAAGCAGAAACATTTCCAACAATCAGTAACCACTTCATCAATCTACCCAAAATTCAACACTGAGATAATGAATGGTATCATTCGCAGTTCTCTCAGGTGGCATTAGTTTTGATCATTTGCTCATTTATACTTTGCTCAAATTTCACCAAGTTGGCTCACTACCTCACCTACCATAAGGTCTGTGGGACTGAAATGCAGAGGTGTGGTGAGGTGCAGCTTCACGATATTACACCACATATTGTCTTGAAGGAACTCAAGCCCTACGGCTGGAAGATAGCAAATGGAAAACTCCCCACTAGCTGGAGTCAGGGGCTCATGTTGTCGACCTCCCCGTGGTGAGCCCTGTCAACTGACTTCAGTCAGGCGAACGACAACAAACGGAGACAGCAGCAGCGCCGCAGCTTGGCGCCAACCCGAAGCATGCGCCCTTTTTAGGGCGGGCACCTACGGATGTCGAACCGGATGGCATCACCCTGCTGCGGACTTCTGCTGCCTCAAACGCAAGAAGAAGAAGAAGAAGTAGCTGGAGTCACACTTCACATAAAGGTAGATGTCTGTGGTTATTGTAGGTCAGCTATGTCAACCACAGGAGATTCCTGTTAGATTAGTGTTCGTAGTAGGTTTAGGTTAAGATTTATTATTGTTAAGTATACCGAGGTATAGTGAAAAGTTTTCTTTGGAAGGTTTTTCCATTCGTCAGATAATATCAATCATAAATACAATCATGCCAAACTCATGTATAAAGTAGTATATGTATAAGGTAGAGCAAAAGGAAAAATATACAGAATATTGTTTTCAGCATTGTAGTGCAATAGTTCCAGATATATAGTCCATTGTCACAATGAGGTGGAAGAGCATCGGACATATCACCAGGGGCGCAGTATGATTGGCAACCTCACCAACAGTCTGTCTGCTTTTTTTTGTCATTTGTTGTTATTTTTAGTGTGTTTTTAAAGTTTGTTTTAATGTTCTCTGGTTTGTTTTATGTGGCGGGAGGGGGAGGGGATCGGGGTTGGGGAAACCGTTTTTTCAGTCTCTTCTCCTGCTGGCAATGCAATCACTTTTCGGGTCGTATCTCCTGTCGCTTTGCAGCCTAACATCTTGGAGCTGGCAGCCTCGCTCTGGACTGATTTTGGGCCCCACCACAGGGCGTGTACTTACCATTGGGCTGATCCCTTGCTCCAACTGCAGCCTGCGGACTTTACCATCAAGACCTCGCAGTCTCGTGGAGAGACTGTGGATGTTGGGAGCCCCAATGACGCAGAAGGTTTGACAAGCCCCGACCCGGGGTCTGAGCACTTGGTGTGGGGGAGCTGAGATCCCCGCAATGCAGGAGCTTGATCGCCATGACGCGGAGTGCCCGAATGCAGCTGGCTGCGGGAGTCAAAATCGTCCCGTCAATGGAAGGCTCAAAGCCCCCAACGGAGGACAAAGAAGGGAAGAGTTTGAACTTTTTTTTCGCCTTCCATCACAATGTGGAATGTGGAGGAGTCACTGTGGTGGATGTTTATGTTTAAATGTATTTTGTGCGTTCTGTTGCCTTTTATTTGTATGACTGACTTGGCAAATGAAATTCCTCATATGTTGCAAAACATACATGGCTAATAAAGTATTTTTGTATTGTATTGTAACCTAGTTGATGGAAGCTCAGAAGGGCAGCACAGCGGTGCAAACAGTAGAGTTGCTGCTTTACATCAACAGAGCATGTATTAAGTTCTATCCTGACTATAGGTGCTGCCTGTACAGAGTTTTTGTACTTTCTCTCTGTAATCTCCTTTTTTCTCTGGGTGCTCCAGCTTCCTCCTGTAAATAACTTGTTCTAAGCTACCCCCCCTGTCTAGTTTCAGTCTATAAAATAATGAATTAAGCACTTGAGCAGCTAAACTTTATTTTGGATAACACAACACAAATTCCCCTATACAATACCTAACCATGGCGGGTTCGATCATTGTATGAGCCCTTCCAGCCTCATGCAAGCAGAGACACTCCAAAAGGTCATGCAGTCCTAAGCGTTATTCCAGAAGATCGACATCAGACGTCATGGGAGCTACCTTTTATAGGACCCCGAACTTTGAGGGGCCGAAACAAATAGGAGTGGTCTCTGTACAGTCCAATAACACATATCAATTACAACAGTACATGATGGACAGTTCCCCAACCCAATAACATAATAACCAATACATTGTATTCGAAAGGAGCTTCTAGAAAGAAGCTAACACAGATGAATAATGCAACATGTGCCCTGAGATTCAGACAACTCCAACAAAGTTGAGCATTTCAACCAATCAACAATTTCAACCAATCAACAATTATCCAAATAAGGCTTTGCAACATTATTTAAACTATGTATAATCAGTTCCATGCATTTTAAACTGCTTTGTAAGACTTTGTAAGATTTCTCATTCTTTCTCTGTAGCTCTTATCTAGGCCACAGACAAACTGACACCATCCAGCACCTTGTCTCAGTTCTGCGAAGGCACATTTAACTTGACCAAAATGGCCTAGCAGTTGATCAGCCCTTACTCAATTTTAATACCATGGCTGCTCCAATTTAGTCAGGATTAACATTCCTTCCTTTTATCATATATGATAAACCATCATTTATGATAACCTAATAATTAGATAATCAGATATACATGGGTGACTATTGCATTATCAATCTATTAACAATGACAAGATGATGATGTCTCTTCCCAGAATCTCATCAAGCTTCCCGAGTTTTCGTGGACATAGCTTCAAAATTTCCGTCTGATGAGTCTTCACCACCCGTGTTTTCATGGGCATGAATCCAATCCATCTGCATTGTCAATCCCTCTGTACTCCATCCAGGGTTGAACCTATAACCTATAATTCCTGAAAAACTTGGGACAAAGCAATTTACCATTCATACACTAATGCTTTCCCATACATTACTATTCTGTAATTCACAAGTCCTGTTTCTATTTACTATCGCTATTCTATTAATCTTTCCCATCCTATGATCAACACTAATCAGCTCTCTCCGTATTCACACAATGTTCTTCAATGTACATCTGATGATGGTTTCTCATATAGATTTCAGCTGGGTTCATTCCAGATTTCTCTACAGGTGTGACTCTTATTCAAGGCATACCATGAGGAATGTTTCCATTCAACCAAATTAATTCTCAGCCTTCAATTTAATATTCTAAGTTTTGGGGTTCATCTCTCCCTCTTCATTCCACAGCTTGTGGTCGATAACAGTCCAATTGCTGTGAATTTCCAGCTGTTCAAATTTAATCAATTAATTGCCATACGTTGTCAATTTTATTGTGAAGCCAATTAAGAATGCCGAATCTAGGGACAATTTCTTTACACCTTGATAATTGGAGCCGCTTTACCATCAAGAATTTAGATCAACCGGTCAAATACATCCACTTTGAAGCAATTACCCATTCCCCTATTAATACGACTTCTCCTCCAGTAACTCGTTCTTAGGCAATTAACTTTGGTTTCTCGAAAAGGGGTTCTACTATTCACATTTCCTCTTTCTTACTATTTCAATGCCATCTCTCATGTTCCCTGAATATTCCTCCTTTACCAGATCTCCCAAAGTTCCATCCTTGTCTGGGGATGAGACAATAAAAATACCAAGTTAATAATCAGATTTTATATACTCCTAAGCCAGGCCTCATGTCAATTCCAAATCTCAAGCTTTAAAGTCCTTCCAATTCATCACTATATAATTTAGAGATCGACTTCAGAATTTAGCCAATTTAGTTCTAATGACTAGAATTTAGGCACAAAGTAGGTGTCCCCGAACCACAGAGGAATATTCATTTTCAAATCTAATTTGTTTTAATTGGTGCTTGCCCCATTAGTCTTCAGAGGTTGTCCATATTTTTTGAAAATGTTGGATATTGTTCTTTTCTTTTCCCTTCACTGATGTCAAATATATGGGCACTAGGGTAGATGTCTTCTTTTTCCTCCTCTATTGTTAGTTCCAAAGGAGTAAGAATACCGAGGAGCAACCTTTTTTATTTGTTGACCTTTCTCAGATGGTATATTAAAGGGACAGGACAGTCTAATTTCTTCTTCATTGTTGGTCTTTGTCTCTGGGGAGCTACCTGGATGGAGATAATGGTTACACATCCTACCTGAGCTGTGTCTTCTGCCCATCTTAAATGTCCACATTTAACCTCACTCCCCAGATAGTGGCATTGTAAGTAACACTATCCTGCAAGCACAACTACTTTCAAAGAATCATAGAATCGTAGAAAATAGGTGCAGGAGTAGGCCATTTGGCCCTTCGAACCTGCACCACCATTCAATACGATCATGGGTGATCATCCAACTCAGTATCCTGTGCCTGCCTTCTCTCCATATCCCTTTAGCCACAAGGGCCACATCTAACTCCCTCTTAAATATAGCCAATGAACTGGCCTCAACTACCTTCTGTGGCAGAGAATTCCACAGACTCACCAATCTCTGTGTGAAAAAAGATCTTCTCATCTCAGTCCTAAAAGACTTTCCCCCTTATCCTTAAACTGTGACCCCTTGTTCTGGAGTTCCCCAACATCGGGAACAATCTTCCTGCATCTAGCCTATCCAACCCCTTAAGAATTTTATAAGTCTCTATAAGATCCCCCCTCAATCTGCTAAATTCCAGCGAGTACAAGCCAAGTCTATCCAGTCTTTCTTCATATGGAAGTCCTGTCATCCCAGGAATCAGTCTGGTGAACCTTCTCTATACTCCCTCTATGGCAAGAATGTCTTTCCTCAGATTAGGAGACAAAAACTGTATGCAATACTCCAGGTGTGGCCTCACCAAGACCCTGTACAACTGCAGCAGAACCTCCCTGCTCTTGTACTCAAATCCTTTTGCTATGAATGCCAACATACCATTCGCTTTTTTCACAGCCTGCTGCAACTGCATGCCTACTTTCAATGACTGGTGTACCATGACACCCAGGTCTCGTTGCATCTCCCCTTTTCATAATTGGCCACCATTCAGATAATAATCTACCCTCCTGTTTTTGCCGCCAAAGTTGATAACCTCACATTTATCCACATTATACTGCATCTGCCATGCATTTGCCCACTCACCCAACCCATCCAAGTCACCTTGCAGCCTCCTAGCATTCTCCTCACAGCTAACACTGCCCCCCAGCTTCGTGTCATCCGCAAACTTGGAGATGTTGCATTCAATTCCCTCATCCAGATCATTAATATATATTGTAAATAGCTGGGGTCCCAGCACTGAGCCTTGCGGTACCCCACTAGTCACTGCCTGCCATTCTGAAAATGACCCGTTTACTCGTACTCTTTGCTTCCTGTCTGCCTGCCAGTTCTCTATCCACATCAATACTGAACCCCCAATACCGTGTGCTTTAAGTTTGTATGCTAATCTCTTATGTGGGACCTTGTCGAAAGCCTTCTGAAAGACCAGATATAACACATCCACAGGTTCTCCCTTATCCACTCTACTAGTTACATCTTTGTATCAAGTTAGTACAATGGCTCCTATCCCTAATCCCGTACCTCCTGCGCAATAAATGTATTTCTTCTTTCCCTAGTGCCAGTTTAGTTCCCTTCAGTTCTTCTCCTTTTTGACACCAGCTACTTTGTCTCTATTTTCGTATTCCTTCCTTTTGGTGAAGTTTCTCATTCCCAATCAGCTTCTTTGTAACTCTCTTCCTGGGATTTGAAAAGGGCTGCGTTCTTTCTTGTTTGTATAATTCATTATTATTTTCCTTGGGCCATCTTAATTTCATGAGGATACCCTCAGATTTAATGTTTTATGCTTTGAGGCAAAGGTCATCTTATTCTGTCCACACTCTGGACGAGCTGGCAGATCAGGGCTACCGGAATGGATTTGGTTGCCCGAATGCATGGTTCCCTGCACCCTGATCCTCATCCCAGTGTTCTCTTCCACTATCTTCAGGGTCCCAAGTATCCCAATATCCTCTAGGTTTCCACTGACTTCTTAGACCCCGTGGCCCTCTTCTTTGACCCCTTCCTCCTCTCTGTTCCCACATAGGGCAAGGTCTGCTCCAGTGTCCTGTTTCTCAGCAAACATAGCATTGGTCGGTCCTCACATTTCTATAGCCTCTCCAATTAAATTGAGGGAAAGTAGGCTCTCGAATAGGCATGTCCCTAAGGTAATCATGAGGGATCCATGACTTAAATTCTTCCTCTTCCTTCAATGTCACTTCCAGCTTCGGTGTTATTTTTACTGGTCTCTGGAGGGATTTAGTTGTTATCGAACCAGGTTGCACTGGAGTGGGGTCGTCTGTAGCTCAGGGATGGTCTGCACCTACTGCAGTATCTAATTCTAAAGGCACCTTCCTACTAGGAAATTCTCTGTGGGGAATTCGCTCCATTTCCATAATATCGGGGATTTGTTCTGATCTTATAATCTTAGCGATATCAGGATTAGCTATTTCACAGCCTCCTACTGTCTCACCCTCAGAGGCATTGATCTTTCTGCTAGCGGAATCTCTATACTTTAGGAATTATTCCTTTACTTCTCCAGTTGGTCTTTTAATTAATTTTGGCACCCACTTCTGAGGAACTTTCTTTCTAGCTCCCTGATCCTCCACACTATCCTCTGCTGGTGAAGCAATCATCGGAGCTCGAGTCCTCTCCCAATTTCCCTGCTATGGATTTAAATTTAGTGGGTGGAGTCGAAGATGCTGCTGACTCCACCTGAGCACCCTTCACCGCTTAGCACGCAAACCGGACTAGTTTTCAATATCCCACCAATCAGATACCAATTCTGGGCAGGACTTCTAACCCAAATCTGACACGGAATTTGGCTTTGCCAGCAGCTGCAGCTACCAACTACGACAAAGTAGTAGGGCCTATAACTCCACCTTAGTTTTATGGGCCTGTAACCCAAAGGAGTGCCATCCCCCCCCCCGTACTTGCTACACTCTGTTGTACAATCTCATTGGGACCCTTTCCCAAGCCCACAAATGATCGATCTGCTCCGACTAGTGCTTATTTCTGAACTCGCGATCGGGACAGCTCAACACCCTTAATTGCAAACTTGTGGTTGGGGATCTGTTGAGATCCTGCACAAGCTCCCAATGTAAATAGCTTGTTCTAAACTGCCCCCCCCCCCCCCCCCCCAGTCTAGTTTCAGGCAATAAATTACTGAATCAAGCACTTGCGCAACTACACTTTCTTTTGGATAACACAATACAAATTCCCCTATTCAATACCTAACCACCGCGGGTTCAATCCTTGTATCTGCTTGACCAAGCTCTTCCAGCCTTGTGCAAGCAGAGACATTCCAAAAGATTATGCAGTCCCAAACGTTCTTCCAGAAGATCGACATTCGACCCCATGGAAGCTACCTTTTAGAGGTCCCTGAACCTTGAGGGGCCGAACCAAATGGGGGTTGTCTCTGTACAGTCCAACAACACATATCGATTACAACAGTACATGATGGGCAGTTCCCCAACCCAATAACAAAATAACCAATACATTGTATTCGAAAGGAGCTTCTAGAAAGAAGCTAACACAGATGAATAATGCAACATGTGCCCTGAGATTCAGGTAAATCAGACAAAGCTTAACATTTCAACCAATCAACAACAATCCAAATATGGGTTTGCAACATTATTTAAACTATGTATATCTGGTTTGTATTGACCCAATCAGTTCCATACATTTTACACCACATTATAAGAACATGCAGATGTCCCATTCTTTCTCTGCAGCTCTTATCTAGGCCACAGATAATCTGGCACCATTCAGAAGCTTGTCTCAGTCTAGCAAAGGCACATTTAACTTGACCAAATTGGCCTAGCAGTACATCAGCCCTTACTCAAAATTAATACCATAGCTGCTCCAATTTAGCCAGGATTAACACTCTCATATTACAAAGATGGCAGGTTTGTAGGTAATTGGGCTCTGTAAATTGTTCCTAGTGTGTAGGATAGAACTAGTGTCGGTGGTCAGCATGGACTCAGTGGATCTAAGGGCCTGTTTCCATGCTGTATGTCTAAAGTCTAAAAGGCTGCATAAAGAGAGGAAGAAACTGTTCCTGAGGCTGATATTGAAGATGATTATTTATTGTTGGCCAGATATAATATATAAGATTGATGTTTATTATTCCTCCAAGTTATTCGAATACACCATACAGACTGGCAGACCACATTAATAATTGTCTTGATATTCCTGAGAAAGGCCTGCAGTTCACAGAACTTTCCCAATTGCACTCTGATCAGTTAAACTGGGCAATCTGCCCATTGATCTCACACCAGGTTGCTGCTAACAAATGAGGGGAACAGCTGTTCAGAGAAAAGTTTCAATGAAGTTATATCACTCTAATCAACAGAAGCCATTTAAAAGTATTTATTTGTTAAGTGTTCTCAAACAAGTAACCTTTTATTTTAACACTTGTTACATAATTAAAAGTTATTATTAAATTAAACATTATTTAAATCATTAAATATTTAAATAATGTAGATAATATTAACTAATAGTTAACAGCAATAAAAGGCTTTTGTAAACATTCAACCTTTGATAGCTTTAACCTGGGGTGAAACATTAGACTATGGGCTGGGCCTTTTTTGGCCTTCACCTCACATTGAATTCTTGAGTAGAAGGCACCATGGAGGTGGTCATCGGATATGCTGGAAATGGCTTCATTCTAGAAGTGCTGCTGGACAACTTGTTCCAGGGAGTATGAGCCTAATAAGCAAGTATGAACCAACAAAATTGTAGGCCATCACGTTGTAATTATGTTTGGAAAAAGGAGAATTGACATTCAATGAAAATGCTGGAAGTAGTTTAGAAGTCAAAAATAGGTGTGATGAAATGCACAGCAGGCTGGTCAGTATCATTGGACAAAATTGTCTACATTTCTGCACATGAAACTAGAGACAGGAACTCTATTACAGCTAAGATATAAACAAAATGCTGGAATAACTCAGCGGGACAAGCCGTATTTCTGGACAGAAATGCGTGATGTTTCGGGTCTCAACCTGAAATGTCATCTATTCCTTCTCTATCTTTGATTTAAAGCATCTGCAGTTCTTTCCTACACTCTCTTACAGCTTTTTGACAATGGGGAAATTGCCAGTTGTCATTGTTAATTTTACCTTTTATAGATCTAAATATCTAAAACAACCAGGTGATATGCCTATGATGAATTGTAGTGCTCAGACAATGAGGAAAGATAAAGTTAATCATAGAAACATAGAAACATAGAAATTAGGTGCAGGAGTATGCCATTCGGCCCTTCGAGCCTGCACCGCCAATCAATGTGATCATGGCTGATCATCCAACTCAGTATCCTGTACCTGCCTTCTCTCCATACCCTCTGATCCCCTTAGCCACAAGGGCCACATCTAACTCCCTCTTAAATATAGCCAATGAACGGGCCTCAACTACCCTCTGTGGCAGAGAGTTCCAGAGACTCACCACTCTCTATGTGAAAAAAGATCTTCTCATCTCAGTCCTAAAAGACTTCCCCCTTATCCTTAAACTGTGACCCCTTGTTCTGGAGTTCCCCAACATCGGGAACAATCTTCCTGCATCTAGCCTGTCCAACCCCTTAAGAATTTTGTATAAATTCTATAAGATCCCCCCTCAATCTCCTAAATTCCAGCGAGTACAAGCCAAGTCTATCCAGTCTTTCTTCATATGAAAGTCCTGTCATCCCAGGAATCAGTCTGGTGAACCTTCTCTATATTCCCTCTATGGCAAGAATGTCTTTCCTCAGATTAGGAGACATAAACTGTATGCAATACTCCAGGTGTGGCCTCACCAAGACCCTGTACAACTGCAGTAGAACCTCCCTGCTCTTGTACTCAAATCCTTTTGCTATGAATGCCAACATACCATTCGCTTTTTTCACTGCCTGCTGCACCTGCATGCCTACTTTCAATGACTGGTGTACCATGACACCCAGGTCTCGTTGCATCTCCCCTTTTCATAATTGGCCACCATTCAGATAATAATCTACCCTCCTGTTTTTGCTGCCAAAGTTGATAACCTCACATTTATCCACATTATACTGCATCTGCCATGCATTTGCCCACTCATCCAACCCATCCAAGTCACCTTGCAGCCTCCTAGCATCCTCCTCACAGCTAACACTGCCCCCCAGCTTAGTGTCATCCGCAAACTTGGAGATATTGCCTTCAATTCCCTCATCCAGATCATTAATATATATTGTAAATAGCTGGGGTCCCAGCACTGAGCCCTGCGGTACCCCACTAGTCACTGCTTGCCATTGTGAAAAGGACCCGTTTACTCCTACTCTTTGCTTCCTGTTTGCCAGCCAGTTCTCTATCCACATCAATACTGAACCCCTAATGCCATATGCTTTAAGTTTGTATACTAATATGCTATAAGTTTGTATAATCACTTGTTATATTTATTGATGATAGGCAATAATGAAAGAGGTTGGACTAAGTTCCAATTATTTTAATGCTCGAGGCCTGGTGGATGAACTTAGGGGGTGAATAGGTACCTGTGACTAGAATGTTTTAACCATTAATGGAGGGATGGGACTCACTGCTTACTGTTCCATGTACATGTGCTACAGGTGAGATAGAGGTGGGGATAAAAGAGGAAGAGATGTTTCACTGATTAATGAGACCATCATAAAAAGTCCAAGTAGTCCAAGATAACAACTGAAATATCCAGTGAGATTATATGAGTGGAGCTCAGAATTTTTTTTTTTAAAGGCAGATCACCTTGTTGACATTGTACCATTGCCCCCCAAATAATCAACAGGCATTAGAAGAATGAATTTGCTGGGGGTTTACTGACAGCTGCAAGACTAATAGTGTTATAGTAGGGGATCTTAATGTTTCCCAATACACACTGGGACTGCTTAGTGCTAAGGACTTGGATGATGTGGAATTTTTAAAGTCTGTTCAGGAAGGTATGGACGTGTTGGGCCAAAGGGCCTGTTTCTGTGCTGTAGAGCAAATTGCACCAACATCTGTTCACCACAACAGATGATACATAATTTCAGTTCTGTCAATGAACACACCAAGCATCACTAATTGTCAATAACCCTTTTACATCATCAAATTTATTTCATTGCTGACTATTTCTCATGTGGATAAAGTCATTTGATTACTATTAATCAACATTTTACATATTTTGTGTTTAGTTTTAGCATATTTTTGGCAACAGATGTTTTTAAATGTTTCAGAGCAGTGTTTAACACTTGTTCCACAAGGATTTTTAAATTTAGTGACTTGTTGAACAATTGAATATAAGAAAATCAGAGTTAACAGAGTTGGTCAGATGTATGAACAGGAAAAGGTCAGGGAATATGGCCAAGTGCAACAATTGGTACTGGCCCATAATACCGAATTGGTTGGCATAGACAAGGTGGGCCTGTTTTCACACTGTACATTGCCATGCCTCTGTGCATCAATGAACTAAAAGATTAAAAAGAATAATGCATGTGTTTTCCAGAAATATAATACTTTTTTGATTTAGATTTCCAAACCTTTTTTTGCAAGTTTCCATACTGGAGAAAAATGGCTGAAATGAGGAATCATCAATTGTGGTGGTGATTTATTGTAACCAACAACCATACAACAAATCAAGTTGAAATGCTGAGCCCAAACTGTTCAGGTTTTCTTTTGAAATACTGCATTTCTTTATTTCAGAAACTTGTTTCTTATCATCTGTGGGTCTGCTTGATCATAGCGATTTTACTTCGGAATCACGTGAGTGACTACATGAAGAAGGCCGTCATGTGCGTCATTACGTCTGAAGCATGCGCCAACGACTGACTGGCAGGCGCGTTGCGTCTCTCCAGCGGTAAGTTTTAAAAACCAAGGTAAGTGTTTCTTAAAAAGATACTTACGGTCGTTGTTTGGCAGGTTCGGTTGTTAGCTTTCTACCAACAGAACGAACCCACCATGTCGAAGGTGTGGAGACGGTCTGCGAAGCCGGCTACAGAAGACCGCGGTGCTGCGGGTAGCAGACGACTGTCCGAGTCACCTTCCAGGCCGCCGTTGTTGGAACCAGCGGCAGCAGACTTGGTGCTACAGGAGAGCACCGTGGCAGTCCTGCCAGGGCGCAAAGCCACCCACAAGTCTGCCAGACCCATACACTCAGATGAGTCTGGGCCGGAGGAATCACCTCCCACACTGGGAAGCGTCTGCGGGCGCCTTTCCCAGATGGAGCACCTGTTGGAGAGGTGCCTCCAGACTGATCTGCTCCAAAGGAGGGAGCAGTATCAGCCCGGGACTCCACGGGAGCCCGTGCTAGCAGCACCTTACACAGGGCTGCGATGTGTCTCCCTCTCTGTAGAGGGGAGTACACGGAGTCAGCAGTATCCTGACTCAGAGCAGGGAGGCACATCAGGGGAACACCCTAGGGAGCGAGGGGCCGCAGTGCCTCTATTGGCGTCTATGTTTGCCATACCTACCCCAACCGAAG
This sequence comes from Okamejei kenojei, assembly GCA_035221665.1. Classification (NCBI taxonomy): domain Eukaryota; kingdom Metazoa; phylum Chordata; class Chondrichthyes; order Rajiformes; family Rajidae; genus Okamejei; species Okamejei kenojei. Next base: position 75,818,242 of record CM069133.1, on the reverse strand, counting down.
AGCCCCTGGATGAAGAGCTGGCCACCATCATAAACTACTTGGCATCGCACCAGCTTGTGTTGATGTTTGATGATGTTTGATAGATGATGTTTCAATACACTGCTTATCAATGTCCTCCAGAGATGTCACCTGACTGCTAAGATACTCCAGCCCTTTGTGTTTGACAAAAGATACTAGCATCTGCAATTCCTTTTGTCTACCTCTGACTGTTCACCAGTACCTACATCCAAAGGTAAGTCTGTGTACAATGAATTATCAATGTATTGGTCTCACGATATAAGTCAAACCGATTGCGTCAGCATCAATTGTGTCACAAATCAATTATGAAATTCGATTGAGCATAACATTCTCTCTAATTTTGATCCTTCACAGTTTATTTTCATTTCTACAGATACTTCTATGATCATCCACAGCTTGCATGGCAAGAGGAGAGGGAGAGGGGTGATACAGGAGCCAGAAAGTGGACCAAGGAAACAGCATGTTTAGTTTTAGATACAGCATGGAAACAGGCCCTTCAGCCCACTGGCTGCATGACATCCATCGATCACCCATTCATACTAGTTCCATGTTACTCCATCTTTTTATCCACTCCCAACACACTTGAAGCAATTTTACTGAGGCCAATTAACCTGCACATCTTCGGGATGTGGGAGGAAACTGATGCAACCGTAGGAAACCCACGCGGTCACAGGGAGAACATGCAATCTCCGCACAGGCTGGCTCCCAAGCTTAGGAGAAAACCAGTGTCTCTGGCTCTGTGAGACAGCAGGTCAACTGCGCCATTGTACTCCCCTTCCCAGAAGGGTTCAGTACAATAGTAGAAGTAACCGCGTGCTTTATCCTTGTAGTTTTAACTCTGTAACACTGCAGTTCGCCAACATGCCTGACAGTTGCAATTTCCTTGGTTCACCTGCAGACTTCTGTCTCACACTTTTATAACAGCTATTTCTCCCTCACCACTCCCAGTCCTGATGCAGGGTCTTGACCCAAAACATCAACAATTCCTTTACACCATTCTGCTCCACCCACCGAGTTCCTTCACCAGTTTGTTTTTACTCCAGATTTCAGCATCTGCAATCTCTTGTGTCTCCCTTGTCTTGATTTGCAGTTTCCTGTCATTGTGCAAGCTCATTCTTGGAGAAACATCCCTAGTTTAACCTGCTATTGGTAAGGTCCTTCCTGTATGAAATAAATGTATTTGAAATATTCACAACACAGTGAGATTAAACAATAGTGATTCCAGCATGCACTCCAGCCATGGCAGAACCCATCCCTCAATAACGGATATACTTCATTTCATTTGAGTTTACATTCAAATCCAGCATTACAAGTCTAACACCACAATAAATTCCATAATAATCCTCTAAAACCATTGAAGAGCAAATTTAAAACAACTCCACCTTTCGGTACATAAAGTGGCTGCAAGCAGTTGCTAGTTTAATGAAAATATATCAGCTCAGGACATGAAAACGTTAACTGCATTTGGAAGCTAATACAAAGAAACAAAATGTTTATTCCTTTGAAGAGAAGAATCCAATATAAATGAGTTTTGTGAAATAATATAGAAGTTCAATGAAAGGAAACTCTTCTGCCCTCCCTTCCAGACGGCAAGGTTAGAGAGTGTAATATTGCATCAAAACATCATCTGTCAGTGTCATTTGCAAAGAAAAAAAACATATTGGCAGGATTATGCTGTGTCAGCTCTGTCTCAGTTCTGCTCCGGAGGGCAAGAGCAAAAGTATTAACAATAATATGTGCTGAATCTGAATCTTCATTACAAGTCCAAGTCTTGCCATTGCACATTATTACTTCTGGATGTTAGGAACACCAGTAAATTTACACACTCATTTTTTATTTGCTTCTTTTGCACCTACTCCTGAGCTTTTAAAGTACAAATAAAGAAACAGAAATTTGGAAATCAAATTATATTCTGATTACAGATTTCTCATAAAATTACTGTTAATATGGCATTTTGAATTGGCTAGGTAATAGTAGCAGCTTGAAAGTTGACTGGATAATGTTTTAACATTAACAAATTTAACATATCACCATAACATTTGCTACTATTGCTAGTTTCACGTGGAGCAAAGAAAATAGGTCGCTGCACCTTCCAAGTGTGGTAAATGTAAAGATTAAAGTATTTCTTAGTTTATCATCTGAATTATGATATCATAATGCTTTATGAAATCAGATCATAATCATAGCACACAAACAGGCCATTTGGCCAAATTCATCCATGTTGACCAAGATGCCCTATCAAAGCTCATTCCATTTGCTCATGTTTGACCCATCTCCCTCTAATGCTTGTGTAGAAAGGAACTGCAGATACTCGTATATACCAAAGATAGGCACAAAGTTCAGGATCGGTGGATCGGTGATGTTTTGTGTCGGGACCCTTCTTCAGACTGAAAATTTTGACTGAGAGACCCACTGAGTTACTCCAGCACACTGTGTCTATCTTCCCTCAAATTCTTTCCTATCCACGTAGCTGTCCAAGTGTCTTTTAAATGCTGTATAGTTCCTGCCTCAACTCCCTCTTCTGGCAGCTTGTTCTATATACCCGCCACCTTTTTTTTTTGTAAAATATTTTTAATAGAAGTAAATACATATTAAGAAGGAATAACATAAAATCAAAAAAGAAAACACATATTATTCGTCACATACATTCTTAATATTTTTAAAGTTTACAGTCGTTCTTATTTATACTTCTATTTTTTTTATTATTTTATAACAGAAAGAAAATAGTAAAGATAAATAATAAAAAGAAATAAAATAGAAATAGAAAATCAATAAAATGACTGGAGTATAAAGCAAGATATTCTTCATTGGAGATATATGCATGGTCTATTGTATATAGTTCTTCATCTATTCCTTCATTCAAGCTTCAGTCAGGCCCTCGAACCGGACCTCCTTGACCCTTTAAGTATTCAATAAATGGAGACCATATTCCTCTGAATTGATCTAGCTTGTCCAAAAGGACAAGTCTTAGTCTTTCCAGGCGAAGTGTCTCCAACATTTCTGTAATCCACATTTTGATTGTGGGGGATGTAGGACCTTTCCAAAATCTTAGTATTAGTTTTTTACCATTTATTAACCTATAACCAATAAAAAAATATTTGCTGTGTTGTTAGTAGATGATCCGTTTCTATTATTCCTAATATGATTAATTTTGAGTCTGGAGTCAGATTTGCATTAACTACTTTCGAGATTATGTTAAAAATTTCTATCCAAAAATTAGTAATGTTTATACATTTTGTGAATGAATGCGTTAGATTAGCTTCTAAATGCTGACATTTATCACATATAGCAGAAATATTTGAAAACATTCTGTTTAATTTGGATTTTGAAAAGTGTAATCTATGTAAAACTTTAAATTGTATCAGGGAGTGTCTGGCATTTAATGAGCAGTGGTGTATATGAGCAGTGGTGTATACCCACCACCTTCTGTGTGAAAAGGTTCCCCTCAGGTTCCCATTGTCTCTTTCTTCGCACCTTAAACCTATACCATCTAGTTCTAGATTCCCTACCCTGGTTAAGCAACTCTGTTTATTCACCCTATCCATCCCCCACATGATTTTATACATCTTATACATCTCTATATGATCATCTCCTCAGCTTTCTGCCCTCCATTGAATAAAGTCCTAGCCTGCCCAACTTTTCCCAACAGCTCAGGCCCTTGGGTCCTTGCAACATCCACATAAATCTATAGCAGTGTGACCAAAACAGAATACAATAATCCAAACGTGGCCTTCAAATAATCAGTGCCATAAATAGTCAGAATTGGACCAACCACCCATGAATCACAACATGCCGGATTTAATTCCATTTCAATCAACCCACGTGCTAAAGACAAATGATTGTCAGTAACATTTTACATAATTGATATTAACAATCAAAATGAATTTCTGTAGTTACTGACTTTTATATAGTTTATGACTTTTCAAAAAAATAAACAAAATTGAATATTGCTTACATTTGTACATTTTTTCCTCTGACTTTTTTGCCCAAGTGTATGATCTCCCTAATCCAAATTATGTCATTTAGATCAGCAGATTTGACTGCTCACCTGCAGGATCCTCTATTACCGGCCAATTGAATGTGATTGCATGGTTATCAACTGAAACAAGAGGAGGATTTCCAGGATTGGTGGTTTCTGCCATGGATGGAGTGCATCCTGGACAGTGACAGTCATGGTTTAATCTAACCCTTTTGTGACTATTTCAATTAAATTTATTTCATTCAGGAAGGACCTGACCAATAGCAGGTTAAACAATGCTCCTACTTACCGGGTGAAAATAGTAAGATTAAATGAGAACTTACCAGTTTGAAATTTGATCTTGATTTTATGAGGCGTTACGATGAGCGATTATGTGAAGAAGGCCGTCAGTCATCATGCGCGTCAATCTCCAAAGCAGCGGTGTGGAATCACAGATAAAAGAAGTTGACCTAAAGATAGTAAGATTTGGAGAACTAGAACTACCAGATGACCTGATAATATGAGGGTTGGGAGCGGTGGGCACGTAATCGCTCATCGTAACTCCTCATAAAATCAAGATCAAACTGGTAAGTTCTCGTTTAATCTTACTATTTTACTTCGGAGTCACGTGAGTGACTACGCGAAGATTTCAAAGCTCCGTGATTTCACGCCGGTTCGACTCCAGGCGTCACACACTGAATGGATTGACCATGGGTGAGTGAGAAAATATTAATGCATTCAGACATAACATAGTTAGGTAACAATACTGATGCTTTAATACAAAACAAAATGATAGTGACCCCGCTCAAGCTGGGGGGAAACTATAAACAGAATTCAAAATGGTATGTGCAAACACCCCCGGTTATAAACACACCAATGGGTTTATTATAAAACCGGCGGAACATCCTTTCATTGGCCCATCCTGCCGCCGCTAGGATGCTGTTGAGGGGCACGTCCATAGCCCTTGCTGCCGACGTTGATGCATCCCTGGTTGAGTGAGATTTGTAAATGTCAGTATCTACTCCTGCAACTGCCAGTACCTCTTTTAGCCATCTGGAAATGGTTTGTGTTGACACCCTATGGTGTGGTTTTTTGTGGCTGATTAGGACAGCTAACTCTGAGCCTCTGAGGCTCCTGGTTACTGTAATATACTGGTGCAAGTGAGCGACTACACATAGTCGTGGATCTTCGGGGTATGCCAGGAACTCAAGCCTGGGCCCTGGTAGCCACGGCCTGCTCTGTTTAACTAAATCATAAATGACAAATGTTATGGTGTTGGCAGTGGTGCTCATGTTGTCAAGTCGCAGTTTGTGCAGAGTCTGGACTCGTTGCGCCATAATGAGCACCATTAGTATGACCACCTTGAGGGTGAGCCTGTGTAAGTTTAGTGTGGTGGTTGGGGCTCACTGACGGAGTAGCGTTAGCACCACGCCAACGTCTCATGTGTCGGTGTACCGTGGCCAACACTGGGGGGTGTAGTGTTGTATATGCCCTTCATGAATCTGGTAATAAGGGGATGCTTTCCCACCAGGAAGGCCCCTATTCCCAGTACTAAATTTGAGGACAGTCCACTCCTGGCACTGTTGATGGCACTGTAGCCTAATTTCTGGTCATGATATAAGGTAGACAGAAATTCCAGTATGTACGTGATGCACACAGTGTCATATGTAATGTTGGATGTCCGGCAATACGTCTCCCACTTCTTGATGTGGGAGACGTACTGCTTTTGTGTGCTGTCCCTCCAGGCCGCTGTAAATACATCCACTGTTCGATCAGCCAGTCCGAGTCCCAGGAAAGGTCTCCTCAGAATCTGCAAACCAACAAATTGATGTAGCGGATGATGGCTCCCCATAACCTGGTGTACCAGCAGCTCCCTGCTGTTGGGGACAGCCATCAGAGACTGTGTCATGATTCCCAGGACAAGTGGGAACCAAGATTGCGTAGGCCAATCTGGCACTACCAAAATGTCTGTGGCATTATCTTGCTTTATTTTGAACAAGCATCGGCTGATGAGGCAAAATGAAGGGAAAACATACAAGAACATTCCTCCCCAATGCAGTGTGAACGCATCAACTGCTACTGCCCCTGAGTCTGGCTCCCATGAGACATATTTGGGTAACTGGTGATTCAACCTGGAGGCAAACAAGTCAATATCCAGCGTGCCATATCGCGCAACAATGGCAAGCAGTGTATTGAAACATCATCTATCCATCCTCTCTAGAGATGCTGCCCGAACAGTCAGAGGTGCTTGATTTTAGATTGCATAGAAACATAGAAAATAGGTGCAGGAGTAGGCCATTCGGCCCTTTGAGCCAGCACCGCCATTCATTATGATCATGGCTGGTCATCCAAAATCAGTACCTTGTCCCTGCTTTCTTTCCATATCCCTTGATTCCATTAGCCCTTAGAGTTATATCTAATTTATGTTAATGTTAGATGTTATGTTGAAACACATTCCATCTTCATAGAGTAACAGAAGGTATCCCTTTGTTAGAAATGTTCAGCACATCAGGCAGCATGTTTCAGCTAATGTTTCAGGTCATTGAACTTTCATTGGAACCTTCAGTGGTTCAGAGCAGCAAAATGGCGCAGCAATAAAGTTGCTGCCTTAGTGCCAGAGACCTGGGTTCAATCCTGACTACGCGTGCTGACTGAGCGAAGTTTGCACGTTCTCCCTGCGATCACGTGAGTTTTCCCCGGGCGCTCAATTTTCTCCATACTCCATAGACCTACAAATTTGTAGGTTAATTGGCTTTGGTAAAGATTGTAAACTGTCACTGGTGTGTAGGATAGTGCAGTGTATGGGTATCAGAACAAGAGGAGTTGAGTATAGGAGCAAAGAGGTCCTCCTGTAGATGTACAGGGCCCCAGTGAGACCACACATGAAATATTTTGTGCAGTTTTGGTCTCCAAACATGAGGAAGGATATTCTTGCAGTGTAGGTTCACGAGGTTATTTCCCAGGATGGTGGGACTGTCATATGATGATAGATTGGGGCAGCTGTGCGTGTATGCTCTGGAATTTAGAAAGATAAGAGGAGATCTTATTGAAACATATAAGATTACTAGACTAAGTGGGACCCATTGGGGGGAGGCTTTCTGGTGCACTAGTATGTGTGTTGTGGGTCAAAGGGACTGGTTTCCAGAGGGCTAGTATGGACATTGTGGGCTGAATGGATTATTGGGCTGGCAGCTCAGCCACTCTGGCCAGGCAGCTCAGTCACTCTGGCCAGACAGCATTTTAGAACCAATGGAGACACTTTTTGCAAGCATTTTAGAACCAATAGAGACACTTTTTGCAAGCATTTTAGAACCAATAGACACTTTTTGCAAGCATTATAAAACCAATAGAGACACTTTTTGCAAGCATTTTTGAACCAATAGAGACACTTTCTGCAAGCATTTTAGAACCAATAGAGACACTTTCTGCAAGCATTTTAGAACCAGTAGACACTGTTTGCAAGAATTTTAGAACAAATAGACACTTTTTGCAAGCATTTTAGAACCAATAGAGACACTTTTAGCAAGCATTCATAGAACCACATTAAGGACACTCCCAGTTGAGTAGACATGTGTTCAGTGCTATTCAGAGCTCAGAGACATGACCCTCTGGCTTCCTCCCTCTTGCAGAGACCGAGTGAGCCACACCACTTCCTGGTTTTATAATCCCTCCCCTTCCCTCCAGCAGGGGGAGCAGAAGGAATGGTGAATGTTTTAAAAACATTAATATCTCTCTGATTTTTCATCGATGGGAAAAATCCTCTGGTCCAGGAAGGTGGAGGGGGGCTCCGAGCGAGCTGGCCAAAAATGATGGCCGTAGGTGGCGGCATTCTCTCGGAAATCACACCACAGTGAGCCAAAAGTGGTCTAGATCAGACTTTTAGTAATATAAGATAAAGGGGTTGGATATACTAGAGGCAGGAATCATGGTCCCAATGTTGGGAGTCCAGAACCAGGGGCCATAGTTTATGAACAAGTGGTAAGCCATTTAGAACATAGACTAGACTAAGTGGGACCCGTTGGGTCCCAGCATGACATGAGAGGGCTGGTCCCCCAATGCAATATTCCACCTCTCCACCAATTCCAATATTGGTGGCCAGTGAGGGGGGGGGGGGGGGGGGGGGCTTACACTGAAGGGACTGGTTTCCAGAGGGCTAGTATGGACAGTGTGGGCCCAATGGATTATTGGGCTGGCGGCTCAGTCACTCACACCTGTTGTCCTGGCAGCTCACTCACTCACGGCTGGTGGGCTGGCAGTTGACTTGCGGCTATTCCTTGAAATTCCATTTCAAGCAGGGTGCAAGGCCACCAAATTCAAGTGCAGTTTCATACCATTTCAAGCAGGGTGAAAGGCCACTAAAGTCAGCGAGTCATGACCTCTCCCTCCCCCATCTTGCAGAGACTGAGCCACACCCGCACCTCTGGGTTTTTTTTTTAAAGTTAAATTTTGATTAGAGGCATGTACATATCATAGTCCAAACCAGTACGAACTTTGTTAAACGGTTACATATTAAATATCCAGGATTCCAGGGACCCCGCTACCAGTGTAGCTGGGGTCTTCATTTATCGGTTACATATTAACATTGACTCTAATTATCATTATTTTTTTAATAGATAGAAGAGATAAAGAGAGAGAAAAAAAGAAAATTAGAAAAATAGAATAAACTATCCTTAATACAACTTAGGAGATAGGTTCGTAGGTCAGAGAACTTAACTATTCATCTAGTCCTGGGTTCAAGCTTCAGTCAGGCTTCCGTGCCGTCCCATTCTACCCCTTCAGATAATCTATGAATGGAGACCATATTCTAGTAAATAATTTTGGTTTGTCAATTAAGACAAATCTATTTTTTTCCAGATTTAAGGTCTCTGACATCTCCATAATCCACATTGTGATTGTGGGTGGTTGCTGGGTTTTTCCAAAATGTTAATATTGATTTTTTCCCAGTTATTATACTGTAATCAAGGACATTTCTTTGGTTTATTGTAAGTTTTAGGTATTGTTCTGATATGCCTAATATTATTAATTTAGGATCGGGCTCCAGTTGAGTATTAACCACTACGGAAATAATTTTTTAGATATCCATCTAATTTTTTTAATTTTTATGCAACTTACAAAGGTATGGGTTAAATTAGCCTCAGAGTATTGACATTTATCACAGATAGGAGAGACTTTAGGAAAAATTCTATTTAATTTAGTTTTAGAATAATGCAATCTATGTAATACTTTAAATTGTATTAAAGAATGTCTGGCATTTAACGAACATTGATGTATATGTTGTAGACTTTCATCCCAAATATCTTTCGTTATGGGTTGAACTAATATGTTTTCCCATGCTTGTCTATGTAATTCCGTCGACGGATTCTCACTATCTAAAAGAGTATTATAAATGTAAGATATTAATTTGACTATGTTGGGGTGTTTATTCAAACATTCATCTAGTATCTCTGGTTCTCTAGTTCTGTATTCTTGTGTATGTGATTTAGCATAATCTTTAAGTTGTAAATATCTGAAAAAAAATATTTGAATGTAATCCATAATTCTATTGTACCTCCTGAAATGAGAAGAACATAACTTTTCTATAAAGATGTCCCATCTTTTTAATTCCATAATTTTTCCATTGTGCAAACCTTTATTCAATACTGAAGGTTTAAATGAAGGGTTATTTGCAATAAGGAGAGAAAGTGATATATTATCCAATTTTAATGTCTTTTTTTATTTATTTCCAAATTCGAATACCACTATGTATTATTGGATTTTCACTATAGATTTTTTTAATTCAATTTTGTAGGAGTTAACAGAATCGGACCAATTTCAAAAGGCAGACAATCCTCCTTTTCCATCTTTAACCAGTCTGGTTGTTGATCCATATCTTCCAACCAGAAATTTATGTTTTTGACATTGACTGCCTAGAAATAAAATAAGAAATTTGGTAAGACTAATCCTCCATTCGTCTTGAGTTTACATAGGTATTTTTTGCTTTTCTGTGATTCTTATAATCCCAAATAAAACTTGTCACAATAGAGTCAATTTTTTTAAAATATTTTTTTTTGGGAGATATATCGGAATTTATTGAAAGAGGTATAGTAGTTGAGGAAGGAAAATCATTTTAATAGCATTAATTCTACCAAACATTGAAATGAGAAGTGTTTTACAATATTGAATATTCTTATGCAATTTATTAAGAAAGGCACGAAATTTGATTTGAATAAAGAAGTATATTTCTTGGTCATGTAAATTGCTAAGTATTTATATTTTTAATTCACTACTTTAATAGGTGATTGTTGCTATATATATAAATTAGGTTCCATTATTGGCATAATCTCACTCTTATTCCAATTAATTCTGTATCCTGAGAATAAACCAAATTGAGTTATAAGATTTAACAAATTAGGGATGCTGATTTCTGGATTTGTAATATATAATAATACATTATCTGCATGTAGAGAAATTTTATTAACTGTATTTTTAGCATTATACCCATAGATTTCTGGATGTGCTCTAGCTCTTTCTGCTAGTGGTTCAATAGCAAGGGCGAATAATAACGGCGATAGTGGGCATCCATGTCTACAACCTTTAGATAAATCAAATTTTGTTGATAACATTTGATTTGTCATTATCCCAGCTGTTGGGTTGGTATATAAAAGCTAAACCCAAGTACAAAACTTCTCACCTAGTTGAAATTTTTCCATCACCGAAAATAAGTAGGGCCATTCCACTTGATCGAATGCTTTCTCAGCATCTAACGAGATGACTGTAAATCTACATTAGCTATTCTATTTGAGTATATCATGTTAAATAATAGTCTCAGATTATAATATGAATAACGTTTTGGAATAAAGCCTGTTTCATCGGGGTGTATTAATTTATGAATCACTAAACTTAATTTTGCTAAATTTTTGGTTAATATTTTCTGATCGGTGTTTAAGAGAGCAATTGCTCTATATGAACTTGGGTCTTCAAGGTCCTTATCCATTTTTGGTATTAGTATTATTGTTGATTCATTTAAATTTTCTGGAAGTTTCTGTTGCATGAATGCTTGAGTGTATAATGTCTGTAGGGATGGCGAGATCTGATCATGACATTTTTAATAAAATTCGCTATTTAAACCATCTGGGCCAGCGGCCTTTCCATTTTTTAAAGAACTAATAGATTCTTCAATATCTTTTACTGATATTTCAGCCTCTAATAATTCCCTCTCTAAACCTGTAAGATTGCATTTCTGGGTTTTATAGTCCCTCCCCCCTCCCACCTGAAGCGGCGTGGCCTTCATGACGGAATTGACAGGAGAGAGAATCTCAACATTTTTCAAACACTAATAACTCTTTTATTTTTGAACGATGGGAAAAAATCCTCGGCACCTGATGAGCGGAAGGGGACTCTGAGTATGATGGCCAAAAATCACAGCCGTAGGTAGTAGTTTTTTTTTAAATCAATATAAAGCGCAAACAGGAAGTGGTCAAGATTAAACATTTAATTATATACTAGATAAGTATATGGTAGCAAGGCAACCAAATTCAAATGCAGTTTCCTACCATTTCAAGCAGGGTGCAAGGTCACCAAATTCAAGTGCAGTTTCATACCACTTCAAGCAGGGTGCAAGACAACCAAATTGAAGTGCAGTTTCATACCATTTCATGCAGGGTGCAAGGTCACCAAATTCAAATACAGTTTCATACCATTTCATGCAGGGTGCGAGGCCACCACATTCAAATGCAGTTTCATACCATTTCAAGCAGGGTGAAACAACTATAAAACCACTATAAACCACTATTAAACCACACAAAACACCACATAAACACCACACTCACAGTTCAGTAGTCATTCAGTGTGTTCAGTAGACATTCAGTGTGTTCAGAGTCATGACCTCTCCCTCCCCCATCTTGTAGAGACTGAGCCACACCCGTAATTCTGGGTTTTATAATCCCTTTGCCCTCCAACCAGAAGGAACATGGCCTTCATGGCGTGATTGACAGGAGATAAATTCTCAACATTTTTTTAAACACTAATAACACTTATTTTTCATTGATGGGAAGAATCCACTGCACCTGATCAGCGGTGAGGGACTGAGTAAGATGGCCAAAAATCATAGCCGTAAGAGGTAGCGTTTTATATAAAATCAATATACAGTGCAAACAGGAAGTTGTCAAGTTTCCACCAACAACCATTTTTGCAGTGTGGCATTTCAAAGTAGGTATCACCATCACCAGCAACAACAACCATTTTTGCAGTGCAGCATTTCAAAGCAGTTACCACCACCAACAACAAAAAATATTTTTGCAGTGCAGCATTTCAAAGCAGTTACCACCACCAACAACAACCGTTTTTGCAGTGCAGCATTTCATAGCAACATAGAAAATAGGTGCAGGATTAGGCCATTCAGCCATTTGAGCCTGCACCGCCATTCAATATGATCATGGCTGATCATCCAACTCAGTATCCTGTTCCTGCCTTCTCTCCATATCCCCCGATCCTTTTAGCCACAAAGGCCACATCTAACTCCCTCTTAAATATAGCCAATGAAGTGGCCTCAACTACCTTCTGTGGCAGAGCATTCCAGAGATTCACCACTCTCTGTGTGAAAAGCACAGCTTTCAAGCCCAGCACAAGCACAAATTTCAAAGCAGTTACCACCACCAACAAAAACTATTTTTGCAGTGCAGCATTTAAAAGCAGCTACCACCACCAATGACAACCATTTTTGCAGTGCAGCATTTCAAAGCAGTTACCACCATCAACAACCATTTGCAGTGCAGCATTTCAAACCAACCATGTTTCCATTTACTCACAGTTGAGTAGACATGTGTTCAGTGTTATTCACAGCTCAGAGAGACATGACCCTCTTGCTTCCTCCATCTTCAGAAAGTCAAAAGTCAAAGTATCCTTTATTGTCATTCAGATCTTTCGGTCTGAACAAAATTCCATTGCCTTGCAGTCATACATATAATAAAAAACAAAACACACAATAAACACATATTTAACATTCACCACAGTGAGTTCACCAGGCACCTCCTCACTGTGATGGAAGGCAAAAGTCTTAGTCTTTGTCTTCTTCCCTCCTTGTTCTCCGTCTGTGCTGCGGCTATCCAGGCCTCCGATGTTGTGGTCCACTAGGCCCGCGGCCAAGCCTCAGAAGCCACGGTGCCACCATCGCTGGAACGCTGGAACACCGCCACAGCTCTGAAGTCTGGTCTGCCGCCGGAATGCTGGAACACCACAGCTCTGAAGCCGGGTCCGCCGCTGGAAACACCACCACAGCTCTGAAGCCGGGTCCGCTGTCGGAACGCTGGAACACCACAGCCCTGAAGTCGGGTCCGACAGTCTCTTGCAGAGACTGAGTGAGGCACAACACTTCCAGGTTTTATAGTCCCACCAGCAGTGGCAGCAGAGAGAATGTCAACATACTTTAAACTTTAATAACTCTTTTATCTTTCATCGATGGGAAAAATCCTCTTGTCCTGCACAGCGGAGGGGGACCTCTTGAGTAAGATGGCCAAAAATCACAGCTGTAAGTGGCAGTGTTTTTTCAAAAACCATGAAACAGAAAACGGGAACTGGTCAAGATCTTACTTTTAGTAATATAGATGAGGAAAACCTTTTTCACACGGAGAGTTGAGTGTGTGTGGAATTCTCTGCCTCAGAGAGCAGTGGATGCTGATTCTCTGGATGCTTTCAAGAGAGTTGGATAGAGCTCTTTGGGATAGCAGAGTTAAGGGATATGGAGAGAAAGCAGGAATTGGGTACATTGTGGATGATCAGCCATGATCACATTGAATGGTGGTGCTAGATCGAAGGGCCGAATGGCCTACTCCAGCTCCTATTGTCTATTGTCTATCACTGGTCAGCATGGACTCGGTGGGCCAAAGGGCCTGTTTCCGCTCTGTAACTGTAAACTCTGTTACCCTGGAACACTGGCCATTATTTATTGCAGAGCATACAGTAATAAAACAGATTTTGTGATGTTTCATTTCATTGTAACTCGTGGAGCATTTACTCCAATTTAACTAACAGAATTTTTAACATTATGTTCCTCTTACTTGGATTACTTACATGTCAATTCGGGCCATTGGAGATCATAATAGGCAAAGTTTTAATACTTTTACTTTACTTATTAAGCACTTAGTTAGAAACTACCAGCAAATTATATTGGAGAAATGAGAAACTGCAAATGCAGGTTAGCAAAAAGACAATGCTAGAGTAACTCAGCGGGTCAGGTAACATTTCTGGAGAACATGATGGGACCTGATCAAGGAGAGATCATAGACATGAAGGAGCAGGAACATTAAATCTAGGTTTCCTAATTGGTCCAAAACTCAAAGAATACCTGTATTTTTAGTAAGCACTATATGGCTATTAATATGAATTCAGTAACCTTTCATCTTATCCACTGCTCCTTGTACATCTTGGGTTCAATGGGTTCAATGGTACTGAATCTGTCACATGTGCTGAGATACAGTGAAATTCATTTTTGTATACAGTTCAGTACAAGTATCACTATACATAAGGACTTAGATACAGTACAAGCGTACAGCAGTAGTGCACTGCAACAGTATACAGAGTCACCAGCTTTGGAGCCGTTTTCAAGTCCCAGTTTGTAAGTGCAGGGTTCTTGACCTTGCTATGACAGTATGTTGTCTTGGCAACTTTTGCATGGTCGGCCTGGCTAAGTGTAACTGTTGGTGTCCTCTGTGTGAAGTGCCAATAAAAGAGTAGCTGTTCCAGATCATGGGAGTAGAAGAGTTAGTGGATTTGTAGAAGATTGTACTCTGCAAGCGATACACAGCTGATGGTGTGGCCGCATCTCTTGGGGGCCCACCGACCATTCTTTTGCCTCATGCACATTAACTATCATTACAAGCTGTACAATTACTGGAGGTCTCTTGTCGTAGGTAGGTAAAAATAAATAGCCCATTGATCTGTCGATGCTCAATTTAAACAAGATGTAGCTTCATTGCAATTGTACGAGAGGTGAAAAACGAGCACTTGATCCAAGACCTGCTGACCCACATGCTTTGGGAACCGGCATCTTTGCTAACAGAGGGCAGAAAATAATAATATATTCTGAAACAGTAACTTGTCTGTAAACACAATGGAACTTGGTATATTGATTTTTCTTTCATCCTCTCCACTTTATTTTCTGACCAAAGGAGATTTATCATCAGATCTGCCCTGTAAAATTGGTCAAAACACCAGTGTTTCTTTCTCAAACATTATGGCATTGTCATTACAGTAAAGATTGCAGGAGTTCAGAGACAGGCCCACCAGCATCTCTTTAGGGCAAGAAATAATGGGCAATAATCATAGCTCCAGCTGCTTCACTGGTACCTTGACAATTTTTCTTTTCTATAGTAAATAGTGAACAAAAATACACTTTTTCAAACCATATTAAAAGCCTGGGTGTTAGCAGAAGACATTTGTCACAGGGCAGAGCTATAAAGTAGTAGCATTCTCCCACCTACTCTTCCCAATTTATATTTTAATTATCTCCTCCTCAAAACCTAAACGGCGCGTGAACCTGGGGGGGGGGGGGGGGGGGGGGGGGGGGGGGGGATAGGTGCATTAGGTACAATAAATAGATTCATCATATATTTAAACCATATTTGTTTCCATTTGACCAAAATGATTTAAAGGAACTCAAAAATAACTTGTCTTTCTACTGGGACTTGCATGACCTCAAGATGTCTTGAAATGCTGTGCAGCCGCTGAATTCCGTTTTCAATGTGATCTGTTGTGTTGGGAAATGTGGCAAGCAGTTTGTGAGGCTCCATGAATGTCAATTAGGTCCTTGACCAATTATACTGTTTCAGTAATATTGCTGGGGGATAACAGTTAGCTTGGACATAGCAGGGATCTGCTCTAACCTATTTCAATCAGTAGCATGGAATCCATTTGAGAGTATTGTCACTGTCACTTATACATTTATACATGGAGATACTATAATATATCTTCTCCAACCTCATAATTAATGTAGGCCATGTTGCCTTTATTTTGTGTGCATATTTCAATTAGCTGAATACTTCAGTGTGATCTTGAGGAAAATCCCCATTAGGATAAAATAACTGTTACTATTTTCTAAGTGGTAAACTTTCAGATACTATAAATTTTGTATTTACCCTTTGGAGACCTTTAGACTTTGGTGGTTTCTATTTATAGTTTAAAAAAAAAAGACAAAGTGTTGGAGTAAGTTACAGGGTCAGGCGCATCTCTGGAGAACATAGATGTGACATTTCGGGTTACGACCCATCTTCAGCCAAAAGTAGAGTCCCGACCTGAAATGTCACCTATCCATATTCTTCAGAGATGCTGTCTGACAGTTGAATTACTCCAGCATTTTATGTCATTTTTTATAAACCAGTATCTGCAGTTCTTTGTCTCTAATCTATCTGTAGTTTTAGTTTAATTTATTTTAGTTTTGAGATATAGCATGGAAACAAGCACTCCAACCTACCAAGTACACACCAACCATTGATCAGCCATTCACACTTGATGTGAATCAAGTACAGTGGTGCAGGGTGGTAAAGCCGCTGTCTCACAGCACCAGAGACTGGTTCGATCCTGACCTCGGGTGTGTGGAATCTGCATGTTCTCCCTGTGACCACGTGGAACACCTTTGGGTGCTCTGGATTCCTCCCACATCCCGAATAAGTGTAGGTTTGTGGATTAGTTGATCTCTAGAGTGTAGCAATTTAGAGATCAACTAATCCACAAACCTACACTTATTCGGGATGTGGGAGGAATCCAGAGCACCCAAAGGTGTTCCAAGTGGTCACAGGGAGAACATGCAGATTCCACACACCCGAGGTCAGGATCGAACCAGTCTCTGGTGCTGTGAGACAGCGGCTTTACCACCCTGCACCACTGTACAGCCTGTGGTAACATTTCATTTGGCAAATTTTAAGTTAAATCATCAAAAATAAGGGTTTTGATGTTTTTCTGTAGCATGTCTTGACATCACCTGCAGTTTTATATCATGTAAATGAAATGACTTGCACCTTTCAGTACCCACTGCAGGCCTTCAGTAGTCATGAAATTATAATGTATGAAACACTCCTTTGGCCCAACTTGTCCATTCTGATCAAGATGGCCATCAAAGTTAGTTGCATTTGTCTGCATTTGACCCATATCCCTCTCAACCTTTCCATAATGTTTGTGACAAAGACCCATCATTTCTTTATTTGCCTCCACAATTTGAGATTTGTAATAGAAAAAAAATCACATGTGGTTAAAGTGCACATTGTCAGATTTTATTAAAGGCCATTTTTATACATTTTGGTTTAACTTAGTAGAAATTACAGCTGTGTTTATACATAGTCACCCCTTTTCAGGGCATCATAATGTTTGGGACACATGGCTTCACAGGCATTTGTAATTGCTCAGGTGTGTTTAATTGCCTCCTTAATGCAGGTATAAGAGAGCTCTCAGCACCTAGTCTTTCCTCCAGTCTTTCCATCACCTTTGGAAGCTTTTATTGCTATTTATCAATATGAAGACCAAAGTTGTGCCAATAAAAGTCAAATAAGCCATTATGAGACTGAGATATAAGAATAAAACTGTTAGAGACATCAGCTAAACCTTAGGCTTACCAAAATCAACTGTTTGGAACATCATTAAGAAGAAAGAGAGCACTGGTGAGCTTACTAATCGCAAAGGGACTGGCAGGCCAAGGAAGACATCCACAGCCGATGACAGAAGAATTCTCTCTATAATAAAGAAAAATCCCCAAACACCTGTTCGAAAAATCCCCAAACACACTTCAGAAATCACGTGTGGATTTGTCAATGACCAATGTCCGCAGAAGACTTCATGAACAGAAATAGTAAGATTAAACGAAGATTACCAGTTTGAAGTTTGATCTTTATTTTATGAGGAGTTACAATGAACGATTACGTGAAGAAGGCCATCAGCCTGCATGCGCGTCAATCTTCAAAGCTGCGGCATGAAATCACTGATAACAGGAGTTGACCTGAACATATTAAAGTTGGAGAGAACTAGAAACTACCAGATGACCTTTATAATATGAGGGTTGGGAGCGGTGGGCACGTAATCGCTCATCGTAACGCCTCATATAATAAAGATCAAACTTCAAACTGGTAAGTTCTCATTTAATCTTACTATTTTACTTCAGAGTCACGTGAGTGACTACGTGAAGATTTCAAAGCTCTGTGATTTCATGCCGGATACGAGTCCAAACGTCACACACTGCATCGATTGACCATGGATGAGTGAAAGAGATTACTGCATTCAGACATGACATATTTTGTTAAAAATGCTGATGCTTTAATCATCAAAGAAAAATAATAGTGACCCCTCCCATCCTGGGGGGAAACTATAAAACAGAATCTAAAATGGAACTGGCAAAACCCCCCAGTCTGGCAATTGGTTTATTGTAAAACCTTTGGAACGTTTGTTCAATGGACCATCCTACAGCCGCTAGGATGTGGTCGAGAAGGACGTCCATTGCCCTTGCTGCCGACGTAGATGCAGCCCTGGTGGAATGAGATTTAAAAGTGTCAGTGTCCACTCCTGCACTTGCAGGACCTTTTGAACCATCCAGAAATGGTTTGCACTGATACCTTATTAAAAGTGTTTTTGTAACTTATGAGTACAGATGATTCGGAGCCTCTGAAGCTCTTGGTGACCTTGATGTATTGTAGAATGTGTGTTACTAGCTTGAGCCCTGATACTACCGGTCTGCTCTGTTTGATCAAATCATAAATAAAAAAGGTAATGTTATTAACAGATGTAGCCATGTTGTCCAGTCGTAATTTGTGTTACGTCTGGACCCGTTGTGCTGAGACCAGTGCCATTTGCATGACCACCTTGAGGGTGACTTTGGATAAAGGCAGGGCGGAAGCTGGTGCCCACTGGCAAAGCAGTGTGAGCACCATGCTCACATCCCATATCTCCGTGTACTGGGGCCTGGGTGGTATAGAATTGAAAATGCCCTTCATAAACCTTGTTATGAAAGGGTGTGTTCCTACAGAATGATGACCCAATCCCAGCACTAAGTATGAGGATAATGCGCTCCTGGCACTATTGATGGCACTATAGCTCAGTTCCTGATCAAAGTATAGGGTTGATAGAAACTCCAACAAATCCGTGATTCGTGCTGTGTCATACGTTATGTCTGTGGATGAACAGAACATTTCCCACTTCTTGATGTGAGAAATGTACTGTTTTTTAGTACCGTCCCTCCAGGCCGCAGTTATCACATCCACCATACGTTCTGATAATCTGAGCCCCAGGTATGGTCTCCTCAGAATCTGCAAACCAATAAATTGATTCAGTCATGTAGTGGATTGTTACTCCCCGTCACTGGGTGAACCAGCAGTTTTCTGCTTTCGGGGACAGCCATAAAAGGCTGTGTTATTATTGCCAGGACTAGTGGGAACCAAGGCTTTGGGTTTGTAAGATAACCGATGGCGTATCCACTAAAACTTTCCTGGAGCAATGACGAATATTCATTACCCACCATTGTAATTCAGCAATGGCCTCTGCTGGCAATCGCGTAGGTCTACCAAAGTGACTTGCATGGAATTTGAATGTCTGCTCCTTGGCACGTTGTAAATTTTGATAGTGCAAAGACGCGAACTGTACAGCTGAAAAGGCAGCCACTAGTTTTCCAATTACACTAGCTACTTGTCTAATAGAATGCTGCTGCTTAACAATGAGATTGTTACAGGCTTCTATTCATTCTGATCGCTTGCCCCAAGGCAGTCACAGACATGTAAATTGAGTTAATGGTAAATCCAAGGTAATCAATTACCCTGGTAGGTATCATTTCAACTAGATGGATGAGAAACCCCAATCTCTCAAGCAATAGTTTGGTGGCTGAAACAGATGATTCAGCCAATTTCATAGTTTCCCCTATGATTAGAATGTCATCCAAATATGCCATGACAATATGATTCTGAGCTCGGAGTAGCCCCAGGACTGGTTTTAATAGTTTTGTAAATAGCTAGGGGCTGAAGTGAGCCCATTAGGCAAAGCTTTAAACTGTCACAATTGTCCCATCCAGTTAAACTTCAAATATGTCCTGTGCTCCCTGTGAATGGATACCGAGTAGAATGCATCTTTAAGGTCAATGCATGCCATATAACCTCCTTTAGAAACCAGTTGTATGGCAGTAACAAAGTTATCCATTTTGAAGTGTTTATACTGCAAAAGGTGCTAAGTTCAGTCAAGTCTAGGATGATACGGCATCCTCCATCCTTCTTTCGCTTAGTAAATATGTTAGATACATATTGGTGAGATTCATGAGACGACCTCTCAAAGACCTCTTTTTTGTGTAAAGTTTCAATTTCTGCTTGTACATCCAAACTTTCCTGTTGTGAAAAAACATATGTGCAGTTTGGTGAATGTTGTGTGGGTGGTGACGAATTGAGAAGGACTTCAATTTGGAAGCCTTGTACACTGTGCAGTATAAATGGATCTGGTATGATCCAATGTAATTAATTCAAGAAATGTTGCAATCTTCCCCCAACTTGTGACTGAGTCATGTGTAATGTGTTCCGCAAGGAACTAGATTCACCTACCACAAGTTGGAGCATATCTTTTTGGAGCAACCTCTCCATCAGGTGCTCCATGTGGGTTAGTCGGCCGCAGAAGATACCCAATGAAGGAGGGGAACCCTCCTAGACCGACTCATCCGAGTCCACGGGCCTGGCAGACTTCTGAGTGGCTTTCCGCCCAAGCGGGACTGCCACGGTGCTATCTCCTGGCACCAAGTCTGATGTCGCTGGCTCCACCGCTGGCGATATGGATAGCCGCCTGCTACCCGCACTCCCGTGGTCTTTGGTAGCTGGTTTCACTGTGGACCATCTCTTCACCTTCGACATTCTCCAAAGGTTCAAACTTGTCTGTGGGCAAGAATTACAGAACCAAGCCAAACGACCTCAGAGAAAGTTTATACACTTACCTGAGGTTTTTAACCTTACTGCCGGAAGGAGCAACGCGCCTGCCAGTCAGTCGTTGCGCAATGTGTTAAATGTAATGACGCACATGCGGGCTGTCGGCCTTCTTCACGTAGTCACTCACGTGACTCCGAAGTAAAATACAGATCCTACACTGCAAGATGCAAACCACTGGTTAGCCGCAAAAATTGGATGGCCATCTTATTAATTAGAAAATATTTGTTTAATGGCATTTTAAATGAATAGAGAGGCTGAAGTACAGACAGGTTAATGTCAGCACAGACTCAATAGGTAGACTTCCCAATGTAAGTCATAGCAAATTACAAGAGGTTGGTGTTCTGCAACTGATTCAATGACCAGGTCAATGTCAGAGTGGCCAATTGTTATTGAGGTCATTTTTGGAAGTTGGACATTTTATTATTTTCCCCAACTCCTTGTTATGCATGAGGAAAAATGCAGGCAAACTCAGAAACATTGGCAATTGTCGGGCAGATTGAAGCCATTGTTTAGAAGAAATATATGAATTCTATTAAAGTTCTCTGATGAATTAAAAACTGGAGCATTCATTATATTAAAATGATAATTGTTTTTTCTTTATGATTTTGGCAAATTTATCTCTGTGACATGAATTAAATTGTATCTTTCAACTTGAGTTGAAGATATCAATATTTATAGTAGTGCAGAAATGATTCAATGACTGAATCATGCTGCTCATTTTAGACCAGAGGCCAATGCCAGTAGTATTTTTCCCCACGGTTTCTTTGATTGTGCCTTAATGATAGATGAGAACAGAGCCACTGAAAGCTTTTTGAATATTGATTAATTGCCATTAAAGTCACCATCTTTCAAATTAAATGAGAAACTAAACTTTACTTTGACTGCGCAGTTGGATGTAAAATATGTTTTGCATGTTAGTAGTGGATCACTGTGGTCCACCTCTTGCACAATCATGGATTTGTTTTTTGATTGATTTTGCACCAATGTGTGGTTGTTTTTATTTGCAGTCTTTTTCTTTTCACTGCCTTGTAGAATTTGCGTATAATTTATGTCTAATTTACCGGTGTTGTTTTATCTGAGTCTAGGTGCTGCTTCAAGTGAGATTTTGTTTAACAATAAACTTGACTTTGATCTCATTAGAAACTTTTCATTAAAAGTTATAGTCACAGAATCATGCAGCATGGAAACAAGTCCTTCAACCCAAATGCCGAAGCCGACCAAGGTGTCCCATCTACATTAGTCCCACCTGCCCGCTTTTGTCTCACATCCCTCTAACCTTTCCTATCCATATACCTGTCCAAAAGTTGTTTAAACATTATTGTGGTAGTGGCCTCAATTATTTTCTCTCGCACCTCATTCCATATATCCCCCACCTTTTTTGTGTGAAAATTGTGTCCCTCAGATTTCTAACATTGCCCTCTCACCTTGAAAGAACGGGGAGGTTTTGTGGTTTATAATCCCTGTTTTTCCTTCCACCAATGCAACTGAGAACAATAACTGGTCAATTATCCATGTCATGGTTGTGGGGCACCTTTGACTGTGAAATATCCTGGCATATCTTGAGGAGCAAACAATGTATTAACTAGGTGGGGGTTCTAAGGGAGGAGACTGCAGGACATACAGCAATTCCAATCTCTCCATCCGACAGCATTGATTTAAGGGCTGGGCCAAATTGATATCCTGTTGGTCAGCTTCTCACCTCAAATATCAAATTAGTGACACAACATTGAGGGTTTCATAGGTTGGAACTAAGTCGGAGTGAGAAAATGTCATCAGATGGTGATATGGAGTTGAGCAGCACAACTTCCTTGTAGCACTCTTGGCTATCTTCTTGTTTATCTCTTCAGTTTTAGTTCCATGGAGTCTAATTGACAATGATCTAGACCGTAAGACATAGGAGTAGAATTAGGTCATTTGGCCGATCGAGTCTACTCGCCCCATTGATCTCCAGCTTCTATGGTCCCGACGATTGAGATACCTTATATCAACCAACACAAGACTCTCTGTTAAATGAATAATTATCCCAGATGACACAAGAGACCACTGATGCTGGAATCTGCAGCAAAAAAGAGAACAGGAGGAACACAGTGGATCAGGAAGCATCAGATCATTTAGAGTTTTGACCTGATCAAGACCTTTCATCTAGATAAAGGTTCTTGACCTGAAAACATCAACAGTACATTTACCTCCACATTTTGCCTGACCTGGCTAATTAATCCATTCTGATTTCACCAATTCATGTATTAGATAAATAAAATTATTTAATTACATAAATGTATGTCCTTCACTCTCGAGGCAATTCTCAACATAGTCTGGTACTGATAATCGAGTCTGTGCAAATATGGTGGATTATTGCTGGGAGTTTAACATTATTCCTGTCCCACAACAGCTTATGATTTCCTGTGAATGCCTAGATCAGTAGCCTCTATACTGGCTCAAAGCCCTCATTTTACTTTGGAGCCACGTGAGTGATTCCGTGAAGAAGACCCGTTCAGGCCTCATGCGCATCAGCACGTCAGCCGCATTGACGCACGGAGGCTGTGAGGAACAGAGCTCCTCCAGCGGTAAGTATTCAGACTCCAGGTAAGTGAAAAAACTTTCGCTGGAGTGTAAGTCCGTGCTTGTCGGTACGCTTATCTACCGATCGATAGCAATGGACAAAACAGGGAAAGGGAAGCGGCGAGTCGCAGCCATCCGTGGAAGTACAGGTTTGGAACCACTGCCGCATATCTCTGTGCAGTCGCCAGCTACAGATTTAGCGACTGCAGACTTAGTTCTACACAGCACAGAGCCAGCGCCAGTAGGGCGTAAGGCACCTGAAAGGTCTGCTAGGCCCATGGAGTCGGGGGATGATTCCTCACCAGGGCTGGATAGAGTGTGTTCACGCCTATCCCAAGTGGAGGAACTGTTGCACACAGTACTCCAGCAAACTACACTCCACGAGAAGGAGTGTCAGCGCCACTCGGAGTCAGAGGCGCTAGCAGCAACAGGGCTGCCAGATAACCCCTTCACATATGAGGGGAGTGCAATGGGTCAGATTAGTCCTGACCCCAAATCTGATGGGGAGGTCCAGCCAGGAGAAACAATGGATTTACCAGATATTCCACCCCTGGCAGCACCATTTGCTGTCCGATCAGGAGCAGGAGAGCCGCTAGGAGACAAGCTGGCCGCTACAATAAATTATATGGTTTCTCACCAGCTCCAGGAGCTCGCTATGGATGAGACAGCCAAAAAGCATGTGCCTCCGAAAAAACTGTGACTTGTTGAAAGTACCAACTGTTAATCAGGTCATATGGGGTCAGATGGCACCCGGCATGCGAAATCAAGATGCAGAGAGTCCTAAAGTTATTGGGCTCAGGTATTACGGCATTCGCAAGGACAATGGATGGTGGATATGTGACTAGAATACCTGAAGAGGCTCTGGGGTTGCTATGTAGCACCCATTTTGAGATGAACTGTATCAGGAAAAGGGCTATTGGGCCCATCAATCCAAGATTTGCTGTGCTTTGCAAACCATCAAATATCCAGCCACCCAACCTACTGTTTGGCGCAGACCTTGCTAAACAGGTCAAGGATTTGAATGAGGAAGCCAAAACGATGGGCCTGATGAAACCAATGTTGACCGGCAGATCGCATAAGAGGAAGTATCCTTATAGAACCACCTCAGCTTCCAGGGTTACACCAGGGTCAAGCCGGTCTTCAACGCAGGGGCATGGTTGGTACCCTTCGACAGGAGCAGGAGCAACCATGGGGGCCCCTGCCAGGAGCTAGTGTCAGCAGGGTACACCAGTTACCAGGGAGGTAGGTGGGCCTGGTTCTCATAAAAACATATTAAGTACAACACAGGAACAAATTGGTGGTAGATTACGTCTATTCTATGATGAATGGAAGCAGCTTCCTTCAGATCTGTTTATCAGGAGTGTGATTCAAGAGTTTCGGATTGAATTCAATTTGCCTCTCCAACATGTTCCTAGCAGAACACTTTATTTTTCACAAACAGAAGTATTAGATGTTCAGGCTGAACTTCAAAATGTGTGTAACAAAGGGGTAATTGAGAGGATGGTTCATCATCCGTCAATTTGTATCAAATATTTTTCCCCATCCCAAAAAGGACGGAGGATGTAGAATTATTTTGGATCTTACAAAGTTAAATCCGTTTGTACTCTATAGACACTTCAAAATGGAAAAGTTGGTTACCGCCAAACAACTGATTTCCAGAGGTTATAAGGCAACCATAGATCTGAAAGATGCATACTACTCATTGCCTGTTCATTGCGAGCATAGAAAGTATTTTAAATTTACCTGGATTAATCAATTATGGCAATTTAAGGCACTGCCGAATGGTTTAACCTCAGCCCCTAGAATATTCACTAAATTGTTAAAAAAACAATTTTGGGGCTACTTAGAGGTCAGGGCCATGTAATTATGCCTATCTGGATGATATCTTAATTATCTGACAAACAAGGGAATTAGCTGAAACTGTGGCAGTTGTCAAATTCACACTTGAAAAACTGGGGTTCGTCATTCATTTAGGAAAATCTAAATTGACACCACTTACCACAATTGATTATTTGGGTTTCACAATTGACTCACTTAAAATGGTAATTACTCTGCCCAGGGGGAAAAGTGTGGAGCTCATTGATGGTTGTATAAAACTTTTGAACGAACAACAACCTTCAATTAGACAAGTTGCCAGTCTGCTCGGGAAATTAGTGGCAGCATTTCCAGCAGTCCAATTTGGGCCTTTTCACTATCTGCATTTACAGAGAGCAAAGGACAGGCACGCGGGGTACAATTGGGCCATTATGATAGGCCCATGCAATTATCAGCAGACGCAGTTACTGATCTTCAATGGTGGATCCAACATGTCTCCAGTAGTTCAGCACAGTGGTGCTTGAACAACCTTCCATGGTCTTACAGACTGATGTCAATGCCACTCGGGTGGGGTGCCACGGATACAAGCTCAAGTTGTGGAGGAAGATGGAGTATGGAAGAAGCTTTGCTTCTGCAGACATGGGGAATAAACCATTTAGATCTTTTAGGAGCGTTTTATGGGCTCAAGGCTTATTGCTCGAACACAAGTAGTCTGCATGTTCAGCTCCAAATTGATAACACTACGGCAGTAGCATATGTCAATCACATGGGTGGTATCAAGTTGTGACAAACTGGCAAACCAAATCTGGACCTGGTGTATTGACAAGCACATTTGGCTCTTAGCTATTTATCTATCAGGGAGATTCAATACAGTAGCAGACACCAGGTCACGGAAGTTCCATGACAACATAGAGTGGATGTTGAATTGGGACGTATTCAATGAAAATCGTTGTCAAATATGGTAGGCCTGATGTCGACTTGTTCACATCCAGACTAAACCACCAGCTACCCAAATATGTGTCATGGGAACCAGATCCGGGGGCAGTAGCAATTGATGCTTTCTCGCTGCATTGGGGTGGAATGTTTATATATACATTTCCACCATTTTGTTTCATAAATCGATGTCTGCTTAAAATCAAGCAGGATGATGCTTCAGGGGTACTGGTGATACCCAACTGGCCTACCCAGCCATGGTTCCCTTTGATATTACAGCTGATGACACAACCCCTGATGGCTGTTCCCAAATGAAGGGATTTATTGGTGCATCCGGTAACTGGCGAATGCCATCCGTTGTATGACCGTATTGATTTGTTAATTTGCAGATTTTAAGAAGGCCATATCTGGGGCGCGGATTGTCGGGTCGAACTGTAGACATGCTCACTGCATCTTGGAGATCGAGTACTCAAATGCAGTATATTTGTTATGTAAAAAAATGGGAAGTTTACTATGTACAAAATAATATTGACTATTGTACAGCGCGTATTTTACATGTTCTAGAGTTCCTGTCAACCCGTTACTATGATGAAGGGCTGAGTTATAGTGCAAACAATACAGCTAGAAGTGCTTTGTCATCATATTTAGTGATGAAGTCAGACAAACATTCTATTGGGTCTCACCCTCTCGCTGTTCGGTTAATGAAAGGGATTTTTAATTCCAGACCCCCTAAACCTAGATATATGGCAATTTGGGTTGTGAGCATGGTCCTCAGACTACTGCATGAGTGGGTTCCTGTCTCGTCTTTGTTTTTGACAAAAATAACCATGAAGGTGGCCATGCTCATGGCATTGGTATCAGCACAAAGAGTAAAGATGTTACAAAAGTTACAGCTAGATAGAATGGAAATAGCTGAAGACAATGTTACGTTCTACATTCATGACCTCCTCAAACAAAACAGGCCAGGTGTCACAGGGTTCAAAATAGTCTTCTCAGCATATCCCACGGATCCATCCTTATGCGTAAAAACACATTTAATGCAATACATTGCAGCTACGGAGGCCTTGCGTAACATGGAGACAGGATTGTTTATCAGTTACAAAAAGCCACATAAGAGAGTGTCAGTTAATACTATTTCGAGATGGTTGAAACAAGTCTTGATTGATGCAGGTATTAACACTGATGTGTTCACATCTCATTCCACTAGGGCAGCAGCTATGTCGGTGGCCAAGGCGAGGGACATGCCTGTCGACCATATTTTGGCGGCTGCTAGATGGGCAAATGAGCTGATGTTTCAGAGTTTCTATCATCGACCGATTGCCGATCCAGGGCTGTTTGCCTACGCTATTTTAAATTCTGTTTAAAGTGTCCCCTGGGATAGAGGGGTACTGTTGTTTTTGTTTGTTATTTCAAATAAACTTTGTTACTGCATTAAATGCAATGTTAATACTAATGCATTATTTTCTCATCTGAGTCAATCAATGCAGTGGGAAGCCGGGATTTGAAATCTGCGGCACGAAAATCACAAAGCTTCGAACTCTTCACGGAATCACTCACGTGACTCCGAAGTAAAATAGTAAGATTAAATGAGAACTTACCAGTTTGAAGTTTGATCTTGATTTTATGAGGAGTTACGTTGGTGATTACGTGCCCGCCACGCCCAACCCTCTCTCATAAAGATCATCTGGTAGTTCTCGAGTCACGCATCTTACTATGACACTTCGGTGATTGTTATTTGTGATTTCATACCGCTGCTTTGAAGATTGACGCGCATGCGGCCTGAACGGGTCTTCACGTAATCACCAACGTAACTCCTCATAAAATCAAGATCAAACTTCAAACTGATAAGTTCTCATTTAATCTTACTATTTTGCAACAGTTTGCTACTTATCTGCTTGAGGGTGGACTTGAGACCAAGAAGGTGTCCATGCTCAGTTAAAGGATGACGTCTTTTGTTTTGTTGTGGTTGGGACAGTATATGGTCTTCCCTAAGACTGTGGTGTCATCAGGGGTGTGATTTGCCAGCGATTATGACTGTGGGGGATCTGCCAAGGTTCGGAGTTGCAGTCTGAATGGGGCCAAGGATGAGGATCAGTCTGAGATTGGGTCCAGAAGGAGGTGATCAATTTACAACAGAGGCTGGAACTGGCATTGCCTGGGGGTAAATTCAGATATTGCATTTGGTTGGGGTGGGGGTTGTTATTCTATCTGCAGTCAGTGCTGTGGATGGGGACAAGGTTGCTCTATGAAGTGTCTATGGTAATAGTAAGTTACGCTGGATGATCCCATGTATTGGATGTCGGATTGCATTTGTTCTTGCAGCACCTTCTCCACATTAAACAGAATTGTTCATCCCTGCTATATAATAACTCGGGAAAATAAATCAGAAAAGAGTATGTTGTAGCAACAGACCACGGTACTGTACCAGCTGTTCCATCCAATTCCTGACGGGAAGAGAATTAAAATTGGGCCGATACATGGAATTTCGATCCAAAAAAAATGCCATTTCTTTCTGCTTTTGTATTTAATAACGGCCTTTTCTGAAGTAAAACATGCCACTTTTTTGGAGGCCAGGTGAAGACGTCACAATATTTTAAAAGGTGACTCTCCAGCCTGACTGACAATTCTAATTTAGACACAGCTATATGACACCACATATTATCTTGTCACCATTTCCTAATATATGCTGCACGCACATTAAATATATTTCCTTTTTATGCTTCAGATACAGAAACATAAATTATTTCAAAGTCAGACTAATGGCACTAACAAAATGATGCTCTGACTATTAATCTACATCCTGCAGGCAGCAAGAGTAATGCAAATCACAGCCAAATTAGCAACTGCTTGAGCAGAGAGATAAAATATTGCATCAGCATATAATTTATCATTAAAGTTATATGCCTGGAAATTGGTTTGCACCCATTTTTGGTGTGCTAAAATATGGCTGCCTTCAGTGATAATGCAGAATTGTGTTCCCCACAAAATATCATGAAGTTGGCTAAATCACAGGTTGAAACAGTTTGTATCCAGAAACAGGCTGTGAAACAGTTTTTGCTGAATTTCCCAATGGGACCACCCAATTTTGTGCATATCCCTTGTAGCCTAGCAACCACAAAAGGATGATGGCACAGTTCTAGTAACAGCCAAACATCACCAACCTATATGTTAACTGCCATAGTGTAGTTAAGGGAGAGAGGGAGACAGTACCCACATTAATCATTGTGGTACATGCCAGGAGGGAGGTCTTGCACCCTTGGGGAGTAGAAGGAAAGGGTAGGAGGATGGCAGCAGTGCAGAATCCCATGAGGGATTGCTGTACAACCTCTGGTCTTCAGACCTGATTAAGTTGCACAATGTCGGTGAAAAAGAGAGAGAAGATGTATTGGCATTTATTATTTTGACAGGTTCCTCACAAAAAACGTTCCTCTTAATGAACTTGTATCCAGTGCAATTCATACCCACCTCCTAAAATTGGTTAGGAGAAGGGGTTGTGGGAGGGCATTCTTGGCAACCTTCCTCTTCCTCTTGTTTGTACTTCTCTCCTGGCTCCACCACGTGTTCCTTGGACTCTGGAAAGACTTGCCATTCTTCCTCCACAAGCTTTGCTCTTTGATGTGGTAGACTGCCTGCAGACTGATGCAGGCAATATAATCTTATCAAGAGGAGAACTTTGGCTTTTTCCGCAGCGCTACCTACCCGATTTGTACTTTGTTGGCTCTCTTCGTGTCTGTGCTCAATTGCTGCTATTGGACAACACAGTGGTGTTGGAGGCAGGGAAGAAGTGAATAGCCCTTGTCCACAAGGAGCCACCCTTCCAGGCAGTGCTGGCCACTGAATCAGCAAGTGTGGGTAATTCAGGATGAAAGAGCTGCATGTGAATTTTCACTAAGGAATTTCTTCTTGTAACCCAGTGAGGGTGGCACAATGGCGCAGCAGTAGAGTTGCTGCTTTACTGCGCCAGGGACCAGTGTTTGTTCCTCACTACATGTGATGTCTGTTCGGAGTTTGTATGTTCTCCCTGTGACCGTTTGGATTTGCACCGGGTGCTCCGGTTTCCTCCTACACTCCAAAGACATACAGGTTTGTAGGATAATTGGCTTCCATAAATTTGTTAATTATTTCCAGTGTATAAGATAGTGTTAATGTGTGAGGTGATCGCTGGTTGGTGCAGACTTAGTGGGCCGAAGGACCTGTTTCCGTGCTGTATCTCTAAAGTCTAATGTCTAAATCCACAATGAACAGTATGTTGAGTAGTTCAAAATGTTTCATCTGTAAAAGTTTTGGTTTATTCAAAGGAGCACTCTCAACAGTTGCTTACGGTTCTGCGAAAGCTACAATGCTGGACTATACCTTTGACTGGAATCCCATGAATTCATCACATAAATCAAAGTCAATGAAATTATTTTTTTTCAGATCTAGCTGCAATCTTGCTGCCACAACGGTGAGCAGCATATTAGAAGGTGCATAGGAGATCTGCTGTAGCCAATTGGAAAAAAATGGGATTAGAAATTTGATTATCGATCGACATGACCTAGATTTCCATGGAGAAAGACCTTTCCAGACATGACTAATATTCCTGAGAAATGTGACATTTTAGTGATGACAGCATTTAAAAATTGCCATAAGTAATTGAGTGCCGCATGCAATATCACCATTGAGTCACAAGGAACTGCAGCCGAGATGCAAGGTTTTGGGAGAGCAGTTTAACTGGAAAGAGATGCTTGGAATGACAGAAGAGACAGAACAATGAAGAAACGCTATGTGGTCAACAGCTGGTGAGTATCAGTGTACAATTGGGATGCGTCCACATTGAGCTGACCCTGGATACAGAGCACATATGTCGCACAAGAGTGTCAATGAGTAAGAATGTTATGGGAAGATTCATTTTGTGACTTGACCTCAATGCACATTGTGTCTTTTTGCTGTTGACCAGCAGAGATGAATGTGCTGGAGTAACTCAACAGGTCAGGCAGCATCTCCAGAGAACATGGATAGATGACGCACTTGTTGACCTCTATAGAATGTCAACTGAGGGACTCTAAACCAAAGTTTAGTACATCTTAATGGTTATTCAAACTTGAATTATTTAAACAGGCATACAGTCCACTGACTTTCTAATAAGCTCACATTTGATTTACTATTCCAACTCATTACTTCTCATAATAAATCACAAGACTCACTGCTTGGACTGAAATACTGCTTGTGAGAGTTGAAGTGGCCAGGCTCACTCCATAGGGGTGGTCGTCCACACTGAGCTTCAGATTCGGGGCCCTCCATCTTGCAATGGTTGTTCCTGGGTAATTGTCTACCAATGTATCAGACTGCCCTATGGATTTTCCTCTAAACCTCTGAAAGCTTTCGTTGCACTTAGCCCTGTCCATAACCCTCCAGACTCTGAAGTCAGTTACTCAAGTTTACATTAATTCAAGATGCATCTATTTCCTTTCCCCTTTAACTTAAACATGGGCCTCCGATCAAAGTTGATATTCCAGGATGGTGTAAATGGGACACGTCTTTTTTTTCATTTATCAGACCAGAGAGTTATTTAGTTGTAAGGGTGCTTGTGCATTGCACTTCATCTGAAAATGTTGAGTAATTCAAAGTATTTCATCTTAAAAGGTTGGTTTATTAAAAGTCAGAGATCAATATGCATTGAGGTCATGTCACAAATTGAATCTTCCCGTAACATTCTTACTTATTCACACTCCTGTGTAACTTATTTGCTCTGTGCCCAGGGTCAGCTCAATGTGGACGCATTCCAATTATTGTACGCTGATATTGACCAGCTGTTGACCACAGAGCTTTTCTTCATTTTGCTCTCTGATCTGTTGTTCCCAGCATCTCTTTCCAGTTAGAATGCTGTCCCAAAGCCTTGCATTGCACCTTTAGCTACACATTCATTGGAAGCTAACTGCCTCCTCCGAAAATCCCAGTTAAGTCTCCTAATGTTGTGCAACGTGCTCTAACGTCTACTGAGATTGTACCGCAATGGCCATAATTTGGAGTTTTCATCTCCAATGTATATGGGACAGGATGGAAGTATGCATTAAACAAATAATATAATTTTGTATCACGCATGAGATCAAGGAAACATCAGTTGTACTGATATGAATAAAAAACAGAAGCACTCAGTCCAATTTAACATCTGATATAATTTCTCTTCAGTATTCAGTATTAACTTTATTGTCATTACTTACATACACAGAAGAAACTAATTGTTTCTCATCAGTTTTTGTCAGTGCAATTAATAAAAACAGAATAAATACATACAACTTTAAAATTAACATATCTAAAATAGACCTAAAATTGAACTAAAAACAGACATTGAGACCGAACAGTGACTTTACCTTGACGGGTGTCTAGCTGTCAAAGTTTGGGCGAGGTTAGTTGAAAACAATCTCCAGCATAATCTGCTTTGGGTAAAATCAGAATCTGAATGTGTGGCACCCAAAAATGAACAGGCACTACTCAATCTAATTTTTAGGTTTTGAAGTCTTATGGAGCAGTAAAATTGCAATGTATGAAACGTTAACTTCAAAAGCTGACACAACGGAGAAGCGGCAACTGTACTTGGCATGTGCAGCAAGATAATACCTGGTTTTTGCTTTCCATTTTCTGTCATATAATGTACCTTGAGAGACAGTACTGGGCTGAAATATAATTAGCAGCACCGAGCAACCTGGGGAGCATGCTGCTGCAAGTTGGTCACAGGCTTCTCTTGAGTTTGAAATGTGTCAACACTGTCACGTTGATGTCAATCATCACACACAATAAAGTGCAGTGAAATGAACTTGCCAGCAGCGGTACAATAAAAAAAGAACACACAACACGCAATAAAATTTAACATAATCATCCACCACAACATTCTTCACTGTGGTAGAAGGCACAAAGTACAATCAGTCCTCCTCCATTGTTCCCCCGTGGTCAGTGCCTCAAACCTCCGCAGTCGCCGCCGCGGGCGGCCAGATGTATAGACCCTCTGGAAGGTAAGTCCCAAATCGTAAATCCCGATGAGGGATTACGTGCCCTCCTCTCCCGGCACTCATAATCGCTAAGATCATCTGGTAGTTCTAGTCTTCTGAGGCTTACTATATCACTTGGACTGTAGTCACTGTGATTTCACGCCGCTGCTTTGAAGTATGGCGCGCATGCGCCTGGTGGGACTTCTTCACGTAATCCCTCATCGTAACTCCTCATAAAATAAAGATCAACCTTCAAACTGGTAAGTTCGCGTTTAATCTTACTATTCTCAGCAGAACAAGGCAGTCTGATAGAAAGACGATGGGCAGAAAGGCATTCAACCGGATATTCAGAGTGAAAATTTCCAACTAGTGAGCAACGATAAGTTGGATGGCTCTTTCAATAAGACCTGTAATACGGTAAAACCTCGTCATAACGGGCCATAACCCTCGTCATCACGGACCATAACGGACCATCCATTACTGCCAATCGTCCGCTATAACCAAGTAAGGGATTATCATTGTATAAGCAGCAGAAATAAACAACTACAGTTACTGGTTAACATACAAAATAACTTAAAGTGTTGGAGTAACTCAGCAGGCCAGGCAACATCTGTGGAAAACGTGGATTGGTGATGTTTCTCATCAAAACCCTTCTTTAGACACTTGGTCTGGAATCCAGGTTAGTTGACAGCTCCAGCCTGCTGGCAGCCGGGGAGAGGCAAGGATCGGCGGAGCATATACAGTAGTATGTTTACCTTCATTGGTCAGGCATTGGGTGAAAGAGTCAGGAGGTCAAGATGCAGCTTTATAGGACTTATTTGGAATATTGTGTACATTTCTGGTTGCCTCATTACAGGAAGGATGGAGATGCTTTGGAGAGGATGCAGATGAGGCTTCCCGGAAAATGCCTGGATTAGAGGGTTGTTGGACAGACTTGAATTGTGTTCCCTGGAATGCTGGAGGTTAAGGGGAGATCTGATAGAAGTATATAACATTGTGAGAGGCAGTGACAGAGTTGACGGTCAAAAACCTTTCTCCAGGAAGGTAAAATCAAATACATGTGGGCATAGCTTTAAGATGATAGAGGCAAACTTTAAAGGAAATGGGTGGGGCAGGTTTTTTACACAGAGGATAGTGAGTAGCTGGAATGTGCGGACAGGAGTGGTGGTGAAGGCAGATATAATAGTGGCATTTAAAAACTTATGGATAGTCACATTGATATGCAGGGAATTACTGAATGGATATGGATTATTTGCAGGCAGGTAAGAGTTGGTCTTGGCGTCATGTTCAACACAGACATTGTGGGTAGAAGGGCGTGTCTCTTATGTTGCACTGATCTATATTCTAGTTTTTAATGTTAAAAATTTGTCTTGTTGATTTCCATCAGCTACCAACCTATCGTAGAACTGTTTTATTTATTTAACTGTCCTAGTATTCACAATATCACATTTGTATTGTTGTCCTGTAGCATCTCCCCCTCGATTAAGTTGCCCCAGTTATTTGGAGGGCGTGCCAAAATATTTGGAGTTTGGAAAGCTTTCCTGCTGCTTTCATTCATTTTTCTCTTTTAAATGCAGATAAAACCAAATGCCAGCAGTATTTTAAAATTCTATGAGGTGTCAGTCAACCTGCCTTCCCCCTGTGTGAATCTGTCAGATCCATGCATGTTCAGGTGGTATTTTGC
This sequence comes from Okamejei kenojei, assembly GCA_035221665.1. NCBI lineage: Eukaryota > Metazoa > Chordata > Chondrichthyes > Rajiformes > Rajidae > Okamejei > Okamejei kenojei. Next base: position 75,783,403 of record CM069133.1, on the reverse strand, counting down.
CTTGAATGCACAAAATGAAACAACTATCTGTGACATTAAAAGCTTTTCTCTGTGCCAACAGGAAATTGCAAGCTTAAGCACACGGACACGAGAAATTGGGGCCACACAATCTGAAGTATTACTCCAGTACATTTCATGCTCTATTGCTAATGTTGCATGAGGTTCATTGCCGAGTGCATGGAGTATTTATACTTTGTCAAAGTTGTCATATTATGAACTATTTTACTTTGTCACCCTTTTCAGTTTAACGACTACTTTTTAATTTTCTTGAAACTAGACCATAGAGCAGTACAGTACAAGAACAGGCTCTTTGGCCCACAATGTCTGTGCTGAACATAATGGCTCTAGATTAATTGTATCATTAACCCAATATATTCACTTGCTACTCAACACTGCCACACACATTTCCTCCTAGATACATTTATATATAACAAAACTTGCCAAAACATTTAGAATCAGTCTGAAGATGGGTTCCGAACCGAAACATCATCCATTCCTTCTCTTCAGAGATGCTGCCTGTCTGGTTGAGTTACTTCAGCATTTTTTTGTCTACCTTTCCTCCTATATATATTTACTGTATATACTGTACAACAAAACTTGCAAAAGCATTTTAAAAGCTCATGGTTTGTGAGGAGGCCGGTTCCCTTTTATACAATGAGCTGCAGCCTATTTGTATTGTTAATGATATCTGCATGGTCTTGGTTTGGGAAGTTATCAATGAAACATGGTTGCAGACGAGAAAACAAGATTTGGTGTAGCACAGTAGAATATATAAAAGGGTTGGGACTGGTGTCAATGTAATTATCATTTCATTAACTGCCCTTTAGGAATTAGTCACAGCCCTAAGCAAGGATATAAACTTTGTAGGACGAAAGGGCCCCATCCTTTTACCCCTTTCTTAAAATTGGATAGGAGTGCTTTGGAATACAATTGATTTGGGGGTCTTTACTTTCACTAAACTTAACAATATAAGTAAGCAGCAGAGAACAGAATCTAGAAGAAGAAATTAGTGGGGAGAGTTTTTTGAGGTGGATCAATAGAAGCCTTGATTTAACATCTTAACTAGAATAGGGAAATTACTAAGAATAAAACCATCGGCATCCTCCATGAAAATTGAACGTCCAACTGTTGATTTGCCACTGGGTTATAAATTGTATGACAAAAATGTACTGCCTGTCATCCCTTTATGAACCAAGAAACCATTCTATTCTTAATCCATTAAAAAGGACTAAAGTCTTATGTCCTTCCAGCAAAATATCCAAAATTGCTTTCTGAAAGGGCCAGTTTTTATCAGTTAACCTTGATGAACTTTTGTAAATGAGCTTACAGCGGCTGATCTATGGTTTGCCCTGGTAAAGCTCTGAGCCCAGAAGGGAAACAGGGAGCTGCAGATGTTGGAATCGAGGGCAAATAACAATTCTTTGGCAAAAAGCCCTTAACCCCCTTTCTCCTGTCTCCCGTCTCCAACGTTCCTCTCCCTCTTGGTCACCATTGCTGGCCTTTTATCCTCTGTTGACGTTTTCACTTCAAATGTTCATGGCTAATCAACCCCTCATCTCCTGGACTCACCTATTGGTGGATATCTTCACCCTCCTCTTCAAAGTATTTGTTGGATATCTCCACTCTGCTCTTTCAGCCCAGATTTACACTAATGTCAACTGTTCACAGATGCTCCCCAACCCGTTGAGTTCCTCATGCTATTTGTTTCTTGTTCTGAGCCCAAAGCACTGGCTGGAGACAGCGCCCCCCTCAATATAGGTGCAACAGTGCAGGCTCTACACCTGGGAGGCAGCAGCTGAGACATCGATGGAGTGACAGGACTAGAATCAAGTATGTCATTCTGAGAGAATACAAGCCTTTGAAGTGTCCTCATTTTGCCGCAAGATGGAGTGATGTTGGTGATCAAAGCAAACATTCTGATTGGAATGAATCACATCTTCAATTGGAAACTGCTCCGTGTAGGACCCCAAATAATTGTAAAGAGTTGTGAGCACAGTCCAGTCCATCATGCAAAGCCGCTTCCTTACCATCAACTCCCACTGCACTTCATGCTGCCTCAGGAAAGTTGGCAACATAATCATCCCTGTCATTCTCTCTTCTCACCTCTCTAGTTGGGTAAAATATAAGAGTGAAAGCATGTCCCACCAGATTCAAGATCAGCTTCTTCCACACTGTTACCAAACTCTTGAACATACCTCCCATATGCCAACATTTTAGTCCCGATAACACAATCATCATTGTGGTGCTTCCACTTTTTTGTCTGCTCTTTCTCTGTAGCTGTATCACCATATTCTGCACTTTAGTTTAGTTTAGTTTATTGTCATGTGTACTGTGAAAACCTTTTGAGTGCTAACCAGTCATCAGAAATATAATACATGATTATAAGCAATCCATTTACGGTATGTAGATCCATAATAAGGGAATAAAGTTTAGTGCAAGGTATAGGTGACGTTTCAGGTCGAGACCCTTCTGCAGAGGGTCATCAGAGAGGTAGATAGCAGTTCAGCACTGCTCTCTGGTTGTGGTAGAATGATTCAGTTGCCTTGTTTCACCTCACTTTTTGTTCTTGCACTTCGTTTCACCTCTTATAGTTCTTCCACTTTGTTTCACCTCTCTTCTCGCACTAACTGTTTTACTGAAGTATGGTTTACACTCGTATTTGGTATGATTGGCAAGGGGGTATATGAGGAGGAGGACTAGGTATGGGATATTATCACCTTCTATGGTTTTACTCCCACCGCAGGCAATGACCTCAGCAATGCTCAGCCCGTTAATTATTATGGCGTTCGTACATGGAATGCAGTTGATCCCTGCAAGAGAATGACTGATCTATCCTGTTGTGATTTTTTGACTTGCAAGTATGTTAGTGCTTGGATTTTGTTATTTATTTCAGTGATAACTGCAGTTCCTTTCATCTTCCCTCTGAGTATTTAGCTTGGTACTGACCAGAATTGTGTATGTAATTTCAGGATTCCCACAGAAACTGGTTGATTTTTTTTTCTAATCAATAACACTCTATAAATTATCAGCTCTGTGTCAGCTGATTTGAGTATATGGTGACATTTTACCAGATTTAATCATTTGGACATTATACAGCAGAGACCAATTGCTTATGGTATTATATACATTTTCTCCTGTGAGTTTAATAGAAATCATTTTGAATTGATTATAAAAATACATCTGGACTTCCAGCGGCGTCAATGGTGGGGTGAGAGTCGCTGCTGTTTTGCTCTGCTCCCGAAATAATGTTTTAATGTTCTAAAATACTAGTCGGAAGACCGGGGAGTTCTAAAATATACTACTGGATCTGCTATTTAATTGTGTGTTATCAGAAATTCTGCTGATAACAGAGAATAACAGCAGTTTTAAATGAAAAAGGTGAAACCTCGCCAGAAGCCTGTAAAACCTGCTTCAAGACCTGCTACAAGAGACTACTTGAAAAAACGTGGAAAGACTCCTCAATCCCCTCAAGCATCAGCTGGAAGCTCAGAAGAAGAAGCTGACTTTCTAAATCCTTCTCCAGAAATGACCTCAATGGAGGAACAAAGAGAGCATATGGAACAATTGGAAAAGTCAGTATTAACTTCAGTCAACTGAAGTTCTTTCTAAAGTGATACAAGAGGGGAATGTCGTGCTGGGCAAAAGCCTCTCTGAAAAAAATTAAACTAGGTAATGATACGCTGATGGGGGAAATTGATGACTTAACCAAACGTGTGGTTGAGGTTGAAGAGGATTTAAACAAAAATATTAAGCGGGTTGATAAGGACTGTAATAAAAAGCTGGACGCAATGTTAAAGTCTACTGAAGCGGCTATGGAAGGAATGGATAATACGATAACTGAGATGGCTAAGGAGATAAGGAGACTAAAAAAGGAACAAGAAAGCACTGGGAGGGAACTTGCTAAAATGAAGCATAAATGTACAGACTTTGAAGCAACAAGAAGGCAAAATCTGAGGATAGTTGGAGTAAAAGAAGGAAAGGAGAGTGGACAAAACTTTCAGGAGTTTGCTGCCAACTTACTCAAACAAGTACTTAAGCTGCCTGAAGCCCCGAGAATAGATATGGCTCACCGGGTCCGACGTAAGGTTCAAGCAAGCCCAACAGCCGCCCCCAAGACAGATTATTCTGAAATTCTATGACATTTCAACCCTGGAAGGAATTATGAAAAAGATTCCATATGGTGTGAATTTGATGTTTGGAGAAGACAAACTAAGATTCTTCCGTGATTTTTCAGCTGAAGTCATGGAAAAGAGGGACAAGTTTACAAACACGAGAAGTCTACTGAAAGAGGTCTCGGGAGTAAGATATGGGATAGTATATCCTGCAAAATTGAGAATTACTTATAACCATGTTGAACGTGCATTCACGGATCCAGAAGAGGCATTTAATTATGCACAAAGTATCACAAAGGAGGACTACTGATCATGAGAAACAATGAAGGAAGAACTGTGTTTCTTTTTTTTTTAACATACAAAAAATACTGCTCTGGTTAAGATGGAGAACTTTCCTCGAGGCATTTTATCTTTGGAATATTAACTCAAAGTCGGATTTTATGTTTCACTTTAACAAAGGATTGACAAAGAAGAAAAACTGTGGCGGGGAAAATAACTTGAGAATATGGAAAAATATTATCAGTATATAGAAATTTATGATTTAAGAAACACACAATTACATACTAACATAAAATATAATTAATAAAATTGTGTAATATTAAGGCAGAGCTTAATAATTGCTGATGTTTATTTCATGATGTTAATTACTTGCTAAATATAAGAATAACAAGTTAAATATGATTGATAAGTATTAATAACATACTAACAAATGTTATGGATATAATAGATTTAGTCTAAATTGCGTGCAAAGAGGGGGGAGGAGACTCGGATGCTTGGAAGATATCCAAGGGTCTGAATCTGGTTAACCCCTTGGAACCTGCTGTTGTCTGATACAAAAGTTTGAGACTTACTTGTAATAGATCTAGGCATATCGATAGATATGGATATGTAATTAACATAATTACAGTTATATCTAAATATATACTCGGAAACTCTTTTTTATTTTGTTTTTCCTCTTTGAAGATATATTTCTAATCTATCTATTGGAGTGCGTCTTATTATACATAGATATTCTTGAACTTTGTATCGCTCTCTCTTCCAATTAATAATAACTGCTCAAGGGGGCAGAGCGAAACATATAAAAACATCTACGGAAGTCAACAAGAATTTTTCTACCACCTGTTGGTGGTCCGTTTTTAATTATAATATCTTTATTTTTGGATATTATAATATCACTTTTTGTTTGCTAAGTATCTTTTCACGACTCAACACTTTCTGGTCTTTTTCAAGGTCTATTCTGAAGGGGAGATGCCAGCAAAACTTAACAGCTGGGGATGACCATCCTCCACCTAGAGTTATGAGGTTCTTGGTTGCACCTTATGAAGTAAAGGTATTAACATGATCCATAATGCAAGACGATAAACAAAAGAAAACTGGAGGAATCACGTTCTGTAGTTGGAATATAAGGGGCACTAATGAACCAATTAAAAGGGGTAAGATCTTTGCCCAATTAAAAGCCTTAAACAGTGATATCGTTTTCTTACAAGAGACACATTTGAAATATCAAACACAGATAAGATTGAAGGCAAATTGGATTGGGCAAGCATACTACTCTTCATTTACTTCTACATCTAGAGGTACGGCTATTATCATTCGTAAAGGTATACCATTTAAATTAAAGAATACCATAGCAGATAAAGAGGGGAGGTATGTCATAGTCACGGGAGAAATTTATTCTACTCCACTTACTTTGATAAATATATATGCTCCTAATTTTGACAACCCCCAATTCTTTAGTAAAATTTTGGATACAATTACAGAACTTAACTATCAAAATGTGATAATAGGAGGAGATTTGAATTGTGTTTTAGATCCATATCTGGATAAATCAGCAAAACAAAAAATGATTAACATAAAATCTAAAACTAGTGAACTCCTAAATACATACATGAAAAATACCAACATAACAGATGTATGGAGGATCGCTAACCCAGTAGGTAGGGAATATTCATTTTATTCAACGGTACATAAAACATATTCACATATTGATTACTTCTTAGTGGACACAAAACTAATTCCATATACATATAATTCTAAATATCATAATAGTATTATTTCTGATCATTTCCCGCTAACTTTTTCTTTAAAATTAGATGGAATGCCTGATAAAAAATCATTTTGGAGGTTTAACCCCCAAATCCTAAACAACTCACAAGGATGTACATATTTAAAAGAGCAGATTGGATTCTTTTTTGAGACAAATGATACACCAGATATTTCACCCTCCTTATTATGGGAAACTTTTAAGGCATTTATTAGAGGAACTATAATCTCATATCAAGCTTTCCAAAATAAAAAGAATAACACTGAACAATTGCAGTTAGAACAAGAAATTAGACAATTAGATTTAGAAAATGCCAAAGAACCAACTATAGATAAACATAATAAGATAACAATAATAAAATATAAATTAAATAAAATGTTATCAGCCAGAATAATAAGATTATTTCAAACTTTAAAACAAGAAAATTTCGAATTTGGTGATAAACCACATAAACACTTGCACGCCAACTGAAAAAATGGGAAACAGAAAATACAATTACTAAAATTGAATCAGACAAAGGGGAATTACTAACACTACCTAAAGATATTAATAAAAGATTTGCTCAATTTTATCAAAATTTATATACATCGAAAACCTCTGCAAATAATACTCAAATTACAAATTTCTTAGACAATTGTAATCTTCCAAAATTAAATATGGTGGAACAAGACGGATTTGGAGCCCAGATTACACTACAGGAAATAGAAGAAACAAAAAAATTGTTGAAGAATGGCAAAACGCCAGGACCAGATGGCTTTAGTAATGAATTCTATAAAAGATTCTATGAGATAATTTCCCCATGCCTGCAAGATTTATATACATATGATTTTAAAGAAAATAAACTACCAGAAACACTAACTGAGTCAACGATTATACTTATACCAAAAAAGGATAAAGATCTAGAAGACCCAGGCTCATATAGAGCTATTGCACTACTAAATACAGATCAAAAAATATTAGCAGAGACCCTAGCGAGAAGATTGAGTAAATATGTTAGCAAATTAATAAACCCGGAGCAAACTGGGTTTATACCAAAGAGATACTTTTTTAACAATTTGAGACGGCTGTCTAATATAATGTACTCACATAATACTGAAGAAGGACTAGCAATTATTTCATTGGATGCAGAAAAAGCTTTTGATCAAGTAGGTTGGCAATATTTATTCAAAGTATTGCAAAAAGTTAACATGGGAGATAACGTGGGTAAAATTATCTCATGGGTAAAATTATGATATGATAAGCCGACGGCTAGATTACTGACTAATAATATATTATCCCCGAAATTCCAATTAGCAAGGGGCAATAGGCAGGGGTGCGTACTATCGCCCCTGCTATTTGCACTAGTGATAGAGCCTTTAGCAGAAAGTATAAGAAGTCATCCGAATATTCATGAATATAATACCAAACACTTAAATAATAAAATTTCATTATATGCAGACGACATATTACTATATATTACAAATTCGCAAATTAGCATACCAAATATACTAAACTTAATAGAGGAATTTGGTTATTTTTCAGGATATAGAATAAATTGGAACAAAAGCGAAATTATGACGATAAAACCTCAAGAGCCGACACATTTGTTGAAATTCCCGTTTAGAATTGCAACAGAAAAATTTAAGTATTTGAGCATCCAATTCACTAGGAAATATAAATCATTACTCAACGCAAACTATATGCCTTTATTAACTAAATTAAATGGGTTGATTAAATTTTGGAAAACACTGCCGAAGTCCTCAGGGATAAAGTTGTAGAGAGGTTTAAAGCAGGGTTAGGTTATAAACACATATCCCAAGCTTTGAACATCTCACGGAGTACTGTTCAATCCATCATCCGAAAATGGAAAGAGTATGGCACAATTGCGAACCTACCAAGACATGGCTGTCCACCTAACCTGACAGGCCGGGCAAGGAGAGCATTGATCAGAGAAGGAGCCAAGAGGCCCATGGTAACTCTGGAGGAGCTGCAGAGATCCACAACTCAGGTGGGAGAATCTGTCCACAGGACAACTATTAGTCGTGCACTCCACAAATCGGGCCTTTATGGAAGAGTGACAAGAAGAAAGCCATTGTTGAAACAAAGCCATAAGAAGTCCCATTTGCAGTTTGCCACAAGCCATGTGGGGGACACAGCAAACATGTGGAGGAAGGTGCTCTGGTCTGATGAGACCAAAATTGAAGTTTTTGGCCTAAATGCAAAACGCTATGTGTGGCAGAAAACTAACACTGCACATCACCATGAACACACCATCCCCACTGTGAAACATGGTGGTGGCAGCATCATGCTGTGGGGATGCTTTTCTTCCACAGGGGCAGGGAAGCTGGTCAGAGTTGATGGGAAGATGGATGGAGTCAAATATGGGGCAATCTTGGAAGAAAACCCGTTAGAGTCTGCAAAAGACTTGAGACTGGGGTGGAGGTTCACCTTCCAGCAGGACAACGATCCTAAACATACAGCCAGAGCTACAATGGAAGGGTTTATATCAAAGCATATTCATGTGTTAGAATGGCCCAGTCAAAGTCCAGACCTAAATCCAATTGAGAATCTCTGGCAAGACTTGAAAATTGCTGTTCACAGATGCTCTCAATCCAATCTGACTGAGCTTGAGCTATTTTGCAAAGAAGAATGGGCAGAAATTTCAGTCTCTAAATGTGCAAAGCTGGTAGAGACATACCCCAAAAGACTTGCAGCTGTAATTGCAGCGAAAGGTGGTTCTACAAAGTATTGACTCAGGGGGGCTGAATACTTTTGCACGCCACACTTTTCAGTTTTTTATTTGTAATAAAATTTGGAAACCATGTATCATTTTCCTTCCACTTCACAATTATGCACCACTTTGTGTTGGTCTATCACATAAAATCCCAATAAAATACATTTACGTTTGTGGTTGTAACATGACAAAATGTGAAAAGTTCAAGGGGTTTGAAAACTTTTGCAAGCCACTGTATAAGAAGAATCCAATTATTCACAGTACACTGCAAATTTGGAAACAAATAAAACTAACTTGAAAATTAAGAAATGTATCACTTCTTTCTCCAATAGCTAATAATCCCTCATTCCATCCATTATTGATAAATCTTTTATCCATTGGGAAAGAATAGGAATTAAAATGATGGGAGGTATGTATGAAATGGGAATTTTTTTTAATCATTCCAACAATTACAACTAAAATATAATTTGAAAAGTAATCAATATTTCAAATATCTTCAAATTCAAGATTATTTGAAAAAATATATACAAGGATATCAAACTTAACCCCAGATTTTGTTGGAGGAAGGAATGAATAGAAAGGCAGAATCAAGTAATTTAATATCTTACTTATATAATACAATTCTAAATATAGAAACACCAATGACAGAGGCAATTAGAAGGGACTGGGAACAAGAGTTATTGATAAAAATTCTGAACGATAGATGGGAAAATAAATGTATTATATGTAAATAAATGTTCAATTAATGTAAGACATAACCAAATTCAATTTAAAATTTTACATAGACTATATTATTCAAAAACTAGACTCAATAAAATATTTTCAAATGTTTCCCCCATCTGCAACAAATGTTTAACTCAAAATGCCACTATAGCACATTCATTTGTCTCTTGCACAAAACTGTATAAATTTTGGAAGCACATTTTTGGAATTTTTACAAAACTATTTAACACAAAATTGAACCCCAATACAGAACTGATTATCTTTGGATCAATGGAAGAGGGAAGAAAACTAACTATATTCCAAGAAGCTTTTCTTAAATACGGTCTAATAACAGCAAAAAAACGTATACTCAAATTTTGGAAAAACGCAACCACGCCAACATTCAAAATGTGGATTTCAAACATGTCTGAAATGCTGGTCCTTGAAGAAATGAGACTCCTCCTACTAGGCAAAGTAGACATATTCTTAAAGACTTGGTCTCCTTTTATCAACTTTTTACAAGCAGATGGTGCAACATAAGAAATTAAATGGTTTTGAACCGGGTGACGGATGGGCAAAAATACGAATTAGGTAGATCTCTCTTAATCTCTCTTTTCTTTACTTTCTCCTTTTCTTTCAATCTTTTTAGCTTCTTATCTCTGTCCTGTATTTCTTTGGCTATCTGTTTCTACTCGCTTGTCTATCTATTCCGACAATCCTTATTTCTTTTTTCTCTCACTGTTCTTTTATTATTAAATCAAAAGTACGAAGTTGTACAAGAATGGAAATATGTATGTATGTATTAGGTACTCAAGTACCACACTATTGTACTTACTTCTAACAAAAATAACTAAAAAATAAAAAAATAATAAAAGAACATCTGGATGAATTAGAGGCATGTTTATGTATCTGTTTCCAGTATTGGAAAATGCTAAATTGAAATGTTATCCATTTATGGAGTTAAAATACGTGTTCTTATGTCAAATTTATATTTTTTGCCCAAATATTAATTGTGCATCCCCTGATTCTTGAAAGCAGAATTAGTGTAAATAAGCGCTTGATGATCAGTGTGAACTTGATGAATCACCAGGCTCGATTCTGTGTTGACTCTTTGATTATATTTCCCTATTTTGCCATGCATTCGGCAATCTTGTATCCCGAGATAGATCAGTCAATACACTGGAGAGACAAATAGCGTTTGAGGAGCAAAAGTTATCTGCTCCATCTTTGACGACATACAGTATGCTTGTCTTCATAGGTCAAGTAATTTAGTATAAGAATCAGGATCATGACAGAGCTTCATAAGATTTTGTTTAGGTCGCTTCTGCGGTATTGTGTGCAGTTCTGGTTGCACAATACAGGATGTGGAGGCTTTGGAAATGGTGCAGAGGAGGTTTACCATAATGATGCCAATATTAGCTGGTATTGGCTTTAGGGAAAGGTTGGACAGAGATGGTTGTTGAGAAAGATACAATCATACATGGATAGGTGGAGGGATATGGATTATGTGCAGGCAGATAAGTTCAATGTCCTCATGTTCGGCACAAACATTGTGGGCCGAAGGGTCTGTTCATGTGTTGGACTATTCTATGTTCTATGACGTCTTACTCCAGTCCACACTCCAGTCACTTTGGAGAGCACAATTATAACTCCAGCCTCAGGGCAAAGAGGAACAGAGTGGAAACCGCTGGCAGGGCTTTATGAAATCATTCTATTGCCTAGATCACTCGGCAGTACCTGGTGCGCCCCTCTGAGAAAGCCCCGCAGCTTGTCATTATATGCTGCATGCCAGCACCATGACATCCATCAGGACCAGGGCTTTGCCTGCATCCAGCAGCAGATGGAGACAGCACAGGAGCATTGAGTCAAAAGGTAGCGATGATACAGAGCTTTCTCCAGAGATATTGCCATGTGTTGTTCATATGGAGTCCCCACTTTAATTACTGAGAGCACAAAAAGTGAGGCATTTCGCAAATGGACTGTGCATCAATTAAACAGAGTAACGAATGGCATGTTATCATTGTGCCAAAGTAGTGCCTGCCAATGATCACTTGCATCAAATGATATCTCACCATTTCATGATGACATTCAATGGCTTTACTACTCCCCCAGCGGCAACAGCTGGAGATCAATGTGGTCCAGAAAATGGCCTGGAGCCGGAATTTAATTGAAGTGGTTACAGAAACAGGTCAAACATTTTTCTCCTTTGGAGTAAACAATACAACAAAATAGCTGCAAAGGATATATTTGATTCATTCCTGCCGACAGCTACCATCACTGGATTAAAACTTGTGACGTACTATCCCATCAAAAAACACCCATCCATGCATAGAAAGGAACTGCTGATGCTGGTTTAAACCAAAGATAGACACAGAAACTCAACGAGTCAGGCAGGATCTCATGAGAAAAGGAATAGATGACATTTTGGGTCATTGTCTTCCTACCCCCCTCTTCTCTCTTGCTGTCTTGCTGCACACATCTTCACAATGTTAGGCCTGCAGGTGGAAAATCACAGAGAACATTTAACAGCTCCCCCCCCCCCACCCCCCCAGGCAAAATTAGGTTTTGTTTTTGGCATAATGGAAGAATCCCAGACTGCAAGAATTACTAAAGGTTACTTGAATTAATTTCATCCCTGCATTGTTTCTTCAAGAATTCTGTTATCCTGCCCCAGACCTACAGGAGTACAGAAGGAAACAGGTCCTTCAGCACAACTCATTAATACTAACCATGACAAAACTTTCCGATCCATGGACAGTACCTGTCCAAATGCTGTCTCCTATTATAAAATCACAGTCATACAGCATAGAAACAGGCCTTCTGCCGAACTTGTCTGTGCTGACCAACATGCCCCATCTAGCATAGTCCCATTTGCTTGTGTTTGCCCGATATCCCTCTGCAATTTTCCTACCCATGCACCTGCTCAAGAGTTTTTTTAATGCTGTTATAGTGTCTGCTTCAACTACCTCATCTGGCAGCTTGTTCCATATGTACCCTCAACATTCTGAGCGAAAAAGCTGCCCCTCATGTTTGTATTAAAAATTGTCCCTCTCACCATAAACATGTATCCTCTTGCTTTTGATTCCTCGTACCCTGGGTAAACAACTGTGGATATACATTATTTATTCCCCTCATGATTTTATAGATCTCTATATGATCACTCCTCAACCTCCTATGCTCCAAGGAATAAAGTCCTGTCTCCCTAACCTCTGCTTATAGCCTGTCCCTCAAGCCCTAGCAACATCCTCGTAAAGTAATTATAAAGCCAAAGAGTCATACAGTATTGAAACTGACCCTTCATCGCAAATTGTCCGTGCCAATCTAGTTGGCATTCTGGGCAAGTTCCATTTACCGGCATTTAGCTTAAATGCCCCGAACCAACCATTCCTATACATATATCTGTTCAAATGCTTTTTGAAAGTCACAATTGTATCTGCTTCTATAGCTTCCTCTGGCTGCTCATTCCAGATGCGGAAGTTGATAAGTTTCAGATAAGAGGGACCACAAGTGCAATTTCTTATCTGAAACCTCCATTCTCAAGTTTTAGAATCTTCTATTCTAGGGAAATTTGGGTGAGTGTTCTTTTTATCCTTGCCCTCATGATTTTTTGTACTTTAATAAGGTCACCTCTCAGCCACCTTCTGGTTTGTTATGATAGTGCCCAGTGACAGGTGCACCTTAAAAAGATGTGATCTGATTTTTAAAGCAGCAGTCTGAAGGAACATTACCAAGGCTATGATAGAATTCCATGCGTGGCTAATATGAACATCACATTATTGGCACCAGCATAATTTATGCTTGAAGCACTCAATTGTGTTTCTATTATGCCACAGATCAACCAAGAAATGGTCACAATTGCATTCCACTTCAGAAGTAACCAATTTTGACAGGTCTGGCTCTCCATATATAGGGCCTATTGTTGCTTACATATTATTTTGCTCATATCCACCCTTGATAACAGAAAATAGCCTTACCCATCAAAAATATGCTGTTGTTACTAAAATTCATTTATTCTCATCTATAAAATTGATTTTTATATCTTGTTTTCTCGCATTTACTCAAACAACTGCACAATAATTTCTTAGCAAACCATTCAATAATTCTTACAGTTCAATAGCCTGCCACAAGTCGTAAACCCTTAAAGCCCTGTCCCACTGTGCGAGTTCTGTGTGACACCTGCGTTGTTGTGACATGGTGGATGTCATTCAAGTCGCCATATAAATGCAAATATATGTTTTTTTATTCTAGCACCCCTCCCCCCCCTTACCACCACACAAGAAGTGTAATTGGAAGCGTTTGTATTTGGAGAAGTTCGATACGGACCAGGAATGAAAATTAATAGCTATGAATCGATTAACAACGAAATACGAGGTTAGATTGAAACACCTGTCAGAAGGCTAAGAAACAAACCTGAGTTGATGGTGTATTGTATCAGGTAAGCATTTTGCAGCGACCTCACCTTATATTCTGGTTAAATATTCTTTCCACGGAAATCTACTATTTCACTTTGAAATTATATTCATTTATAACTGTTTGCAACATCAGTAACCACCTTAATGTTCGTGTGTTTAGTACTGGGTATGCTTGAAACTATTTATTGTAATGTACTGTATCTTTAAGGAAAACTACATCAACTAGGTGTGAAAATTACACTTGATCGAACGATGATTGAAAATGCGTGGGAATTGACTAATCACGAACCTGCTGCAAAATTTTTAAGTCGAAAGTTGTATTTTATTTCAAGGTGGGAATTTGAAGATTGGGACAGAGATGCGGCACAGAGATTTTGATTGGAAGGAAACGTTACAGCAGCTGAGTAAAAGATTGGTCAAATGGCAGGTTCAATGAAAATCAGGCGAGGGGGATTGGGGGTGGGGGAAAAGTATCTATAGCTTGGGACTTGCCTAAATGAGTACTGAGATGGATTATCATTCCACACCAAATTTCTTAGACCTTTTATGCAATTATCACAAAATTATGCTGGATATGGATCAACGGACTATGTATGGTACATGCTTGTAAATTAGTAACACAAATGTTCTTCTTTAGGTACTGTTGTTCCTGGGATGGGGTGACTGATTATAATTAATCTACATTCTATATTTTGTCATAATGTGGCTGAAACAATGGCATATTTTGTGACATTTATTGAGATAGAAAGATACAACTGAGTTTGGGTAAAATATTACCTTGCAACATTCTGTATGTCTGATAGATATTGTGAAATGGAACTCAGAAATTATGGGTGGATTACATACAACTACAATTCAAAGGTAATGAATATACTGAGTATTCTTATTTCCATCAGGAACATACAATAGTGATATAGGACACCGGGTCCTTCTACGGTAAACCCACGAGCTACTACGGTAAACTCACAAACTACTACAAACGAGTCAGAACAGGACCTAGAGTGGAGATTTTTGATTGGAGAAAGGCTAACTTTGAGGAAATGCGTGAGGATTTTAAAGGAGTGAATTGGGACACTTTGTTTCATGGGAAGGATGTAGAAGAGAAATGGAGGACATTTAAAGGGGAAATTGTAAGAGTACAGAAACTTTATGTCCCTGTTAGGTTGAAAGGAAATAGTAAAAATTGGAATGAGCCATGGTTTTCAAGGGAAATTAGACACTTGTTTCGAAAAAAGAGAGATATCTACAATAATTATAGGAGGCATGGAGTAAATGAGGTGCTAGAGGAGTATAAAGAATGTAAAAAGAATCTTAAGAAAGAAATTAGGAAGGCTAAAAGAAGATATGGGGTTGCTTTGGCAAGAAAGGTGAAAGTAAACCCAAAGGGTTTCTACAGCTATATTAATAGCAAAAGGATAATGAGGGATAAAATTGGACCATTAGAGAACCAGAATGGACAGCTATCATCAGAGCCAAAAGAGATGGGGGAGATATTGAACAATTTCTTTTCTTCGGTATTCACCAAGGAGAAGGATATTGAACTCTGTGAGGTAAGGGAAAAAAGTAGAGTAGCTATGGAAACTATGAGATTCAAAGAGGAGGAAGTACTGACACTTTTGAAAAATATAAAGGTGGATAAGTCTCCAGGTCCTGACAGGATATTCCCTAGGACATTGAGGGAAGTTAGTGTAGAAACAGCAGGAGCTATGACAGAAATATTTCAAATGTCATTAGAAACGGGAATAGTGCCGGAGGATTGGCGTACTGCGCATGTTGTTCCATTGTTTAAAAAGGGTTCATAGAATAAACCTAGCAATTATAGACCTATTAGTTTGACGTCAGTGGTGGGCAAATTAATGGAAAGGATACTTAGAGATAATATATATAAAGCATCTGGATAAACAGGGTCTGATCAGGAACAGTCAACATGGATTTGTGCCTGGAAGGTCATGTTTGACAAACCTTCTTGAATTTTTTGAAGTGGTAACTAGGGAAATTGATGAGGGTAAAGCAGTGGATGTTGTCTATATGGATTTCAGTAAAGCCTTTGACAAGGTTCCCCATGGAAGGTTGGTTCAGAAGGTTCAATCTTTGGGTGTTAATGGCGGAGTAGCAAGATGGATTCAACAGTGGCTGAATGGGAGATGTCAGAGAGTAATGGTGGATGGCTGTTTGTCAGGTTGGAAGCCGGTGACCAGTGGGGTGCCTCAGGGATCTGTGTTGGGTCCACTGTTGTTTGTCATGTACATCAATGATCTGGATGATGGGGTGGAAAATTGGATAAGTAAGTATGCAGATGATACTAAGATAGGTGGTATTGTGGATAATGAAGTAGATTCTCAAAGTCTACAGAGAGATTTGGGCCATTTGGAAAAGTGGGCTGAAAGATGGCAGATGGAGGTTAATGCTGATAAGTGTGAAGTGCTACATCTTGGCAGGACAAATCAAAATAGGACGTACATGGTAAATGGTAGGGAATTGAGGAATGCTGTGGAACAGAGGGATCTAGGAATAACTGTGCATAGTTCCCTGAAGGTGGAATCGCATGTAGATAGGGTGGTAAAGAAAGCCTTTGGTGTGCTGGCCTTTATAAATCAGAGCATTGAATATAGGAGTAGGGAAGTAATGTTAAAATTGTACAAGGCATTGGTAAGACCAATTCTGGAGTATGGTGTACAATTTTGGTCGCCTAGTTATAGGAAGGATGTCAACAAAATAGAGAGAGTACAGAGGAGATTTACTAGAATGTTGCCAGGGTTCCAGCAACTATGTTACAGAGAAAGGTTGAACAAGTTAGGTCTTTATTCTTTGGAGCGCAGAAGGTTAAGGGGGGACTTGATTGAGGTCTTTAAAATGATGAAAGGGATAGACAGAGTTGACGTGGATAAGCTTTTCCCATTGAGGGTAAGGAAGATTCAAACAAGAGGACATGACATGAGAATTAAGGGACAGAAGTTTAGGGGTAACGTGAGGGGGAACTTCTTTACTCAGAGGGTGGTGGCTGTGTGGAATGAGCTTCCAGCAGAGGTGGTGGAGGCAGGATCGATTTTAACATTTAAAAGTAAAGTGGATAGGTATATGGACGTGAAGGGAATGGAGGGGTATGGTCTGAGTGCAGGTAGATGGGACTAGGGGAAAACAAATGGTCGGCACGGACTGGAAGGGCCGAGAGGGCCTGTCTCCGTGCTGTAATTGTTATATGGTTATATGGTTACTACGGTATAACTAGGAGTTTAAAAGTATCAAATTTTTCCATCCAGAGTATATTTTACTCGTGGACATTTTTCAATGTTGAAAAATCTTCACGAGTTACCATGTTTCCCGAGTACCTGCCATTAGCGTTAAGAGACGTCCCGAGCTCCAACGTACCCACTACGTTCATTCTACGTGCTAACCACAAGTTTGATTTTTTTTTTAAATCGTGAGAGCTCTTGGATGAACTCGCACAGTGGGACAGGGCTTTTACCTGTTTCCATCTCCACTGATACTGCTTTTTCTCCACTGATTCTGTTTGATCCGTTGAGTATATTCAGCATTTTCTGTTTTACTTTAATTGATCAGGGAGCACTGGAGGACACCTTTTGAAGTGCACAATTAAAAATATAAATATTCATAAACTATGGGCTTATTTTCTGGCATTGTGTTTCTGAATTTTTATTAATTTTTTTCTCTTTGCTGGAAACAAATACTTCCATTTGTAAAAATAGAAAAACAATATCCCGCATAGTAAATTTTTAAAATTAACTTTAACCAGAGCAATCACTAAAGAAAATGTTAATAATGTGTTTATTCAAATTAGAGAGTTGAAAAACATCCAAATTCAAGGAGAAAATGTAAATTAGTAATGAACTGTTGAATATTGATAAGGTGAAGGAACCACAGAGATGCATCCAAGGCAATTGAAAACAATTGTAGATAGAACCTGCGGAATCTTATTTGTGCATTCTGAATTGAGTTATACTATTCGAAGATTAGAAAACAACTGGGTTCCTTTCATTGTAAAAAAAAGATGTTCTTAGACTATATGGCCTTGCAGGAATGAAATGATAATAAGATAAAAGGATTTGTTACAGAGGGAACAATTCAAGTCCTTCTGACTTCGAGAAGCAGGTCAAGTTTAACAAATGTCTTGGAAGGTTTTGAAGATTTAACAGATGGTGAATTAGTAGCAATGCTACTGAGTTTGCATATTTTGAATTTCTTAAGGAGCAGGTGGCTGGAAAGATTATACGTGTGTTGGAGGCTTAGCAGAATATGTACAATGCCAATGCTGTTTTTTCACAATGTCTTACTGAGTTGGAACTTGGACACATTCCAAACCCCCAGTTTCTGAGATGTGTATCATTTCAAGAATGAACAAACCAAGCATGTTGTGGAAGGACCATAGAGTTGTAGAATTATGCAACATGGAAACAGGCCCTTCAGCCCCTCTTGTCCATGTCAACCAAGATGCCCCATCAAATCCAGTCCCATTTGCCTGTGATTGGACCATCATTCATTAGATTGGCACTGGTGGAATGACTTGTGAATGTTGAAAAGCAGGGACTGCATTTTCTTCTGCTCAGCCTGCTGTTGTACTAATTTGGGGAGCAACAGGGCAAAATGTTAAAATAGATAACTGCAAACAGTCAGGAAGGATTGTACTCACCACAAGGGCTTGGCAGAACAAGCAGGTGTTACTGACTGCTACGAATTGAATAATTGGCAGTTTGCATGCGATAAATGAAGCATAAAGACCCTACAAGTAATATGTGTGAAGATGTTTTAATGAAAGATGAGATAATACAAACTCAATAACAAGGGAGATAACTGAAATTTACCAGTCAGCACGCATGTTAAAACTGTGTGGAACTGCTGGTGTAACCTAGTAAAAATCAGATTGAAATGATTGTGTATAATAACAAAGAAAGTCTCACAATCTAATGATTGTGTTCCGCACTTTCATTGGTTTAGCAGTTATGAAATGCCACTGGAAAATTAATTTGGCTTGGCACAGTAATCATAGCATTACTTCATAATTGCATACCTCATTAAATTAAAAATAAAATAAATATCTTTGTGTGCACTCGCTGATGATTGTTGAATAGATTATTGTGAAAATCTTATTTTCCAGTTAGAAACATAGAAACACAGAAACATAGAAAATAGGTGGAGGAGGAGGCCATTTGGCCCTTCGAGCCAGCACCACCATTCATTGTGATCAATTGCTATCAATAATCCGTACCTGCCTTCTCCCCATATCCATTGATTCCACTAGCCCCTAGAGCTCTATCCAACTCTCTTAAATCCAACCAGTGATTTGGCCTCCACTGCCCTCTGTGGCAGGGAATTCCTTAAATTCACAACTCTCTGCGTAAAAAAGTTTTTTCTCATCTCAGTCTTAAATGACCTCCCCTTTATTCTAAAACTATGCCCCCTGGTTCTGGACTCACCCAGCATTGGGAACATTTTTCCTGCATCTAGCTTGTCCAGTCCTTTTATAATTTTATATGTTTCTGTAAGATTCCCCCTCATCCTTCTAAACTTAAGTGCATACAAGCCTAGTCTTTTCAATCTTTCCTCATATGACAGTCCCGCCATCCCAGGGATCAATCTTGTGAACCTATGCTGCACTACCTCAATCACAAGGATGTCCTTCCTCAAATTAGGAGACCAAACCTGTACACAATACTCCAGATGTGGTCTCACCAGAGCCCTATACAACTGCAGAAGAACCTCTTTACTCCTATACTGAAATCCTCTTGTTTAAAAGGCCGACATTCCATTAGCTTTCTTCACTGCCTGCTGTACCTGCAGGCAGTGAAGGTACAGCAGGCAGTGACCAGTGTACAAGGACACCCAGGTCTCGATGTACCTCCCCCTTACCTAACCTAACCTAACCCCATTGAGATAATAATCTGCCCCCTTGTTTTTGCCGCCAAAAAAGTGGATAACCTCACATTTATCTATATTATACTGCATCTGCCACGCATCTGCCCACTCACTCAACCTGCAACCTCCTAACATCCTCTTCACAGTTCACACTGCCACCCAGCTTTGTGTCATCTGCAAACTTGGTAGTGTTGCTCCTAACTCCCTCTTCCAACTCCGAGCCTTGCGGCACTCCACTCGCCACTGTCTGCCATTCTAAAAGGGACCCGTTCACTCCTACTCTTTGCTTCCGGTCTGCCAACCAATTTTCTATCCATGTCAACACCCTACCCCCAATACCATGTGCTCTAATTTTAGTCACCAGTCTCCCATGCGGGACCTTATCAGAGGCTTTCTGAAAGTCTAGATACATTACATCCACTGGCACCTCTTCATCCATTTTACTTGTCACATCCTCAAACAATTCCAGAAGATTAGTCAAGCATGATTTCCCTTTCATAAACCCATGTTAACTTGGACTAATCCTTTTACTGCTATCCAAATGCCCCATTATTATCTCTTTAATAATTGACTCCAACATCTTTCCCACCACCGAAGTCAGGCTAACTGGTCTGTAATTCCCTGTTTTCTCTCTCGCTCCTTTCTTGAAAAGTGGGATAACATTAGCTATCCTCCAATCCACAGGAATCTATTGAACATTGGAAAATGATCACCAATGCGTGCACTAATTTTAGAGCCACCTCCCTGACAACCCTGGGATGCAGACCATCAGGCCCAGGGGGTTTATCATCCTTCCGTCCCATTAGCCTACCCAATACTATTTCTCGCCTAATGAACATTTCTTTCAGTTCCTCTACCTCCTTAGATCCTCTGTCCTCCAGTACATCTGGGAGATTGTGTCCTCCTTAGTGAAGACAGATCCGAAGTACCTATTCAACTCTTCTGCCATTTCCTTATTGCCCATAATAATTTCACCCGTGTCTGCCTTCAAGGGACCCACATTTGACTTTGCTACTCTTTTTCCCTTAACATATCTAAAGAAGCTTTTACTGTCCTTCTTTTTATTCCTGGCCAGCTTCCCCTCGTACTTTTGAATAATTATATGCTGCAGCAAGGGCACCTTTATCAGTAGAAATTGTTTCAGTTTTCTCCATATTTGTACTTGGGTGAAATTCGTTTGTAGTAGTTGCAGCAGAATACACATTAGATGGTCCATAAGCATCTGAATTTTTCTGAGCCAAGTCTAAAGAGTAAGCTTGTTTGTAAGCTGACTGTAAATCCAAGGTTTTGTGTTCTAATCGTCTCTGTCGTATTAAAGGCGATGCCAAACCATCAATAAAAGAGTCTCGAATAACTTCCTGTCGATATTGATCAGCCGTAACTGCTTTGAAGGCACAGGCTTTACTAAATCTTTGAAGTTCTTGTAAAAATTCATCAAATGACTCACCAGGTTTTTGTTTCGAAGTAGCTAGGAGGTGTCGAGCGAATATCACGTTGGGTTTCTTAACGAAGAGTCTGCTTAGTACATCAATAGCAGAATCATAAGTTGTACATTCCTCTATGTACTCGTATACATTAGAAGAGACGAAGCTTATTAATGTCTTAAGCCTGTCTGGTGCATCGTTGCCACACTCCTCAAATAAGTTATTTAGTATACAAAGCCAGTGCTTCCAATTCTTTGCAGCAACTGGTGAGTTGGGATCCAGATCCAAACGTTGGGGTTTCAATAGTTTCTCCATCCCAAGTAGTGAAAGTTTCATTTACCTCACAACACATATATTGTAAAGTGCGTAGGGTGGTACTTAACTAAAATCATGAACTAAAATGGGTGGATTGCTTCAGGAGTTGCATGAGAAGCTCTCCACTGCTGCACATTACCAAGCTCACGGAATTGGGTCTCTGTGCATCCCTCTGCAATTGGATCCTCAACTTCCTCATCCACAGATCACAGTCTGTCCAAATTGGCATAAATACTTCTTCCTCATTAACAATCAGTATGCGAGCACCTAAAGGCTGCATGCTCAGCCCCCTGCTCTACTCATTCTATACCCATGACTGCGTAGCAGAACATAGTGCGAACTTCATCTTCAAGTTCGCTGATGACACCACAGTTGTTGGACGAATTACAAATGGAAATGAGTCAGAATATAGAAGTAAGATTGACCATTTGACCAAATGGTGCCAGCACAACAACCTGGGTCTGAATATCAGTAAACCAATGAACTGATAGTGGACTTTGGAAGAGGACCCACAATCCTCTTTATATGAACGGGACGATAGAGGAGAGACTCAAAAACCTCAAATTCCTGGGAGTGAATGTTTACGAAGATCTTTCCTGAGCCCAGCACACTGATGCAATTATAAATAAAGCACATCAACGCCTCTACTTCCTGAGAAGATTGCAGAGATTCGGTATGTCAGAGAAAATTATTTTGACCTTCTACAGGTGTACAGTAGAGAGCACATTGACTGGTTGCATCATGGTCTGGTTCGGCAACTTGAACGCCTGGGAGCGGAAAAGACTGCAAAAGTTGTGAACACACTCCAGTCCATCATCGGCTCTGACCTCCCCACCATCAAAGGGATTTATCGGAGTCGCTGCCTCAAAAGGTAGCCAGCATCGTCAGAGACCCACATCATCCTGGCCACACACTCATTTCACGCCTGCCATCGGGTCGAATGTACATCCAGGTTCAGGAACAACATCTTCCCTACAGCCATCAGGCTATTTTACTTCGGAGTCACGTGAGTGACTACGTGAATAGAAGCCCGTACAGCCGTTGGTGCGTCATGACGTCAGACGCTGGTGCAGTCGGGCGGTTGGAGCAGCAGCGCTCCTCTGAGCGGTAAGTTTAAACCGCGGGTTATACGAAAGGCTGGAGAATTTAGCGGGTGCAGCGGCATCTAAGGAGCGAGGGAGATGGTCGATGTTGCGGGTCGAGACCCTTCTTCAGACTTCACCCTCGATTCTCCAGCATTTGCAGTTTGTTAACAAAGTTCAAACAGGTAAGGTTTTTTAAAAACTTTTACCGCATGTCCTTTTCCGCGACAGTTTGGGTAGAGAAGGTTGCAGAAAGGGAAGAAGGTGTCGGCGAGGCGCTCCGGGGGTAGAAAGGTAAAGTGGCAGGAGAGTGTTGAGGATGGAGGCCCGTCTGGTACACCTGGTCCGGTGCTGGCTACACAGCCAGTGGTTGCGGACCCACTGCCGGGGGGCAGTGGAGGCTTGTCAGTAGGGGGCCGCTGGCAAGTCTCTGTGGCCCGTAAATGAGTCGGGCCTGGAGGTTATACCCTCCATTGGAGAGTCCGTTTGCTCACGGCTCTCCCACGTCGAGATTCTATTTCAAAAGAATGCTCGACAGGGACCAGCTCTGTGGGGAGGAGTGGTGCCCAAGCCAGGCTGATGGAGAGCTTGTGCTAGCAGCACCTGTTTCAGGGCTGCAGAACTATCCTGCCTGTGAGGAGGATGTTCCAGCTCCGTGAGGAGGAGTGATGCCCAAGCCAGGCTGATGGAGAGCTTGTGCTCGCAGCACCTGTTTCAGGGCTGCAGAACTATCCTGCCTGTGAGGAGGATGTTCTATCAGGGCAGTTTGCTGGGGGAGAGCAGTAAAGGTGTTCGGTTGGAGGTAATTCCGAACATTGCTGGGAAGTTTGCTGAGTGTAGAGAGGCAGGAAAGGTGATTGATGTAGAATTGGCTGAAGCCATTCAGTATATGCTCTCCCACCAGTTACAGGAGCTAGCTATGGATGAAGTAGCAAAAAACTATAAAGCTCCTGTTAATTGTGATCTCCTGAAGGTACCGGTGGTTAATCACCAAATTTGGTCATAGATGGGTTTGCCTGCTAGGGCCCAGGAGATGAAGTTTTAAAAAGTGCTTAAACTGTTGTCAGCAGGTATTACAGCTGTGGTGAAAGTTATTGATACAAATGATATGGTTGAAGCACAGCAGGATGAACTGGAACTCCTTTGTAATGCATTTTGAAACCAGTGTACCACCACGAAATCTGTTGTTTGGTGGTAACCTTGCAAAAAGGGTCAAAGACTGTTATGAGGTTGTTATAATCCATGGCCCTCATTAAGCCAGCTGGAAGCAAGGCAAAAAAGGTTCTCTACAAGAAGTCGAGGACAACAAGGCCGCAAGGAAAGATGCTGGTAAGAAATATACCATTGACAGACGATGAATTAACTGATGTTCCTGTTCAAATTGGGGAAGGTAAAAATTGTTTCTCAAACAATGGCAGCAGTTGACATCAGATTTGTTCATACTTAGTGTATTGAAGGGGTGAAAAATTGGATTTTACTATAAGGACAGTCTACCTAGTCAACATTTTCCTAGTCGTAAACTTATTTTCAGATGAGGAAAATGTGCTTATTCAAGCAGATTCAGTCGTTACGTAAGAAGGGGTAATTGAGCCTTCTGTATATCAAAGTCAACAATTTCTGTCAAGTATATTTCCCAGATCTAAAAAGACTGAGGGATGTAGAATTATTCTGGGCTTATCCAATTTGAACAAATTTGTTTGTTATAGGCATTTCAAAATGGAGACCTTTACCACGGGCAAACATCTAGTGTCCAAAGGGTATTATATGGCAACCGTTGATTAAAGAATGCGTATTACACAGTGTCTATTCATGGTCATGATAGAAGATATTTGAAATTTATTTGGATGACTGAGCTGTGGCAATTCAGGACATTGCCGAATGGATTAACTTCAGCTCCTAGATTATTTACTGAATTGGTAAAACCTGTGTTAGCATTACTTAGAGCTTAGGGGCATGTGGTAATGGCCTATTTAGATGATATTCTGATAATTGGAAAGACTCATGCTGAAACTCAATTATCAGTTTCAGTTGTTAAAATCACTTTTGAACAAATGGGATTTGTTATTCACCCAGATAAATCTAAATTATCACCAGTCCAAATTATTGATTATCTGGGATTTACCATTAATTCCAATCACATGTTGGTAACTTTGCCCAGGGCTAAATTGAATCAGTTAATTGAGGACTGTGTTAAGCTCGTTGGAGAACAACGGCCTTCGATTAGACAAGTAGCCAGCTTTATTGGGAAGTTGTTGCAGCCTTTCCAGCTGTGCAGTATGGTCCTCTGCATTATCAACAATTACAACTATCAAAGGAACAGGCACTGAGAATACAAAGGGGCCATTTTTGATAGGCCTATGCCGTTGTCAGCTGGGGCGATTGCTGACATACAATGGTGGATAGTACATGTTTCAAAAATTTTAAGGAAGGTTTTTGGTGGAATCACCGTCACTGATATTACAGACTGATGTAAGTGCACTGGTTGGGGTACAACAGATATGTCTTCTAGTTGTGGAGGCGGATGGAATATGGATGATGAGACATCGCTTCCTCAATTAAGAGGGATTAATTATTTAGAGTTGTTGGGCACCCGGTATGGGCTCAAAGCTTATTGTTCTACAAGGAGGGATATGCATGTGCAGGTCAGATTGACAACACCACAGCAGTGGCATATGTTAACCACATGGGTGGAGTTAAGTCACAGTCTTGTGATAGACTGGCTAACCAGATTTGGAGCTGGTGTATTGACCAAAATATCTGGCTTTCAGCACTTTATTTGCCAGGAAGAGGTCACGTCAGTTTAATGACAACATTGAATGGATGTTAAATCAGGATGTATTTAACCAAATGATTGATCAGTATGCATTGCCAGATATTGACTTGTTTGCATCTCAATTAAATCATCAGTTACCTAGATATGTTTCATGGTAACCAGATCTTGGGGCAGTAGCAGTGGATGCATTTTCGCTGCATTGGGGAGGAATGTTTGTGTATGTATTTTCTCCATTCTGTCTCATCAGCAGATGTTTGCAAAAGATCAAGGAGGACTCCGCTTCAGGGGTATTGGTAGTGTCAGGTTGGCCTACACGGGCATGGTTTCCCGTTGTATTACAAATGGCTAGGGAGCCTTACATGCTTATGCCCAAGAATAAAAATCTACTGGTAAATCCAGTCACTGTCGATCAACATCCTTTATAGGATCGTATTGATCTGTTAATTGCAGATTTTAAGGAGGCCATACCTGGGGAGAGGACTGTTTCATCGGACGGTGGATGTTCTCACGTCGACCTGCAGGGATAGTACACAGCAGCAATATATCACCTATATAAGCAAATGGGAGCAATTCTGCCTACAGCAGGATATTGTATATCACACTGCAGGGATCACGGATGTATTGGAGTTTGTCAACTCTTTAATTGACCGAAAAAATTAAGTTACAGTGCGTTTATTCAGCCCAAAGTGCTCTGTCTTATTTATCTATGAATGCAGAATTGCATACAGTAGGGACATCCGTTAGTTTCACAATTCATGAAGGGAGTTTTCAATTTAATCCTCCTAAACCCAGGTATGCCGGTATTTGGAATTTGAGTGAAGTTTTTATGGCTCGTCGCCAGTGGGCTCCTGTTACAAGCCTATCAGTAGCCAAATTATCTATGAAGGTGGTCATGCTTATGGCGTTGGTTTCAGCTCAACGTGTATAAATGTTGCAAAAGCTACGGCTAGATAGAATGCATGTGTCGGCTGATGCCATTATATTTTTATGTCTATGATTTGCTTAAACATAATAAAAGAGGCATGACAGGATGTAAGATAGTGTTTTTCAGCATACTCCGCAGATGATCGCTTCTGTATAGTCTCACATTTATCTCGTTACATTGAGATTACTAAACCTCTGAGAGATTTTATTAGTCACAAAAAACCACACAGTAAGGTGTCGGTGCAAACGATTTCAAGGTCCTCGCGGCCGCAGGATGATTCAGTGAGCTAATTTCAGAGGTTTTATCACAAGCCGATTTCAAGGTTCGGGGTGTTTGCTGATTCTGGTGTCAGTACTGTTACACTTTTCCCCTGAGTTAGAGGGGTTTGTTATGATTTGTTTGTACATAAACTGTTATTCCATTTAACAAATGTATTACTGATGCATGATTGATTGTTAACGACTTTTGAGTCAATCCAGGCAGTGTGAACGGCGGATTTGAGTCTGCGGCGTGAATTCACAGTGCTTTGAAGTCTTCACGTAGTCACTCACGTGACTCCGAAGTAAAATAGTAAGATTAAACGAGAACTTACCAGTTTGAAGTTTGATCTTTATTTTATGAGGAGTCGAGTTGAGGGACTACGTGCCCTCCGCTCCCACCCTCATAGATCTCATCTGGTAGTTCTAGTTTTATCATCTTACCGTTATACTTCGGTCATTGTTAGCTGTGAATTCATTCCGCTGCTTTGAAGATTGACGCACCAACGGCTGTACGGGCTTCTATTCACGTAGTCCCTCAACTCGACTCCTCATAAAATAAAGATCAAACTTCAAACTGGTAAGTTCTTGTTTAATCTTACTATTAAACACTACAACCTCAAATAAGTTCTGAACTTCAACAGACTTATTATTATTGCACTACTATTGTTTGTTTTTTTGAGTATGTGCATAAAATATGTGTGTACTTGTGAGTATGTGTATATACAGTATATGCACAAAACTTTTTCTCATTTATCATATTGTTTACAGTGTACTATGTTTACATATTATGTAGTGCTACAGTAAGTATGAATTCAATTGTTCTATCTGGGACACATGACAATAAAACACTCTTGACTCTCTTGACATTTGCCAACGCTAATTGCCTGGAACGGGGAGACATTTTGAAGAAACTTTTGCAGTGGGAGAGGAGTGAGGTGGCAGCTAAACTAAAGATTGTCATGGTGGTAAGATTCAACACTGAGGTGGAGGGAGCTGGTGATCTTCTGTGTGAGTGTGTCCATCCCCCACCCTTAAATTAATATCTTCTCTCTTTACATCCTGTGTCAAAAAATAACCAGCGTCACAAAAAGATGTGGGATGATTAAGGACTGATTATGCAAAAGAACAGAGGAGAAGTGAGAAAATAAGGCAGAGGTGTATGAATGGAATGGAGATGGTGCTGGAATGGAAATAGAATCCAAATAAATAAATGGATGGTTAGAGGTGGAGTAGGACAATTGGAAACCAGAATGGAAATTCATTGGTTGTGTGTCTGAAGCTCAAATTGTTAGTTTGTTTTGATGTTTTCAAAGGAATCGTGTTTTGACATTTGTAAGCAAGGAATTTCCAAGATAGAGAAACAGATAAAAATCAATAAAGATTATTTTATGACAAAGTCTAATAGTATTTAAATTAGGTAGACATAGAAGATCGGATGTATATAAAATAAAATGGCAATGCTGAAGCAAGCAGTGATGAGGTTTCAAATGCTTGAAGTATTGAAAACGGAGGCTGGTAAATGCTATGTGCATCAAGACAACAATGTCAGTATGGAGAACTTTTAACTGATATCTCATGAACAACCTCCATAAGCTTTGCCTCTACTTTATTTGTGATTGATCAATAGGAATTATAAGTTGCATCCAAATTTTGCCAACAAAGGAGAAAATGCATGGTGTGAATTCTTAACATCAGGGACCCAATCAATACCAGTGAAACTTGGTGCATACAATGGTGAATTGGATGTCTAGTTTCCTGGTTGATGGGATTTTGTCCGGAATTGATTGTTAGCAGAAACTAACCTTGGGTTAAATTATTTTTGTGTAATTTCCCGGTGAAAAGTGTGTGCTCATGTCTCAGATGTCCAGGCAATGTTTTTCTCTAATAAACATGCATTAATTGTTTAGTGCAGGGCTTACTTAAAATGCATTTCTGGAACAAGTAAATTGCTAATGGAATACTGCCAACATTTTAGACAATCTTTGGATGACTAGGTACAGAAGTCTATATGGTCTACATAAGTCTATTATGTTATTGAAAGAGTGTCCAGACACCTGAACCATTGACTCTACCATAGCAGCTAGAGTATTTAGAATTAAGTAATTAATTGGAACTGAAATAAAAACTGGCCTCAGTAGTGATAAAACTTATGCTTGCCAGAATAAAACCCATCTGGTTCACTAATTTTCCTTCAGGAAATAAAATCCTTCATCTGTACCTTGTCTGGAGTATATGTGAGTCTAGGGCCTCCAAATATTTTACTATTTACTGGGGTAAATACACTTGAACAATATCCAAATCCGATGAACTATTAGGTAATTTTCCAACTCAAATTCCACATTTCATATTAATATCAATGCAATTTTTTTTGTTTGTATTATCAATGTTGAGCAAATCAAAGCAGAAACACATCATCAGGCAGCTTATATGTTCCACAGTTAGTCCAGTGTTGAATATATTTGTTCAGTATGAGAACTGTGGTGAATGTCAGCTGTTGAATCATCTGCAGCTGCCTTAATCCAACAAACATTAGCAGTCTTACATCTTTGCTGGAATAATTCAACCAAACATCTGGAAAGCTTTAACCCGCCAAGAAGAAAGGAAAGAACAAACATCCACTGCAAGTTGCACAACTGCAGAGAAACAGCAGGTTATTCAGGAGATCCCCTCTAGTCCAGGACCATGAATGTTGCCAGGCATAACTCACAGTCCTTGACTACAGTCAGCCAGGGCATTGTGGCAACTGAGCGCTTTCCTGTGGGAATGCAAAGAGAAATGGACCATCACCAAAATCCCCTCAACTGGACTCGGCACACAAGTGTGAAGGGCAAGTGCTGACATGGTGAAATGGGGTCATGTTGAAATACCCGAGATATGTGATGCCAGCGAGAGGGAGACCAAGCAACACATGTGATGTTTCCATTGCTTAAGAATGGGCCATGCATGATTTGGAAATCCACTGAGGCCAAATTGCAAACTTTGCCATGTACACTTCAATGGTAAGGTCAATGATTTAAATGGATTGATATGGAAATAAAAATTCTAGAGACATATTCTAGGAAATATGTGCAGTGATCCAAGATTATGATTAACCCCCTTTCTAACTTGACATGGTTCATATGAACACAACAGCAACTCTGTTCCTGTATAACTAAATCAGCATCTGTCAATCTGTGAGAGATGATGGTGCAGCTTTGATGTTGTCCTATTTGAAAAGGGAAATCTGTGGTTGATTTTGTGCTGTGGCTGATTAGGCCTATTCTTGACAGGCAGAACCTCCCTCAGCTTCCACGAGTGAAGTTGTTGTCTGGCCGTTTGATTGTGGTTTGTTGCTGTTGCTGTGGCACCTGGCCTCCAGGATCTTCAACCATATGCTGTTGTACCTGTCTGGAGGTCCTTTCTCCACCTCACTTGGTCCTCAGCAGCCACTTCCCAGTTGTCAGTGTGAATGTTAAACATTTTCAGTCCTCTTTTAATCTTATCCTTGTAGCGACCCTTTGGCCTTCTCCTTGGCATCCATGCACTGGCAACCTCCCCGTATATCCCGAGTGATCATTTTCCATCCTGTGTACATGTCCAAGCCAGTGGAGATGCTTCTGCTTGAGAATCACAGGGTCAGCGTAAGCACAAATATTTATTATGTTCATCACATTATCTAATTCTGAAAGCAGCTCGTAAGAACCTAGCATTGATTAAAACTAAACAAAAAAAATGAAGGTATTTGTGGCTGTTATCCAAGGGTAGTATATCAAGAGGCCTCGTTATCTTAGTGGAAAAAGTAGGATATTTGCAATGTAATTGCTATCAGTCTTATCATTGCCTTGATGGCAAATTCTGAGCCAACATCTATCTATTCACTAGCTTACTTTTAATGGTGAATGTCAGTACAAAGCATCAGAAGAGACAAGCAATAGAAATTGTCAATTTTATTTCGGAGTCACGTGAGTGACTACGTGAAGAATCCTGTACAGCCGTTGGTGCGTCATGACGTCAGACGTATTGGTGCAGTCGGCCAGTTGGAGCAGCAGCGCTCCTCCAAGCGGTAAGTTTAAAAACGAGAGGTAAGTGTTTAAATTTTTTCCAGTGGTCATATTCTGCGACGGTTGGAGGTCTCTTGTAGAAATGTTGCTGAAAATGAAGAAGGTGTCGGTGAGGCGCTCCGGAGGTAGGAAGGAAAGTGACCAGGAGAGTGTTGTTGATGGAGGCCCGTCTGGTACACCTGGTCCGGTGCTGGCTACACAGCCAGTGGTTGCGGACCCACTGCCTGAGAGCAGTGGAGGCTTGCCAGTAGGGCGGAAGGCCACTGGCAAGTCTGGTAGGCCGTGGACCCTGAGTCGTGCCTGGAGGTTATGCCCTCCATAGGAAAGTTCGTTTGCTCACGGCTCTCCCAGGTCGAGATTTTATTGCAAAGAATGCTCGACAGGGACCAGCTCCATGAGGAGGAGTGGTGCCCAAGCCAGGCTGATGGAGAGCTTGTGCTAGCAGCACCTGTTACTGGGCTGCAGGACTATCCTGCCTGTGAGGA
This sequence comes from Okamejei kenojei, assembly GCA_035221665.1. Classification (NCBI taxonomy): domain Eukaryota; kingdom Metazoa; phylum Chordata; class Chondrichthyes; order Rajiformes; family Rajidae; genus Okamejei; species Okamejei kenojei. Next base: position 75,752,245 of record CM069133.1, on the reverse strand, counting down.
GGATATTCCATCAGTGCAGTTCGCTGACACTGATTCTATGGTGGGGGAGAGCAGTAAAGGTATTTAGTTTGAGGTAATTCTGAACATTGCTGAAAAGTTTGCTGTGCCTAGAGAGGCAGGAGAGGCGATTGACGTAGAATTGGCTGAAGCCATTCAGTATATGCTCTCCCACCAGTTACAGGAGCTAGCTATGGATGAAGCAGCAAAAAACTATGAAGCTCCTGTTAATTGTGATCTCCTGAAGGTACCGGTGGTTAATCACCATATTTGATCACAAATGGGTATGTCAGCTAGGGCCCAGGAGATGAAATTTCAAAAAGTGCTTAAACTGTTGTCAGCAGGTGTCACAGCTGTGGTGAAAGTTATTGATAAAAGCAATATGGTTGAAGCACACCAGGATGCACTTGGATTCCTTTGTAGTGCATTTTTTGAAATTAATAATATCAGGAGGGCCGCTATTAGGCCAGTGATTAATCCGAACATTACACAAAAAGCTGGAGAAACTCAGCGGGTGCAGCAGCATCTAAGGAGCGAAGGAGATAGGCGACGTTTCGGGTCGAGACCCTTCTTCCAGTTCTCCTCCATTAATCCGAACATGGCGAGTTTGTGCAAACCGACCAGTGTACCACCACGAAATCTGCTGTTTGGAGGTGACCTTGCAAAAAGCGTAAAAGACTGTCATGAAGATGTTAAAACCATGGCCCTCATTAAGCCGGCTGGCAAACAAGGCAAAAGGTTTTATCCGTATCGGAAAGGCACTAGTGTGAATGCAGGAGAAGGAACGAGCCGTTCAGGTCGTCAATATTGGAACTGGCAGGCTGCCACCGGTATGAAGGGGAAGGTGCCTTTCTCTACAAGAGGTCGTGGACAACAAGGTCTGCAAGGACAGATGCAGGTAAGGAATATACCATTGACAAACAATGAATTAACTGATGTTGCTATTGAAATTGGGGGAAGGTTAAAATTGTTTCTCAAACAATGGCAGGAGTTGACATCAGATTCGTTTATACTTAGCAGTATTGAAGGGGTGAAAATTGAATTTTACTCTAATGACAGTCTACCTAATCAACATGTTCCTAGTCAGAAACTTATATTTACAGATGAGGAAAATGTGTTTATTCACGCAGATTCAGTCGTTATATAAGAAAGGGGCAATTGAGACTTCAGTCTATCAAAGTCGACAATTTGTGTCAAGTATATTTCCCAGATCTAAAAAGACTGGGGGATGTAGAATTATTCTGGATTTAACGCGTTTGAACAAATTTGTATGTTATAGGCATTTCAAAATGGAAACCTTTACCACGGCCAAACATCTAGTGTCCAAAGGGTGTTATAGGGCAAGCATTGATTAATCCGAACTTGGCGAGTTTGCCGTATTACTCAGTGTCTATTCGGGGTGATGATAGAAGATATTTGAAATTTATTTGGATGACACAGTTGTGGCAATTCAAGGCATTGCCTAATGGATTAACTTCAGCTCCTAGACTATTTACTAAATTGGTAAAACCTGTGTTAGCATTACTTGGAGCTCAGGGGCATGTGGTAATGGCCTATTTAGATGATATTCTGATTGTTGGAAAGACCCGTGCTGAAACTCAATCATCAGTTTCAGTTGTTAAATTCAAATTTTGAACAATTGGGATTTGTCGTTCACCCAGATAAATCTAAATTATCACCAGTCCAAATTATTGATTATCTGGGATTTACCATTAATTCAAATCACATGTTGGTAACTTTGCCCAGGGATAAATTGGATCAGTTAATTGAGGACTGTGTTAATCTCGTTGGAGAACAACGGCCTTCAAT